>CM073771.1:102651978-103099883 GCA_037158775.1 Hetaerina titia | reverse complement strand
ATTCAGTGCAATAGGTATGGGACGAAAATAAATGTTCACAAAACGAAGATAATGCAGTTTTTCAGAAAGAGAAAAGTATAGTTAAGCATTATATTTGGAGGCCAAAAAATAGAGTAGGTGGAACAGTTTGCGTATCTGAGAAATGCTATGGACTGAAATTGCCAAATAAGCAGGGACATAAGGAAAAGAATTACATTAGGCAAAGAAGGCTTCACAAGGAGGAGGCACGGAGAGAAGGATGTTAAGAAAAGGCTTGTTAAAACTTTTATTTTCAGCCTAATATTGTACAGCTAAGAAACATGGTCATTAAAGCAAGATGATAGATGTAGATTGGAGGCATTTTAAAGGTGTGTGTGGAAAGAACGGAAAAGATGAACAGAAAGGAAAACAAATGAGGAAGTATTAGACTTGACGTGCAGGGGAAGATTTTTGGAAGAAATCAAAAAGAGGCAGAAGAAATAGATCCAGACCGTTTTGATTGGCAATGAGTTGTTGAAGACTGTAATAGAGTGGTAAATGTTACACAAGCGACGAAGGGGTAGGATTAGGATAGATATGTTGGACGGGATGAAGTTTGGAGGGAAGTATATAGAGATGAAGAGGGGCCTAGTGTAATGTGGGACTGTGCAATGTTGAGAAAGGCAAGGGAATTGTCGCTGTGCCTTTTGGTAGATTTTTTCCTTCCAAAACCTTCCTTATCCAGTAGATTACTGATAGTAATAATAATGATAAAATCACAACGATCCGTAATTTGAAAAAGGAACATTTTATCTTTGAAATGCTCATAAATGGACGAAAGCACTACTGAAGATATTAAAGCGTTCACTTTGTACCCATCCTGTTTATTCAGAATTGGAAGATTAGTTCATGTGTTAGCCATCTATCCATTCTAAAATATGCAATCATTTTAGATTAAATGGAAACTCTTTCATGACATTACATATTAGGCATTCCTGAGGTTAATTACACATTTGATCATTTAGTGAGGCTAACATCAAATGATGAATTAATATTCGGTTAATCCGGGATTAGCTCATCGTAAAACCAAAAGAATATCCCTGATATTTCATTCAAACCCCTTTTCCCGCCCCGAATTTCCCAGTTCATTTGACAGCCGCGAGCCATCTAGAGTTCAGATAAAATCGCTCGCCTCCTGCAAGGCAATGCATCAGCTCCGATTCGGGCAAACCCCTTTACTCCCTGCATCCACTAACCACCAAAATCGCTTATTTCTAATAAGTCCTTAATTATATTGAATCGAATGCAACTACGTCACTTTAATGCATTTTAAAATTAAAACCAATTCCAATCAATTTCCCTTCGCTTTTATTGCGCGCTCCGAATCGCTGAATTCAGAACGGTGGTGATAGCGCTAAACTGAGTAAATCCGCCGTTCTCGCGAGCTTGCTTTGTTATAGCGTTCAAACATTACACCGCGCGCGGAAGCCATTTGGAAAAGAAATTCAGGAGTGGAAAAAAATCCTCCATTCACAGCGAAAACTCATTCAGGTGGTGGAATGGGTGTTTCATTACCTCCCTTCGCCATGATAATTGATCGAAAAGTTTTTTCCCCCTTCTATCTCTGGAAAGAACGGCCGACCGTTTTAATAATTGAAATTGCATTTTTTTATTCCCATTCGGGTCGAATCAAAATGGAAAATATTCCAGCTGCCGATTGAATTAAAAAGGACCGTTCTCTTCCGGACCGTTTTGTTTGCCATAGACAATGGCCCTTAATGATCCCCCCTACCGCACTAATTGTTGGATGGGTCTCCCGCCGGCCTACATCACCCCAAAACTTCATGCCTCGTTTAAAACATCGCAACTCGCCTCTTGCGCGCATTTTTATTTCACGGCAACAAGCACGTAAACGAACATTTAAAGTCTTACCAGACAAGCATATTTTTTCCGCTTTGAAATGCTGGCCGCTTCGGCCGAAAATTCCAAAAAACTGGATGACGAATGAAACTTAGTGGGGCGGTAAGTCACACAACGAGCTATAATATCGACGCAAACAAACTGCTTTCCCAATTTCGGTGCATTTCTAAGCAGGCAAACTAGTTAAGGTAACTGTTTTTCACACAAAGCAGTACGGAAATGAAAGAGGAGGAAATAAGATTCATCAAATGATTTTTAAAATACGCCAGATCTCCTAGTATGAAACATTTTTATGACTACTAAAAAGAGCACGTCTAGATATATTCTCAGAATATGCATTAGTAAATCAAATGGACTATCTTCAGACCATAATTATATTTTTCAACTCGCGGTAATATTAGAGGATACCTCCAAACATTTTGCAGTATTCATTAATAAGTAAATACGTGGACACAAGTTAGAATAAATTTAAAAGTTATTAATATACAGCTAAACCGTAATCCTTTATGTATCTTTTAGCGTGATTTTTTTCCGAAATAATGAAGCGTAGATTTCTTTAGTTTTTAGAGATGAGATTGGACAAAACAAAGACTGATTGTGATTCTAAGGTAAATGAAACATAAGTGGGTTCCAACTTTTATGGTAAAATTTTCTTTTTAGCAGGAGAATAGAAGTGTATATAATGAAAAGTATTTCATCGGAGTCATCATTTACTTAGTTAAAAAGGGTTTTGTCATGAATAGCAAATTGCAAGGTGCCATATTGTGCATAAGAAACGATTTCATGCATAAATATCTTTTGTCCTTTTGAGTGATTTTCCGTCCTCAATCAGCGTATAAATGGCCTTAGGTGGTAGAAGAGACTCCATAGTCTCAACCTTGCCCAATAATATTTATCTATCTATCAATAAGTTGTTTTCCAAGGTAAATGAATTTCATTGAATTGAAAACTGGACTAAATAGCAAGTAGTATGTTACAATTTATGCTGCAATGAATGAGACTTTTTATTCGAATGAATTCCTCAAACCCAGATGCATAAATAATTTGAATAAAAATTAATCCAGAGCGGACTGATCTATAGTTATTTTTAAACGCGTAAAACACTATCATAACAGCTGTAGTTCGGAACATGGGAAAAATCATTAACCGAAAGAAGTCCAAGCTGCATGAATATGGTAGAGGAAAATTGAGAAATAACACTAAACAAAATGAGAAAATCATAAAAAATGAACAAATTAATTTTTTTAAAAACGAACCAAAGGCAAGCATGTACATATAGTTTATTCACCCAAACATCCATTAATATGCTAAGGACACAACTTTCGATATTTGATTTCTTTTATTAGTTTATTATGTTACCTTTAGAGAAATTAAATCTTCATCCTTTTTTTGCTTCTTTGAACACTTGCGAATTAATCTATAGATTCGTCAAAAATAACGAAATACAACAATTATTACTAACAAATTATTTTTTTCATTGGAATTTCATAATTCAATTTTAGTCTGTGTTCCTTCCAACAGTAAATTAAAAAAGGCATTCATTCTTTCTTATTCGATTTGTTTCAGTTTCAGTATGTCGCACTTTCTTCCTTTTGAATTTTCTTCGCAAATGTTTCCACACGGACCTTGCCAGGTATATCAGTTTGATATGTCTCCGCGTCTTTGGACTTAGATTGTCATTCCTTACAATTTTTCTCCTTTCAAATTTTCGCTCCATCAACGAGTTTCTCTGAGCATACACTCCTTGCACCCTTCCCTTCAAATTTCATATCCTGGAGTGCCTCTCATCCCCTGCCAAACACTCACGCCCATAGACCTACCGAAGTGGGCAGGATGTGTGCACACGCGTCGTGTGTCGTTCCAAGCTGCGCTTCAACTCCGTGCCGCCATCCCACCCTCTTAGTCGCCCAACCCCGATGCACATCCGACCCCCCTGTCCCTGAAGCTCAGCATAAGAGAGTCCTGCACACCTAACCCGCTAGCCCCCTTTGCTCTTTTCCTACTTACCCGACTACCCTATAATCCTCTCTCTCCGACGAAAAAATGATCGATTGAGGAACACGCAAAAAAGGAGACTGGCGCTTCACCACCAGTGTTCCACACTTCCCGCCCACCCTTCCTTCCCCCTCCCACCCCCTCCAGTAGCCCAGTCCCGAAATACAGCGCGCCCATCTCCCCACTTAAACGCAATCCGATGAGGTAGTCGTCTCATCAGCCCTGCGAGGGCTTGCGCCGGGAGAAGGCTCCCACAGATTCCATATCTCGGAGATAAATATTATTCCTTCATTCGCTGCCTCCGTGTTTATGCAATTTAATTGAATTCGACGCCGTTATCTCCGCGGGCTTTCCTCACCCCCTCCCCCCTCGACAGATTTCAAGATTATTCCCTGGATAATCTCCATTTCTCCTCGGCGGGCAGGCGAGCATAATCCCGGTCGATGAGGGAAACGCTTTATCCCGCGCGTCTTAAAATGTAGACGGAAGCATTATGTCTGCGCGTGTACGCTAGAGTGTGTTATTCTGAGAGTGAGGATCTCTTCGGGGAAATCCGCGGAACGTTCCGCAGAAAAACGCGGCCGGGAGACACCGGGAAGTTGGTTCTCATCATGTTTCTTTTCGGCGCGTATCGCGGACGCTTCCTCGCGGGGAGCATTACCCGGGGAAAAAAAGTGAGCGAATGAATCGAATTAGCACACTCGAGAAAGGGAAAGAAGGTTGGGGAGAAGGAGAAGAAATGAAACCGTTTCCCCGGCACCGCCAAACCGACTCTTTCCGCGAAATTAACATATTAGCCCAATGGGGTGACATTCTCCTTTCTGCGCTCGTTGCGCTCGAGCAGGCGCATTGGGGTGTGCGCGTCATTAACAGAAGGGAAAATGGAGGCGTCATTTTTCATTCGATAACTTTTGCCTAAACAAATTCCGCCAAGTTTGATAATTTTGAGGAAAAGATTGGGTGAAGAAGAGAGGGAAAACAGCGCTCCGGGGCCGTATGAGGGAGTTAAGAAAGGAAATGGGACGGTCCACCCAAAAGCAACGTCTGACTCGCGTTTCCATGGTTTTCCCTCCGACTATCCTCCTCTCTCTCCCCCGAAATTACCTCGGAACCCTTCCTCCCTTCCCCCGCGGAAGCTTTTTCTCACTGCAAACTCATAACTCCCAATATGTGTCGGCGGTGCTTCTCTGTCGCCCTCGGCCTCCTTCACTCCCTCTTGGTGTTTGCTCCGGAGCCCCAAGTCCCTATTTCCCATCCTACCCCGCCATCTTCCCTCTACTCCCACCCATCTCCCTTCCAACCCCACCCAAGACTGACTTCCCCCGCGCTCCGAGCCACCGATTGCGAAGGATGACTTTAACTGAGTTGGGAGCCAACGCGAAGAAGAAGGAAAGTACTTTTTTTGTTAGGAGGTGAAACGGATTAAATTGATCACCTGAAGTTACCGTATCAACCGCTGTCTCCATCTAAAACGGAAAATCCGTAAAATTATATTTAACCGAAAAAGAAATTGCAATTATCAGAGGTCAAACAATAGCTCAAATTGAACATTTATGAGATTAAAACTTTATTTAAAACGCCATCATTTATATATTTCCAAGCAATGCAAGTCGATGCAAATGAAAAGATTTATGGAACAAAATTGAATGAAAAATCTCTTCGCAAGATATTGGAATTCTAGACTCGAATTTCACATTATTTTTGTGGACCTGATCGAAAATCACTTCCTTTTTCAATTGGAAAAGAAAACTAGATAGTAAAACAAATTTTTGCATCACCTCGAACCACATGAATGTGTATAAGGTTTGTATAAAAAGTATCGGTGATAATTTTTTTCCTGACGTGTGTGCGTGAAGTGCTGAATTCAGACCATCGGTTAGGTGTGCGCATGATCGCACATAATTTTTGCATTGATAGGATCACAGTACACACACAATTATCAGGGAACATTTAACGATGCGAAAGATCTGCGCAAACTCGTCCCGAAGCCCTTTGGCCGGACAGTCAAGAGCAGAGTCGAGCGTCAACTTGAGAAGACCTTCTGCGAAGGTATCGCAACGATTCCCCAGCCCCCTTTCAGTAACAACTTGGCACCTGGAGACTATTTCCTATTCGCAAAGGTGAAATCCTCCCTCATAGGACACCACCAAGGGACCCGAAGTGCAGTCAAAGAAGCTTGCACGCGTACCATTAATGACCTTCCGCCTACCAGAAAATCTTCGAGTCGTGGAAAAACCGCTGGTAAAAGTGTGTCGACACTAACTTTTATGTGTATATATATGTTGATTTATATGTATATTGAGGGGTGAGATGTATTTAGCCAAAACAAATATACGAGATAGACATAAAAAGGACACACGTATTTCAAGATTTGCGGTGGACCAACCACCTTCTTCTAACTCTCATCGGATATGACCATGGCTCCAAATGTTTCGAGACCGAAACTGGACAAATATTCATAAGATTTAAACTTATTGAACGCTTTGAGTGCTGTAGATGAGCTCTCAGCTCCTTTAAAAAATTATTTGGGTGCCAGTCATATCTCGCAATTTCCGTGATATAGGATAGGCTTTTTGCTGTTGAAAAAAACGAATTAGATACGAATAAATTTATGACAATCTCGCAGGAGTTGGAAGGGAGGCGAAAAAGAGCGAACTGTGTGATTATTTTCAATCCCAAAGAATCCCAGGATAAAATTTAAGACTCCAAAACGATTTAAAAAAGCTCGTCAAGATTTGCACTATCAAAATGACAACGATGTCCGTTTTTAGATTATGAAAGCAGTTGGTAATTAAAGTGCGCCCTGTCAAAGTTGTGTTAATGTTCCTCAGAGGCATAGGTCATACTGAAATGTATATCAGAAGTGATATTGGGTTGCAAATTCTCAATTACACTGGACCAAACGCTGATCCAGTAGGAACATTTCAAAACGTTCAAAGTTGAACTCGAAATAAGGACTCACGCAGGAGAAAGTGGCGTCACAATTAAATGTGTAAACGACTCCTCAAACTACGTGCAAAAACTAAGTAGCATTAATTTATCTATGATGGCGTAGTATCAAAATATTAAGGATCGAAGAACAAAACTTTAGCGTCAACAACCACATATATTTTAGCGAAAGTGAAAGCACCCTGAAGTCAATTTACTGTTTTTGATATTTTCATATTTGATCGAAGCGTAAATAGATCAGCTGAATCCAGAGGTGAAGGGGTATTAATATCCATCAAAACAGATCTCAGAGCAAAATGGTGACTATAATCAGGAACAATGTTGAAAATTTACGTAACGATTTCAAAAGGTCTTCATAGAACTCTCGTTGGTGCTATATACCTACCACTTTGCTCTGGGTTTGAATATTTGGTGAATCTTAATTACCCAGTATCTCTTGGTATCTTGAAGTTTTAATATGAACGCACCCTACAAACCAAAAGTTTAAAGTTTTTCTGCTCTTGACTTAAAAGAAGCTAGCACAATTCAAAATAATTTTGGAATTCAACTAGATTTAGCATTTTCTAATTTGCAATTCATGTCATCCTGTTTTTGACAGTGATCAATTTCAACCTGGATTTAATCATTCATTGGCATAATATTACTTTAATTATTCTACGACCAGGTATGATTATAAAAATTTTGATTATGAGACGCTTGTTTCCTACAGTTGATAAATTGGCCAGGCGTAATGTAAGATAAACAGATTTATGGCGCTGCTGTGGTGGTTTTTAATAATACATTCACAAATGCAATTGATGATTTTACCCCCACAATACAAGAAGGACATTAGATTTCCGAAGAAGGCTCACTGCTGAGTTAAAAAACCTATAAAGTTAAAACGAATCTGCCGTAAAATGTGCAAATGGACTGGGATTACAGAGGAATGCGAATTTAAATTTCACATATTACCGTAAAAAAAGTACATCGTAGTCAAAATCCCTTCACCTAAAGTACCCAGCACAAATTTATTCCGACATTCCTCATTGTTTGACAAACTTCTAGAGACGTCAATTTTACGAGAAAACTAGATAAAATACCAACTGAGATGTATCTGTATAACTCTGTAAGCAGTAATTATAATGAGACATGAAATCTTGTATCTAGATTGTTTCTTAAGTTTATATGCATTTAAATGAACAACCTACAAGTTGTCCTAGGGATGAATACAGTGATACAGTTTCGATTGTTTCCATGTTTATGTTTACTTAAAAAATTACAGCAAAATTAAGACCCTTAGAGATAAATGAAAGTGTTCCTCCTGATAATTACCTCAATTATTCATAAACACAAAGTTCAGTCTCCAACCAGTATATCCTCTTTTCATTATATTTAATAAGTCTCTTAATTACTGGTTTTTAATTGGCCTGTAATTCCTTATGATCGATTTTAAACGTATTACCACCCTTGCTCTTAGCTAAAATTATTGAAAGACCATTATTAAATAAGTTAGCCTTAAATGTCACTTATATCCTTGTTAAAGAGCAACTAGGTTTAAGGTTAGGAATCTCCACTTTAGTTATCTTTTGCACTACTAACATTTCAGTCTCAGCTCTTATATATGGGTTAATAAGTAGACACGATTTATTTGGATTTTGCGAAAGCTTTTTGCACCGTGAATCATTGTGTTTTGATATTACAGTTGGAAGCTTTCGGAATTTTTGGATCAATTCTAAACTGGCTGGAAAGCTATTTAACCCAGCGACAAGTTGTGGTAAAGTTAAATAATGCTACCTCAAACCCATTTAAAGTCACAAGTACCAGCGAGAGAATAATGGATTTTCGCCAAGTACAAATCACTCCTTACATTATTTCTTTCGGCCCTTAGACGTTGAACTCTTTTCCTTCGAAATATCCCCATGCAGTGAAAACAGCGACTGAAAATATTTATTCAGTAACCAAATTCCTACGAATGAATATGCATTCATTCGTAGCAGCATTATTCATATGAATGAATAATTCTGCCAATTTTAAATATCAGCTTTGTATCCTCAATTCATAAAACTACGTTAAAGTACGCCAAGAGGGAAGAGAGAGACCCCAATTTTCTATATGAGTACTTTTTTATTCACGTTCTTGAACTTTATATATATATATATTATATGGGTGTAAATAAAATAGCTAAATGACTAGTGACTTTGTCACTAGAACAAAAGTTACTAGAATCTATCATTTCGATTTTTTGCGCAAACTTATAATTATATATTATTTTAAATAAACTCACAAAGTAAATTCATTCCTAAAGGTTGTATTATTGAAAAACGTTTTACGGTAAAATTTTCGGTAAGGTTGCAGTAAATAATGGCATGATTGGTAAATAACGAACTGGTAGCCCAATTTTTCCAGAAGTCGATTAGAAAAACATTACCGTCAACCTTTAAAAATCTAAATTCAACCTTCAAACTATGCATGTGGCTTTCGAAAGTACCATTTCTGAATAATTATGCATTTAATTATGACATGAATTTCATCTTCCTAATTCTGGTATCAACTGCAACTTATTGCGAGAAAAAAAAGTAACATATCTCCAGAAGTCTCCAGTGCCTGAAAATGAGTAGAGCAGGATTTTGCACTCCGATCACGCTAGAGGCATACTTAACTTGATCACTTCCACTTACCGTTTCCACCTAAGTGTTTGCTACCTCCGGGAAAATGAATCCCGATATCGACCGCAGGATACGCGCGAATTCGGTCCGCGTAAACATCTGGATTTGCTGTCAATATGATTTATCAAATTCGGGGCGTCAACACTCGAAAACCAACCTACCCTGGTTCTAGCTTTGACTTCTTGTTTACACTACCCGATTTGTGTAATTTGGCGTTGCAACCAGAATCAATTTTCACAGGGGACCTCCCGCTGACCCAGAATCCCTTTACCGAATATTCGATGCAACGTGAAGGGAAGTCGAAAAATTCTTGTTGATATGAGGTCTAAATATAGCTTAACAACTGAAGGTAATTCACTCTCTCTTGATTGATAACTCTGCGAGCGTTAACCTAATTAAATTTCGATGCGACTCTTCAACGACAATGCTTGACGAAATCCAATCTACAAATGCGAATATGCAAAGCAAGCATAATCTGACACTAAAAGCCTATCTGAATGACGTTCTTGAATGCAATCACAGAAATATTCAAATACACCTGTGAATGTTTCTCGAATAGCTTCAGTAGTAGTCTAGGGAAGTTTTGTGTGCGCTTCATTAGGAAAGCGACTTAAAAATTATTGCGAGAAGTCTTTATTTACATATCTGCTGTAGCCAAAGTTTAAAAAAAATGTCGAAAAACTAACATACCTTCTTTTTACGCATATCAACGGATGATAAAAAATGCTGCTCTACCTATCGATGAAGACAGAGGATATATCGATATTATAACTAGATATTACAGTCAAAAATTGTATCGCTCATCATAAAGTTAGTTTCTAACTCGTAATATTACAGATTCAAGGCTCTACCAATGTTTACAGACAAACATGGCACAAAGAAAAACCTAACAAACCTAAGTATGGATGACAAAACAGTGAAAACAATTTATTCTCTTACCTAGACGAGTGTTTTGACCCCCGGCACGCCAAAAGCGTTGTCATGAGCGTTAATGCCATAAAATGAATACTGGCATGCACCTAAAAGGGCAATAGAAAGTTCAAGACAGCCATTAATCTCCTTTCAGTCAGCTAGCTTTACAGCAAGAGGCTGTTACACGCAAAGCGATAATAGCTTTCAAATTATGTTATAGTTAAATATACATGGTCTATTCTAGGTTTAGATGGAATGAAGTATTTTATTACCTTAAGACCTTCTCGAAGGTTCATCAAAAAGGTGTTGACCTTCACATGTTATATGAAATCTATGATCACCCAGTTCTCTTCCTACTGTGATGAAATGAATAAGTACTTCATACAATATAAAGAGCCTTTCTACAGGGAAATCGACTTTGAGAAATTTCACACATTTGGAGACTTAATAACAGAAAAGGAATCCCCCGAGTATCAAGCGTTCTCGGCATTGAATGAAGGATTTCTTTATACTCCTATCCAATTAAGCTCGCTGAGTTGTCAAACTTTTAACAACTTTTACTACTTACAAACTCTTTATCCCATCAACGGGCTACAGCGGATCTTAACGTCAAACCCGGGATATAAATCCTCTACCATAAGCCTCTTATATAATACAAACCTCTATCGTACTGCAGTTCGAACAAAAAAACAGTGAAAAATGGTTCCATGTGACTCAAGTTCCTGAAAAGTTGGTGAGAAACATTAAGAATTATAATTTGAAAAATCTTTTTAAGTGAGCCTTTGTCGAAATTTAAAAAATCCCTAGTCGTTGATTATTTCGGTGTAGCAAAAAAGAAACTCTCATTTCCGTTTATTATAAGAATCATCTAGTTCGTAATATTTTTTTACATATTACACACAATATTTACATTTTTAAATGTTTCAGTATATTTTAATCTGTTTTTGATTAAATAATTAAAATTCCGAGATATTCTTCTAAGGCACATACGAGGAGTATTCTTAAAGTAAGTACCGTTTGCCTACTACATAGTATATTTAAACGTTTGCCTAGTATATTTAAATATTGGCGCTTCAAAACACAGTTTTGCTCCTGCAGCGCCATCTACCGATTGATTGAGAAGCTATAGCAGCATTTGCTTTGTTTCAGAAGTCGTTTGCTTGTCCGTGCATGAAAACAACAATGTCCGCGACAATCGTTGATCCCGCCAGCTGTGAAGTGCGTTCTGTCATACAATTCTTGTATGCAAAAGGATTGTCGGCTGCTGAAATTCATCGGAAATTATGCCTAGTTTATAAAGCTACAGTTATGAGTGAAGGAAAGATTAGACAATGGTGCTGTGATTTTAAATTGGACGAGCAAACGTGCATGACGAAGAGCGAAGCGGTAGGCCCAGTATTCTGACCGATGAAATTGTTTCGCAAGTGGAACAAAAACTGCGATGTGATCGTCGATTGACAATTAATGGCCTGGCTGAACAATTTCCTCAACTTGGACGCACTACTGTCTACAATATTGTTACGGAAAACCTCGGATACTACACATTGCGTGCAAGGTGGGTACCGAAAATGCTCACCGACCACCACAAAGAGCAATGAATATCCAGTGGACGAGTTTTTGGGTCGTTGGGAACTCTTTAAACCACCCACCGTACAGTCCTGACCTTACACCCAGTGACTACTTCCTCTTCTTGCACTTGAAATAGTGGTTCGGTGGACAACGTTTCGCAACCGAAGAGGAACTCAAGAATGGCGTTGTCGATTGGTTCAACCCTCAGGCGGCGAGTTTCTATGCAGAGGGGTTAAAGAAGCTGGTGCAGCGGTACGAAAAATGCTTAGAAGTGAACGGCGATTATGTAGATAAGTGAAGTAGGTTTGTAGCTAACTAAAAGTGCCAATAAAATGTGTTTCATATGAGTGTATTTTTTCCTGTGACCAAACGGGTCTTACTTTATGAACACGCCTCGTAATAACATTGGATATTTCACAGCAGATATTATCATGCATGGATGAAATTAGGACATTTTGGTTGCCCTGTCTGCAATTCGTTTTACTTAAAGCGTGTAATTTAATCAAATAGTTCGAATTTGGTCTGCAAAGAAATGACCTGTTCTTCAATATCACAAGGACCCCGTCCAGACCAAATTTAGGAAATTAATTTAAAAAATAAGTCATGAAGTTCACTCCAGCGAGAGAATTGAAAGAGTGAATTATTCACAGAAAATATGAAATGTACAGGAGTGCGTTGAGATGGTTTCATCGCGTGGCAACCCGAGCCGAAGGGGTCCTCCAATAGGATTGTTTGTCTTCCTGGTCGGGGAGGAGAGAGGTTGACTTGGTACACAAGAGAATACACATAGATTGAAGAAGAGGCAAAGAAGCTGACGAAAGAGTGGAGAGTAAGAAAAGAGTCTGAGATTGGCGTGTGAACGATAGAAAGGTGAAAGATTTCTCTTACTTAATCCGGATAGTTGGTTTATTTAAAGTAAGCTTTCCCTTTAGGATGCCATAAAAGTATTTGAAAGATAAGTAGATCGGTATACACTTGACCCCCATGATTTACGCGAAAATTCGCCAAATTTGAAGACACTTTACCTGTAGCAACGGATAAGAGAGGTAATTAGAAGCTCGACGGTCGTTCATCAAGCCGCAAGAAGAGAAAAATATACATCTTCCTTCAGAGGATACTAAGAAAATGTCCATTCCAAATTCTTATCACCGTGTAAAGAAGAACTTGAAGAAACTATAATTTAAAGATATGAGGGTGCATGATACTTGAATTTTATTTCACCATGAACTGCACCACTTAGAAGAGGCTCCTTTCTTCTTTTTTTTATCTTTACCTGCCTAGCAAGAGATGTTATATTTATCATTTAATCAAAATTATAATAACATATAAATTGTTTTCACCAGAGCATTTTACAAGTTTTAATATGGCGTGTCGATAATCATTTTCATAGTGTGTCGTGAGCCTGTGAAGTTAAACAGGCAATTAAATATTTTCCAGCTGCCTTCATGTCTGAAATCATTTAATAAACTGTCCAAGTACAAGTACTGAACAAAATGGTGAACAAAAACTTGAAAAGATTCGTTTTAAGTTGCTTATAGATTTAAAAAATTTAAATTTTACCATCGTTAAAGATATATAAAATTTATTCAAAACATGTGCCAGATACGCCGAATCTATCGGAGTGAAGTTTAATGGAACGATTAGAAGTAATTTGAAGAAAATATGTTGAATTGGATAAAACCAGTTACCTTAGCACCAGCAGTTTTTTTCAGAACAGGGAACAATTGGCAAACGATGGAGGAAATTCTATAGCAAAAAAACGAAGTATATTAAAATAACACCAGGACAAAAAACAATAATATGCCCAGGACAACGCTATGAGGAATGTCGAGGATAATCGAGGTGACTTCTGACACCCGATTAGGCCAGTTAAAATGAAAATAATTGTGAAACAGGAAACGTTTTTAACTCAACTGGCACGCCCCTTGGAATACCCTGACTTACGCCCATGCATTTCCTCGAACATGCAAATGGGGCGACCCTTAAAAGGATTTTGCGACGATGGACTATTACTCGCATCACTCCCAATTCCCATTTCGATTTATTAATGAAATGCTTTTCAAACGGTTAGTAAGAACATCTGTTACAATGATGTGCCTTAAATTATGGAAAAACTAATTGCAAACTGGGTACAACTATTAAACCTTATTCCTCAAAATATTTCTCTGATATGAATGCGCACAGAGATAGTAATTTTTTCCTTACCACTCTATTATCCACTACGATAACTTATAGGAGGGCCGAAACTACAACGTACCAACTGAATACAAATGTCTAACATATTTCGAACATTAAAAAGTGACCACTAACCACAATTCAAATGAAAAATGTATTTTCGCGAATTTCAGCAAAATTATTTATTGTTTATTCCATCCCATTCCACATCCCTGTACTAAATTCTTTGCGATACGCAGCACATCGAAGACTAGGATTAGGCAGATAAAACACGGAAATCGACCAAATTCAAAATGTCCCACGAGAACAAACCTGTAGGCAGAGAAGGTACAGAAGAATAATGAGAACTTCCATAGAGAAGAATCAAATTGGACCTTCCCACCAATTAGAATTGCGACGATTTCACATGGCCCCGGATAACACGACATAGGCCCTCGCCTATAGGACGTCAGCCTCACTCCCTGGAGAGCGCAAGGGAATCACGCCGTACCTTTAAAAAAAACAGGTAACCCACCCCAAATGATATATATTTGCGGAGGCGGGGTCTTGGGGATGGAAGGGGGGAGGGTGAGGGAGGGAGAGAAGGGTGTGCCACACCGCGGGCGAGAGAGAGAGGGTCGGAGGATTAGAAAGGAGGCTGAGGGAGGGGTGGAGAGGGTGTGGGGGTGGGTGGGCCGGGGGGAGAGATGGCAAGAGGGAAAGTGGGGAAAAAATAAACAAAGAATCCAATTCCGCAGGAGAGCGGCTGTGTATAAAGTTTCCTTTTCGCATGGGAATAATAAAGAGGATTATGAAATATCTTCTTATGCACGCTTGGCGCGTTCGGGCCTCATCCTCCTACCCTCCTTAACGGCGTGATACCCACCCTTATTCTTTCACTCCACGCCCTCCCCCTCCCCCACTCTCTCATCCCCACGGAGAAGAGGGCGTGGGGCGAGCGGAGGAGGAAAAACTTCCCCACGTTTTACTCACACCCTTTTGCCCGCTCACACTCACTCATAACAGTCGCCCGTCCCATTTTCCATCCCATCCCAGCCCCAACCTCAGTCGGCTCATCAATCAGGCGACAGGGAATGAGGGAGGGGGGGGGGCGAGGCGGGTGAAAGAACAGCCCCCACCCTACAATGGCCCCACCGGTACCCCAGAGCACAACTCTCCCCGCCGCCCGCAGAAGGGGAGGGCGCCCTTCCCACCCCCCAACTCCTCCGGGGAACTTATGCAATCCCTCGCGCTCCTCCCGCGTGGACGACGGCGCAGGCGCGATCGAAGGGGCCACGTCTCGTCGAAGAGGGGGGTGTCGATGGGGGGAGGGAGGGGGCGGCGATCCCTCGCTTAAGCTCTCCTTTCTTCCACCAGAACCCTCCCCCGAGTTAACACACCACCCCCTCCCGCCTTCCGACGACGCGTGTTTGACGGACGACGGGGGCATGCCACTACTGGCTAGTCCGGGACCACAAGTCGCACAAGATTGCCCGAGCGGGCGAATAAATTGTCAGATTCAGTGTTGTAACCGAAGGAGTTAAAAGTTATTTCGACCGACTTCAATATAATCCTGTGAATACACACACACGCACGCCTTACACAAAAAAAATCTATATATATAGACTATACATATACATACAGTATTTATATATGTCCAGTAAATATGTATGTCCAGTCTGACCTGAAGAAGGCCTCAGAGAAGGTCGAGAGCTTGAACTTTCTGAAATTTGAATCTCCTTTTACGTGTAACCTATTTTATAGTGGGAATTGATAGGGTGTGGTGGCCATCATACTGGCTTCCCAGAGGGCCCGGGTTCGAATCCCGGCGGTGGTGAATATTTTTCAGTGGTATCTCGACCCCTACTTGAGGTGCTTTGAGGAGGGCACTTTCAGTGAGTACGCCTTACGTTGGATGGGACCTTAAGCTTTGGACCCCTGGCGCCTTTAGTTAAGAGTAGGCTTATGGCGACACCGGGTTTCCCTTCATCTTTTCTTGTCTATTCCTAATGGCGCAAATGACCTTAGACCTTGTCGGTCGCCTCCCCTAGATACTACTGCTACTATTTTAATGTTATCAGTTCCTTTACCTGTTCCGGTTATAGTTTCCCAAGAAGTTATGGTACCCCCCAAAAAATCACACACCATGGATGGAGCTGAAGGTGCTCAGAGAAGCTTGCCTGCGAATCAAACCCGGACCCTCCGGTCAGTAACCTAAGGGAGGACTTCGGATTGGGAAACGCTTTCAAAAAAGGAAGTTATGTGCCGCACCTTGTGTGTGGGTATATACGTTATATAGAGATATAGGTGATATAGATGGCCATGGCCATCTATATATATATATATAAGATATTTTATAATTCCCGTGTTCATTTAGTAGAGTGAAAAAATCAAAGTATCTGTTCGCTATGGTTTCCCTCTCCCTACCCCTATCTACAACAAAATTCCTTTTAAATACCACTGATTGCGTCCCCTGGTGCGCTAGATTCTGGGAATAAACAAGTCCGCCTAAAATAAGTTTCATGTACACGTACATCACAGAAAACAAAAAAGTTGATCAGCAGAAAGGGGTGATACTAAACAAAGACGCTATTATGCCCTCACTGGAGTTCAAAATTCTTACCTAGCACATAAGTGGATTGCTGTGCCGCAGAATGTGTTTCATGTTGAAGAACTGAGCTCTTGAAATTCAAGTTAAGAGAGGATTTTCAAGCCTAAATCTTTTATGAAACCATTCTCCGCGCCGGTTAAAATCAGTTTTCACGAAACAAAAGAGCCACGTGTTTCACTGCTAGGATTTTGATCAAAGATAACACATAACGCTGAGCTGAAGCTCATCGCTTCCTTTGATAACTTTACGGATAAATCATCACATTTTTTTTTTCGAAAAATAAACCACTCAAATATTGCATCATGATCATCTTCTTTTAAAGGTGGTGTCTTGTCGTTGGAGCCATTGGTCTCTCTCCATTGCCGTTCTTTTCAGTTCATTGTATGTTGTTACTCTCATAGTACTTTCTATCCATTTCTTTCTCGGCCTACTTCTTTCCTAATAATTTACCCCTGCATTATATTTTCGAGGAGGTTATCATGTCTTAGAATATGATAAAAAAATTAAATTTTCCATTCCTTCATCTCTTTTATTATATTCCTTTCCTCTTTAAGTTCTCTATATACTTCTATGTTACTTTTGTTCTCTGTCCGTTTTGTTCTTGTTATTCTTCTCCTAATCTACATTTCCATTGCTTCCAACCGAGCCTTTTCCCTCTTTCCTAAAGTCCAAGTTTCGTATCCATATAATACTGTATTCCAAATAAACGTTTTTGCAAATGATTGTAATGTCCAATTTTATGTGTTTGTTTCCTAAATTATTCTTTTTATTTACATATGCCTTCTTCACCAAGGCTATCCTTCTTTTCACAGCAGAGGTGCATTTGTTGTGTCTTGTAAAGAGACTCCCAGGATAGCAGAATTCTTCCACTTGGCTTATCCCTAATTCTCCCATCATTAAATTTACAAGCGGTTCTGTTCTATTTCTAATAAATATCAGAGTTTTGGTTTTCTTCACATTTATTTTCAGTTTCCATTTTTTCAAAGCCGTGGACAGGGGTTTGAGCTTTTGATCTTTGGCTGATTCTGCCAGGGTCACAATATCATCCGCAAGTCTAATGTAGTGTGTCTTTCTTCCATTTTTCTTTATACTATTTGTCTTCTTCTTCATTGTCTCTGTAGCCCTCTTCAGTATACAATTTTAATAGACATAGCGAAAATTGACAAACATGTCTTACTCTTTTCTAGTCTTTGCTTCTTTCTCCTGTAAAAGTGCTTTGATTCTTCTAGACCTGAAATATAAGCTCCCTGTCTTTATAGTCTATTCCTTTCTCCTCATGGTTTCAGACATAGGTTTTCAAATACTTGTTTAACAATATTCTTGTGCTACATTTATAAAGAGGAATTGTAGGTAATGTTGCGTCATTCCTAGCACCAGTTCATCATTTTAAAATTCATCTAAGTTTTTCATTAATAAATATTGGCTGCAAAACAATGTTCCTTGAATTAATAATTCTTTATTTACCATAAATTTAACGCTCATGTATTGACTCAGTCTCCTCAGATACGTTTTCACACAGTTTGTGGCTAATACGGATATGAATATGCATAATTTTCTAAGATATTTAATGGATGCATTTTTTAATCTATGAGCTAATTTGAGACTGAATAAGATAAAAAACTGATAAAGACTCATGTAAGTTCCGTCACTAGGTGTTTATCAGCTCCATTTCCAATTTTTTGTATCAGCTCAATTTTCAACTTTTTTAACCAACTTTAACTTAAGAGCTTGTACTTTGCATGCTTAATTCGCAAGGCTGCATCAGGTATTACATCAAGGATGGAAAGATTCAAACCGTTTAAGGTGCAGCACAAAATGAGTTTCAACGCTTGAGTGCCATCTTCAAGTATACTTTACATCCAAAAAACACCTCGTAAGTACAAAAATAGTGGAGCTGTGGCTTGAGGGTGTAGAGATGAGTCCAGAGAAGCCGGGGGAGAAAGCTCGCAGAGTAGACACTACGGTTTCCATCTGTGCGATACATTTCCAACCTTAACATTGAATATGGCCATGCTAAGGATTTAACGTCAACTATACTTATATATACACAATGTATATGTACGAGGTGTGTTCAAAAATTAACGGGAATTTTTTCATTTCGCGGGCTTGGAGAGTCCGATTGTCAAACTTTTTTTTTATTATGTTGGTATACATGCCCCTAAAGTATGATAAAACTTTCAGCTGTTTTCATTGTGGACTTGGTCTGTGAGAGCCACTAAGGTTAGACGTGTTTTATGAGCTTGGCGATTTTCGTTTGTTAAAAGAAATGGATTAAAGAATTTGTATCAAATTTGGCGAAAAAATGAAATAAAATGTAACAAAGAGTGTGAAATGTTAACAAAGACCTATGGTGAGTCTGCTATGAGTAAATCAAGAGTTTAAAAGTGGTATAACCGTTTCCAAGAAGGCCGTGAAGACCTTGAAGATGACGAACGCCCTGGACGCCCCAGCACATCAACATTCGATGACAACGTGGAGACAGTGAAAGATATGGTTATGAACGATGGTCGAATCACAATTAGAGAGGTCGTTGATGATGTTGGCAGATCGATTGGATAATTTCATGACATTTTTTCTAATTTTTTGGGTATGAAACGCGTGGCAGCAAAATTCGTTCCAAAATGGCTTTGGCACCACGATAATGCACCAGCTCACACTTCATTGCTTGTTCGTGAAGTTTTGGCAAAAAACAATAGTGTAACGATACCCCAGCCTCCATATTTGCCAGATATGGCTCCATGTGACTTTTTCCTATTTCCAAAAATTAAGACAACCTTGAAGGGCCGTCGTTTTACAGCCGTAGATGACATTAAAAGCGCATCGCTGAAAGAACTAAAGGCTATCTCAAAGATCGAGTTTGAGACTTGTTTCGGGGATTGGAAGAAGCGCTGGCACAAGTGAATATTCTGCAATGGGGACTACTTTGAAGGTGACAACATCAATGCATAAGAATAAATAAATATTATTGTCCAAAAAATTAAAATTCCCGTAAATTTTTGAACACGCCTCGTATATATAAAATGGGCTTAACGGAGTCTATGAGCTCTATAGAATCTTAATAAATTACCAAAATATGGGAATTTTTTATTGTTTCGTTATTTAGAATAATTCTTGCCTGAATTTTGACCAAGGGAAGTAGCATTACAAAATTAAGAAATTTTTTTCGGAGGTGAATATTTTTCGGGATATTTTTGAGTTTTCAGATTTTTCCTTTTCCGACATATCTACCAAACTATGAAGCAGAATAAACGAATTATGAATACAAAACTATGAAAGGTTAGAATCCAAAAGAATAGACAAAAGCAAATATGTTCAAGAATGATGCGCAAACGAGAAAATTGGTGAATGAAAGATGAATCATCTAGGCAAAATTTCAAGTAAAATTTTTAGGAATATAAAAACCACTTTGAATGATGATTAACAAAATTTTTTAAAATCAAACTAACGGAAGCCGTAGAATTAATGGACATATGTGTATTACATGAATAAACAATCCAGTGGAAATGAATTACCGTCCAATTCGGGAATTATGTCATAGTGTTCCCTACATCAGAATTATTTTTTTTTAATAAATTAGGGTAATCTAGGTATTTTTGACATTTCAAACAATCCAAATTCTAGTTTCGATTCCTGAGACAATTATTATTCATCCCACAGGGAATACACTTATGTTTAGGTGTTACAAATTAATTTCATTGAAGTAATTATTCAAACATATGAATGCATTTATGAGTTCCCAAGTATTCAGAGAATTCATTTTCAGACGAAGGAAAGTAAATTTGTTAAGGGTGCCATATTATCCGTAGTAACTCGATAGTTACGAGTCAAAAACCGTATTTTCCATTGAAAATGTCTTTCTTTTGGGAAGAGCGAAATATTTATTCATCATGCAAGGAATAGATATATGCAAAATATCTCAAAGACCAAAGGCAAACGAATGCTGAACGATATTAATGATGATTATAATGATTTATTGAAAAATACCATAATTTTCCATCTGAATGTCTCTGAAAATTAACAATCCCCTCTGAATAGTTGAAAACGGAACTAAAAGATAGAATAAATAGATTTGAAGTGGGACAATTAATAGGTTCCTGAAATTAAAACATTCTACATTTTTATTCAGCTACCAGGCTTAAACCACCTTCGAATCATTTCAAAACATTTAGAGCTGCACCCACTTCATCATATTCATTTACCATTCTCAAATTACATTGAAGTGCTGTTTTGTTTTTCTAAGTTTTTCATGGCATTGTTCGTGGAACTTGTCTCTATTAAACGGGGTAGTAGCAGTTATAATCTCTGAAAGAAAGAGTTTATTTTAATGGAATTTTTTGCCAGATTCATCATGTGCCTTTCTACTGCATTTATCTATGCTCGCTATTCCCTGCGCTCCCTACGTTTAACAAAGTCTCTGGTAACATGACTTTATCAAACCATATGATTCCAATGACCAAAAAAAATAACTTGTCTTCTTCGCACCCACCATCTGAAGCCATTATTTAGGATATAAAAATTTCATTTATAAAGTTTCCATTTAAAACAAACCCATTTAAACGGTTGAATTTATAATAATAATTCGGTTTTATTTGGGCGAGATTGAGACTGTGGCAGTCCATTCTTCCATCTGACCCGTCGTCAAAAACGTTCATTGAAAATATAATAACATTTAAGTGCAAAATAATATTTTTAAAACTAGATAATGACAATCGATTTGCAATGAATACGCATCAGTACAAAGAGCGCAGAAAGATATGCAAAAGTGTCGGAAAAACACAAGGAATAAGGCTTTTTTCCTCGACGAAAAAATCTACAGTAGGAAAACACCCACACATGAAGGGGAGCGTAAAACACCTGCGAAAACCTTCCGATAGATGTTAATATTATAATTTAATAAATTTAAAAAATAACTCAATGCATTAAAAATAAGAGAAGAAACAAAAGGAGAACTACAGTAATTACACATATTACTGTGGAGAAAAGTTAATTAAGATAAATTTGTAAATTTATAATACAGAAGTAAGAAAAATTAAAGGAAAAATAAAGAAAAATATCACTGCATTACGATTGAATGATAATTTTAAAAAATACTATAACCCATCACCAGAGGTGAGATTTTAACAGTAAGATTAAGATGAGAAGTGGATATTTCTGACTAACGGTTGGGTGAATATGATATACTCGTAACCGTGAGCTCCTGGAGTGTTTTTTGTTGCAAATCTGCTGAGATTTGAGGAGTGTCTTATATAAGGTTATTTTAAATGATGCAATTGAAGGAGTATTCCTCAGGCCTGAACTGAGTTTGTTCCCATCGCGGCAAGCGGTATCAATAAATGGTTTACTGTAGATTTACTGTTCAATTCTGCGATATAACCAGTTTTTTTGTACTTCCATTATGAATCTAATCTTTTATTTAGAAATATTCCAAAAATTAAGGGTATTTGGAATTGGAAAAAGTAGGGAGTGTATGAAGTTGATGTCCCTCTCTAAGCTTGAACCAAGAAAGTTTCTTAATGTAGTTTGTGATGAGATCAGATAGCTGTAGGTTAAATATGAATCAAATGTAAGAATTGAGCAAACGCTGAAGTTTTAACGAAAATTCATTTGATAAATCTTGGTCAGCTACATCGGCGGTCATACATAGAAAATAGATGGAGTACTCATCATATCACCAATTGAAAGTTTTAATAAATACCTTCACATAAAATAAAATTGAGTTACGGGAGAATTCATGAAAATCTATCGATTCATTTATAAATTAGGACTATTATTGGCTTCCCGGAAGTTTGGAAGCCTAATGAGCTTCCTATGGACCGATGGGCTACCGATCAGAGGGCATCAGGTCACTTGTACGCACCCAATAGTTTAGTAAAACTGCCCTAGAAACCTCAGACGGTACAGGGAAAAAAATATCATCCTTATTATCCTGTTTGCGTAAAATTTCTGACCATAATGGGCTTAGGAGCAAGGTGGGCTCTCACCTATCAAACTAAACTGTGGGCAGGTATCATGATGTTTATGGAGGATTTCCCAGTAGCTTAACTTTTGTGACTTAAATTTTCAAAAAAAATTACACCATTTTTATGGCCAACTTAAAATTTAGTTCTGACAAAAAAGAGGTCCATTGCTAAGTAAGAGTGAGGATTTAAGCCATGAGAATAAATGATCATTATTATGTCTGCTTACGGAAAAATCGAAGTGCACTTTAATAATGAAGATAGCCGCGTTCACATACGTTCTTATTCAGCCACCGTGAGATTATTATGTACCCCCGCGTGATAATGACCCATCCAAAAAAATATCCAGCAAGCGCGGCTTTACACAGACAAGCAACCCGTTGACGTAGGTTTACAAACCCTTCCGTACCCCTTCCCCCTCTTAGTTCAGAAAAAGGATGCGCGAGTATAATGCCGCTAACAAAATCCGCCATTTGGTTCAGGACGGGAGGGAGGACGCGATAACTTTTTGGGAACTACGAAAATCCTCCCTTCCACATCACCCAACCCTCCTTCCATCCCCACCCCTAGGTCCCTTTCCCCCCCGCCACTCTCGTGGGGGCACAGACTGATACCCCGGGGGGTGTCTCCTCCTCTCCGAGCTCCCTGGTGCCACCGCAACACGGCGCCATCAAGAGGAGCGCCCTTGTCGACTGCGTGTTACCTCCTCCCTTTCGATATGCCGAGAACCATGGGAAGGGGAAGAGTGGGGGGTTGCCCCCTGTGGGGAGTCGAGGTGAGGGGGGTCGCCGCGGTGTGCGGAGCAATAGGGGGGACCGGAGGTCGGGAGCTTGGCCTCCTGCCCCGGCTATGCGAGGTTCGGTCCCCATGTGCGGTGTGTTTCTTCGCAATCAATCCATTTGACAAGCAACCTGGGCGTGGCGTTGGGAACGCGATTTATAAAGGGCAGTCGGGTTGCCACGATGGGGCATCTAACTCACGCCCCGGGAGACGGGGCTCGATTCCCTGAAATTTTAGTGATGCATCGACGTCGGATGAGGGTAGCCCTTTCAAACTCTGGGCACTTTGCCTCTGGTTACCGCTGTGTTTCCCTCTCAGGGCTCATTTTGGAATGATTTGGGAAAATATCGTCTACTCCAGCAGTACTCTTCTACCTCTCCTTCGTCCAGCCGCGACGTGAACCTAATAACAAACTAGTAACATTTGGCTTCGTTGGCCGCAATAATTTACCACCATAAATAACTTTTGAAATAAATCTCGAATTTCATTCGAATCCTTGAATCCTTCGACATCGTTCGAAGTGAAACTTCAATCATTAATTAAGCACATTCTATAGTTTGGGAGGTCCTTTGGTTATGCGTGAGTCCTTTTTCGCCTGTTGCGAAGTAAACCGATTGGATAGAGAGAGAAAAGAACGACTGATTTCCTTCTGCCTTTCTGTTCTCCTTAGTGACAATGTTTATTGGAAATATTGATATTTTATTCCGCGATTTCCGCCAAAGCATACACGTTCTCTGTAACGCGGTGTGAGGCAAAAGATGCAAGATGGAGATGAGAGAAAAAATGAGACCCGTCTTGGAAAGTCTTTTCAAGGACCGTTAGATTTTCATTCAAATTTTTCTGTTTTGAGGGAAAAAATTAACGAAAAGTTTGTTTAGGCGGGATAACACAACATTTTGCAATCTGGGTGATGACTGACGAGTCCGAATACCGAAGTGTTTACAGCTTGTAAACAAACAAACTTCGGGAAGAAAATTCTTCTTGAGTAGGTAGTTGGAGAGAGTAGAATAGAAAACCTAGTTCGCACCAGGGACATTTTTCAAACAAAATCCGCTAGCATGAGTCTTGAAAATGAAGCTATACAAAATTTTAACTAGGCCAGAGTCTTCAGATGACCACGGAGATCAACATTCAATATGTCGGACATACGTAAGGGGCAATAAAAAAATTCTTTGAGAGAAAAATTCATCTTAAGCCGAGTACATATGGATTAACGAGAGGAAATAATATATGTAGGTTTAGGAAGAACCATGGAATTGGAAATATACATGGAGGTCGCGAAGTCGCATGATAGGATAAGCGATTAAATTTAAGTTCAATTAAAACGCTCTTTCCAGAATATTACCACAGAATATGCATCACTATATCTTTTTTTATTTGATCCAACTAAAGAAAGGAGAAAAATGCTATTAAGGCAATAGATACGCTGTTAATAAGAATTTTAAGGGTATGTTGAGAGAATATCTACAGCCACTGTCGGGACAATGAATTAACAGCTAGAAGGGTTAGATCAAATGGCCGTTACCCTGGTGATCCAGGAAATCGTGAGCGAAGAGATTTCATTTTCCTCTGGGCAAGTGAGAGCACTTGAATTGCTAGTACCACGTGACATTGATAGGGTGGTGGGGAGAACCACTTAAGTAGAGTACAGTCGCTGTAATCCGTGGGAACATTTGGAAAGGGCGTCCGTTTGGCACAGCTGAGGGTTGCTGCTTCGAGGGGACTCCCAAACACTCGTCGACTCCCTCTCCTGCCAATCTCTTCCGGAACCGATACCACGGCAGTCCCGCGCCCAAGACTTGATTACAAAACGAAGCCCCCCATCTCCTTAAGAAAAGTGGAAAGAAGAAGAGCAAGCCAAGCGCAAAAAAGCGGGAGGGGAGGCAGAAGGTTCCGAGGCAACGCCGCCGATAACTTTCCCCCAGGTGAGGAAGTGATATTTCACGCTCGCCGAGCACATCAAAAATTCATTTGCCCCAATGAGATGTAAACGGAATGAACTGAATCGAAGAATTGAACGTTGAGATTGGAGGATTGAACAAAAGTTGGGTGGGATTGCAGAAAAATGTTAGAGGAAGTTTAAGAGGGGATTTATAAAGAAGGTCCAATTTTACTTCTTAAATATATATGCTCTTGGATAAAAACAGCCAATGAAGAATTCCTCAATAAAGTAAATTGAAACCAAATTCCTCAAATAGATCAGAAAGTTACAATTAAAATGTTCCAGTTATTCAAGGTAAACATTAATTATTTCCTATACTTTCAAGTGAGTTGGAATAGATGGTATGTGTGCAGAAATTCCCCGCGGAAATATCAGTAAGACTTTTATTGAAAGAAAAGTATGAATGGTTTTACTGATGATAACTTTGCAAGTATATGAGCAAAGCCCCAGAAGCTTACTTTTCATTACAGTTAGGGAAAGAAGCATTGGGAAGCATGGAAAACGTTGCGGAACGTGTGAAAGGCAGAATTGAAAGATATACGAGTGAACAGGATAACATCCATCTCATAATCCAAGAAAATCACCTAAAATTATATAATTATGATACATACAAGGTTTGTACAAAAGGTTAGGACAAAGTTTAGGAAAAATAGATTTCAGATATTGCTAACATTTCTCAAAATTCTTCAAAACACATCCCTTGAGTGTCGACACACTTTTGCCCTTCCGGCTTTTTCACGACTTGAAGGCTCCCTGATAGGCTGAGGATTCTGAAAGGTCCTTAAGGGTAGGCGTGCAAGCCTCTTTGACAGCAATTAGGGTCCCATGGTGGTGTCCTTTGAGGGTGGAAGGATTTCACTTTTGAGAATAGGAAATAGTCTACTGGTGCCATGTCGTGATTGTAAAGAGGTTGGGGAATCGTCGCGATGCCGTTGCAGTAGGTCTTCGCATGAACAGACACTCGGCTCTGCTCTTGGTCGTCCGTCAAGACCTTTCGGACGAGTTTAGCGTAGATCTTTCTAATCCCCAAATTTTCAGTAGTAATGGTGTGTGTGCTGTCATCTTGTCCATGCCAATACGATCTGCTAACCTTCGCACACATAACCGACATTCTCATTTCTGCACTTCGCGCAGCAAGTCAATAAAAACTTGTTACCAATACTTTTAATGCTACCCTTATGTATTTGCTATTTTTGAACTGAAAGTTGGCAGAAATGTAACACATCACCATTGGTACAGAACATCATTTCCGAGAATGCACAATGCATTGTTTTAAATAATCGAGCCCGCATTCATTTATTAATTGCACAGTCCACTCATGGGACGATTTCTGTCATGGAGAAATTACTATTAACTTGAAGACTTTTCCGATCTAAGTCTGATAGATGGTAATGTTAGCTAGACAAATTACAAATTGTGGAGGCAAATACGAGGTGTCTTTTAAAAAAGGGGGAAAGAAGCCTTAGGGTATTTTTAAATAATTTATTTTGCCAAGGAATAATGTTTAACAGCGACGAAAAATGTATCTAGGGAATCAAAGTTTAAATAATCTACGTACAATCTTTCTATCATAAAAAAGAAGATTAAGCGTGGACATACGAAAATATTGGATGAACTTGTATGGAGTATACGTTAGTAAGAACTATTACGCTTCAAAAGTATCAGCAAAAGAGAAAGGAATATTTTAACCAATATAATAACGAAAGCAAAATATAACATCGGGTAATAAATATATAGATTGAGTGGATAATAATGAAGGATAAATAAACGAAACCCTTAACACATAGAGAAATTATTGAGTACGTTCTGAGACACAATAGATGACCCAACATCTCTATAGATATCTCTAAAGGAAAATCTCAAGCCGGGAGACGAGAGCGTAATACAAGAGAGCATGAGCGTTCTTTGTCTGACAAAGATGGTATGACGTCTAAACGAAAAAATACTTATGCGTATATAAGTGAGTATAAGAGGTTCTGATCAAAATATATAAGAATTTCACAAAATTACAATTTATCAGAACGATACATTTTAATATTTGAATGTAATTCTTTGACCATTGAAACATGACGTTTAATCGTTGAAACAAGTGTCAACCTAATTTTGAAAATATCGTAGAATTTTGTGCTGGCAATATCTTTCCACCCTGGAGAAGGAATTTCACAAAGTCCAAAATTCTTAAGTTAAATTTAAACCGTAGACATTCAGTGAAAAATGAATTTCAACTTAAGGATGAACAAACAACAAGTGCATATTCGAAGCATGTATTATTTTCGCAAACAAAAGCGATTCACAAAAGGCGATTAATGAATTTCCAATCAATGCTAAATTAATTATAAGTTGGTACTTCTAAACTAGAGCTACTCGCATCGCTGACGTTTGTTGTTCGATGCAGAGTTGTGCCTAATTAAATAAAACTTTGCAAAACCAGAAGTCGAACGCGTTTCCGATAATGCCACGAAAACCAGATAGGAGAAATTTAATTATTTTTAATCCGATGTTAAATCAATTATCGACCCATTTATCACTTAGACTCCAATGCAAGAATGAAAGACATTTGGAGGGGGAGAAATAAAAGGAGACGATCGGAGCAGTTACGTTTCGTTGTACGGAAATGAAGTTAAATTGCACTCTAAGAAACCACGATATTGGATCACGACGAATGAAAAAATAGAGAGAAAGCTCGGATTTACGACATCGTGGGAGAGAGAGAATTTTGTTTTAATAATGAGAGTGAAAATTATAGGAATCAGAGTTGCACGTAGCGCGAATTTGCTGCTCCACAGGATGTACACGCCTAACTCATCTAATCAACAGGAAAACACAAGTATGAGTTCAATGAAAATTTCTAATAATCTGCTCGTTATGTGCTTTATCACTCAATTGCTACACTCAGTTAATTACGAGACATTTCTTTAGAAGAGAGTGAAATACTAGTTGAATTAACTCAGGCTTACATATTACTAACAACAAAAATTTTCCCGCTCTGATACCCACCAATTGAATTTTCTTCACACCATATTTTCAAACGATTTGCATAAAAACAAGCCTAAAATATGTACCTTGTGCATTTATACATTATTCGTCATTATCTAAAATGTTTAATATATAATGGATAGACAAAGTAAAGAACTAGGAAGTATATAGAAGAGCAGAAGAGGATAGAACCATATGGAGAGCTAGCTACGGCAAAGCTACGGCAAAGAAGAAATGGATGGATTGGACACACATTGAGGCACAATGGATTGATTAGGAATATAATAGAAGGAAAAATAGAAGAAAATATTACACGAGGAAGACCAAGAGACATGTACATAGGACAAATTAAGAAGGACGTAAAACAGAAAAGGTATCAGGGATTGAGGGAATTGACATTAAAAAGAGGCGAATGGAGGGCTGCAATAAACCAATCCTAGGATTATAATACTGATGATGATCTAAAATTTGATTATTAACGCTTGAAATACAAAAATGATGGAATGAAAGAAAACGTGCTTTAGTTACTTAATCGTGAACACAAAAATAAAATTGAATATGTTTTGACCATTTCTGAATTCATGTTCAGAAAAAGGAGCATATCACACTATAGATTTAAGGAAATTTGGTAAATGAAAATAAATAAAAGATTCTCGATTATCTTGGAGAGTAACTATTGATATACATACTATGTGTATAGCGCAATAGAAAAGAGATGATAGGAAACTGAGATGCAATTTTGAAATATTCCCCAATATTCTGTTAAAAAAATTGCGTTTTTTATCCTGATTCATTAAGGTCCTTCTGGTAATTATAATTTATAGGAAAGAATAAAGTTTTTGAAGCTCAAAGAGATTGATAATATTTATGCAATATTATATTGACAATGTTACGCATATTTACCATATCTTTTATTCCCAGTTGTAACGCCTGAACTATCACTAACCTCGTTCATAGATAAATGGTCAAATGCATAAATATAAAATTATTTATTTTTTTATATCAACACACATATTATATCTAGTATTTCTTCAGAAAATATATTAAAAGCATAATAAATTAAGTAGATTTATCCAATGTAAATATAAAAACATCAATTTACAGTAGTAAAAACCTGGTTAGCCTACTATGATGACGAATAGAAGGTATTCATGCATTTTCTGTACAAATAAAGCGCCAACGTTAGGGAAAACGTTAATTATTACTCTGCTATCATATTAAAACACTGGGCACATAATTGTATTTCAGAGCAACGCGAGACATGGCACGGTGGCTTGGATAGAACAAGCGGGCGAGCAAATGAAAAGGCAATGTCACTTTCAGCAGTACACACGCGCACATCCCGATGGATCTCTCGATGAAAAAAATATTTCCAGAAGTTTTTGACGTTTTTCGGCCATGTTTAACACCAAGGGCAGTTTCGGGCCAAACACCGAGTTAATAATCATGTACGCGATAGGTGGCACCAGATGATTCCGACATGGGAAATGGAGAGGGTTTGAGTGGAAGCTGTAGCCGCATTAAAAACTACTAGTGGTGATGACGCGGGGGATCGCCGCAGTGTAGTGGTGTCGCATGAACTTGTGCCTTGTCAATGCGACCGATCCCTCAGTCCGACCTCCCCGCTGGGGCTTCTCGAATGCCCGAAGGGTGGCAAGGGGTCGATGGAGCGTCCGTCGGCTCGAGGAAGCGAGGGGCCCTGAGACTCGAGGGAGGACGATGGGCGAGACGGACACACGAATGAAAAGGTACATACTCCTCTGGAAACATACGAGGGTTGATCAGAAAGTAACTTACGTTTCGACCTAGCGTGGCGGTGGATTCAACTAGAGCCACCATCTTGGTGACTAAACGTCCCTACATTTAGCACGCATCCTACTGGAGTAGTGTGCAGATTGTGGTTCTTCTAATTTCCTCACTGCGAACTAATAAATTGTGGGCTGCAAAATAAAATCCCACGAGTTGTAAAGTACGATCTTTGGTTAGGTTTATACCGGAAAAAATCACAAGCCAATTGAAATTCATAGGCAACTTTGTGAAGTGTACGGAGACGGAATAATGAGTGAAGATGGAGTGAGGCAGTGGCGTATACAGTTCAAAAATACCCATAGTACCAATGATCGTGACGAGGACCCCAGTGGTCGACCTAGCCTTGTAGCAGATGAACTGACGGAGAAAATCAACGAAACATTTCGTCAAAATCACGGATTTACGATTACGAATCTTTCGCTGGGCGTTGCTTGCAACACAGCGCTTTGACAGTAATGCAGGATTGCATGTTGGTATAAACTGAAATTGAAACGCTTGGGTATCATTATGAACAATGCCTAAATTTTCTTTGCAAGTACCTAGAAAAGTCGTTCAAGGATGTGTCTGCCAATTTTCATTATAAAATTTTTTTCTTGTCAATTAGCTCATATTTTATTTCAAAACGTAAATTACTTTCGGAACAGTTTTTTATATTAGTTCACCTTTACATTTTCTTAATAAACGTTAAACGCTTTTTGGATTATCTCTGTTGAATATTCATGATACTACATATGAAAATATCCCTAATAAGTCGTAAAATTCATATTACAAAAAGAATTTAAAGTTGCAAATGCACGCGTGTCCTTTACGACTTTACCTATAGGGATTGACAAGGCCAACGAAGCCTGGTTTTAATCATTTCAAAAAACTTACTTCCTTAATAACTTCCTCACTTCACAGTGAATCATTGCATATTTTTCTGAGTGAGTGACGCATTTTATATGTTACAAAAACAATAATCACAGTTCGATTTTCCAGAAGTTCGGTTTAATAGGTAATTTTAGAGTTTACCAAAATGTAACTTCTTTGCCAGTGTCCAACTACAGACACAAACATCCAAACCAATTGGGATCCTTCAGAGGGTTCAAGGGACTTCGTTAAGGACACCTCAGTGTAAGAGCACATACACAACATCAGTGACTGTTTGCGGGAATAAATTCCGCGCCAGAGAGAAACACAGAGTTGACACAATCACGAGCACTCAGGAAAACATTATCTCACACATTCAAAAAGGGCCTCACTTCTGGGAGAATATTTCTCAAATTGAGCAACGTGAAGTGATAACAACAAACAGGGAAAGACGAGGGTGTGCGTCGAATACGCACATTTCGGCCACAAGGTGACCCTCCTCAGTGAACTGAAGGATAATAGGCACTTGCAACAGAAGGCTGAAAGTAACATTCCCGCGATTTACCACAGAAGGGTGTTCTAGTTGTGGGGTTTTGGTCGGTCACTGTCGTGGCATTTCTTTCCCCATAAACCATGCATTTATTTTTCAGCAAACTAATTTTTTTGTGGAACAAGTGTTGCTAACTTATAACATACGAGGGTCATCCGGAAAGTAGTACCCGTTCGTGCCGCATGAAGTGCTGACGACGCGAGTAGCCGCTGGACGAGGTCAGATAGCTTCAGTGGCTTGTCTGCCTTCTCTGAGCCAAGTTGCGTGACGCTAGCATTGCCTGTGTTGTTTCTGTGATTGTTTACAATGTTTAAAAAAATTGAGAACGCCGCCAGTTGTGAAGTGAGGGCAGTGATTAAATTCCTCAATGCAAGAAACGTTCGCCCATGTGATATTCATCGCCAATTAAAGGAGGTGTATGGAGACAATGTAATGGACGAGTCACACGACGATGAGCGTTCGGGGAGACCGTCTGTCATTACAGACCAACTGGTGAGCTCAGTTGACGAATTCGTGAGGAACGATCGGCGCGTCACAATTGATGACATCTGTGAGCATTTTCCCAATGTTTCTCGAACAATTGTTCATGAAATTGTTAAACACCATCTGCATTATGCAAAAATTTGTGCAAGATGGGTCCCTCGCATGAAGAACTTAAAGAAGGAGTGACCCTGTATCTCAATGAGCTGGCGGCGAAGGACTATGCAGCAGGAATACAGAAACTTGTCACACGTTATGACAAATGCCTTAATTTGCTTGGAGATTATGTTGAGAAGTAGTTTAAAGTATCCTCTTTCAAATAAAATTTTTTATGTTTGTTAATATTTACTTTTGTGTCTTTATTTCACGAACGGGTACTACTTTCCGGATGACCCTCGTAGAACTTTAAACAAGAAATAACAACAAGAGCCGTCATAAACATCCGATTTCTAAGTAAAGAAAAATCCTCTAGGAGGAATCGAACCCGAGGTCTCAGCAGTAGCATCCAAAGACGCGCGACTACCGAGGGTTGGACTTCGATAGTGAATGCCTTCGAAATAGTTAAAGGTCCATCCATGCAAAAGATGATGTTTTCAATGAATCCAAATGAACTGAATCTCGCGGAACCGTAATGGAAATCCAGAATTGGGTCGGAGATGAGAGGCCCGGAGGACGGCGGGGGCGGAAGGGGGAGGGTGACCACAGAGAGAGGGTCTCACCACTCCTCCACTGGCCGTCCCGAGGTATGGAGCAAGAATCGCAATGTTTAGGGTGTAGGAAAAGATTCGGATCGGATATGGACGTGTGTGCCTGCGTATTCGTGGTTGTCCGGCTTGTTGGGAGGGTGGGGGCGTTTTTTTTTCTGGACTGCACCGAGGGGGTTTTGTTTTTCTGAGGCGTGCTGTTGGAGGAGTGGCGGGGGAAGGGAGAGAGTGTGGATTGCGAACGGAATGTTTTAAAGGGCTGCTGCGGCGCTAGGGACAGGGAGAGGAGAGGATAATGTGGTGAATTGCGCCCCCTGTAGTGGAAACTGTGATGCTTCCTTCTCCCCCAGGGGACCTTTTTGGACGAATGGAGAGCTATCTGCGTGCGACAACGAGGACATTTCTCGGGGATATATTTTTTTTTCGAGGGGGATGGTCGCGAAACACGTATACACAATCTTCCGCCGAATAGTATATTTTTCAAGCACGGGCTTCGGTTTCTGTTCTGGCGACGCGGAGCGATGTTTTTGCCAATGAAATGTAATGTTCGTCGAGTTTCAGGTGATAACAAAACGAAAAATTCCCTTTTGCCTCCTATGATTGTTTTGTTGGATGACTATGTGTTTCTCAAGATTAAAATATATGATAATATCTAAAGAATGAGATGGAGATGCATGACGGATTTTCAAGGAAGTTTAGAAATACTATATGCCAGCCTAACTTTTAGATGGAAAAATTTGAAAAATTAAAAATCAGTTTTTTATTTAAAAAAATGACGACCGTTAATCGACTGAAGAGGATTCAAATGTCAACAGATTGACAGATTAAAGCTGTCAAGAGTTTATCCGAGCAGGATGGAGGATAAATGAAAGGCAAATAAATCAATGATTTTTTTCTTAGTGCCATAATCAAAGAGAGTCCCTTAATTGCGAAATTCCACAGGCATGATTTTTTTAGACTCCCAATCACATGACTGCTACCCTAAGGTATGAATGCACTCTCAAGAATCGATTAATTAACCCTCCCATCCAAATCCATGGATGAGAAAGAATGGGGAAAAATCGAATGACATGCAGTTACTTCGACTAATCAATTATATTACCAGAATTATCCCTTAAGTGCCAATAGTTTTCAATTTGAAGGATAACTAGACTATTAAAAATTGAGGCGCCATATCTTAATTTAGTGTTTTTATGTAATGTGATGCTCAAAAGGACGTTTCCGAAATTTTGCCGATTGTATTCTTCAACCAACATAAAATTCCAAGATGACAACTTGTAGTCATCTTATTATTGTTAAGTAAACTACCGGTTAAGGTAGGTTTTTGGATGGACACCACTAAAAAATAAACATTTTGTAACTCCAAACAAAACCCAAACCAGCAACCTAATCTAGTACTTCTTTCCTCCCTTCATCCCGTCCAACATCCCTATCCTGTTCTTGCCCTTTCCTCGCTTGCCCAACATTCTCCCCTCTATTAGCCTCTTCAACATTCCACTACCGCTCAATACGCCTTTCATCCATTTTTCCTGCCTCCATAGGATTTCTCTCAACAAAACCCTCTCCTCTCCCACCATCTCTAGTACTTCCTCATTTGTTTTCCTTTCGGTCCATTTCACCTTCTCCATTCTTCTCCACACCCACATTTCAAAAGCCTCCAATCTACGTCTATCCTCCTGCTTCAGGGACCACGTTCCGTACATAGCTACGCTCCATATCAGAGTTTTTACGAGTCCTGTCTTAACATCCCTACTCAACTTCCCCGTCATCAACTCCCTCCTTTTTGAGAAAGCCTCCTTGCCTAGCGCAATTCTTCTCCTTACGTCCCTACCACTTTAACCGTATTGGTCCAAAACACTTCCGAGATATGTAAACTGTTCTACCTGCTCTATTTTTCCCCGCCTATTTTAATATTTAGCTATGCCTTTTTCTTTCTGGAAAATCGCATAACCTTTGTTTTATTAATATTGATTCTCATCCCATATTTATCGCACTGAACCTCCAATTCACTCAACAATTCTTGCAACCCCTTTGGCTGACTGAGCAACTACTGCTTGGTCATCAGCAAACCTAACCGATTTTACGAATTCCCCTCCGACTTTCATTCCTACCTCCAGTTCTTCCCATGCCTCTTTAATCATTTCCTCTACATATACGTTGAACAGCACCGGTGACAATGGGCAACCCTGCCTTACACCTCTTCCTAACACTGCGCATCCGGAATCTCCGTTCCCCAATCGCACCTGAGCAGTTTGAGGCATGTACACTTTGCAGATTAGCCTCCTGTCCCTCCAATCCATTCCTATTTTCTGCAATACACGCATTAATTTTTCCCAATTCACTCTATCAAACGCTTTTTTCAAAATCTACAAAACAGGCAAAAACGTCCTGCTTGTATTCTATATTCCTCTCGATTATTGATCTCATTACTGCAATGGCATCACGCGTACCTCTTCCTTTCCTAAATCCAAACTGATCATCCCCTAAGTAATCATTTGCCTTACCCTCTATCCTTTTGTTGATGATCCTGAGAATAACTTTAGCTGCGTGGGATATCAAACTTATTGTTCTGTAATCCTCACACGATGTAGCCTTTGCCTTTTTTGGAAAAGGAACTAACATCGATCTCACAAAATCTTCCGGCCAGATTCCTTCTTATACCTTATAAGAAGAGTATATCTTATATAAATGGAAAATCAAAGCAATTCTCTGTGAAAAAGTTGAATGTTTTTGTAAATCTTAACAATAAAATATCATCAGTATGAGCTAAGATGTAATTATCGGTACACCCAACATGCCACTTGCAAGGTTGAACAGAGGAACTCAAGCGCGTGGTACGTAATTTAATGGTTAAATTTTCATCAATTGAAGTTAAATTTTGTAGATTTAAATTAAATTATTTTTTCATTAATTTTTATATCATTAAAAAATTAAGGTAACAATGTCTTTGGAAAAAATGTCTTGAGGAAAATGATGAATGCTATGTAAGAAACAACAAACTGATTGAAGGAAGGATTTCGCAATTGCGGTAGGCCAATGGAAAACCAGTGGATTAACCTCCAAAAATGTATAGCCAGAATGTTAAAAAAATGTATTGCCAGAATTGATACATTCAGTCAAAAGTCTTTGATGTAGCACCCTTGTGCGTCCACACACCACTGCCAGCGGGTTTTCCACGTCTCGTACGCCTTCTGGAAGGCGGCACCCGGCATTCTGTTTGATCCCTGGTCGCGGCCTGTTGTAAAACTTCCATTGAGCCATTGTGCCTTCCTTTCAGCACGGATTTCAGACGGGGGAAGAGGAAAAAGTCTGGTGAGGCATTGTCTAAAAATTTGGATCCTCACTCACATGGTCAAGAAGCTCTTGGCAGATCCGCGTGTGAGTTTCCTTTCGTTCGTCCGAGAGCACTCGTGGCACCAACTTCGCAAACAACTTTCTCATGCCTATGTTTACAGTAATCAGTCGATGCAAATAACTTTTATGAATGTCAAGTTCATCAGAAAGCATGCGAACACTTAATCTGCGATCCTTGTCCAACAAAACCTTCATTCCTGCAAGATTTCGGTCACTTTTTGAGGTCTAAGGGATTCTAAACGACCGACGTCTTCAACATCTTCTCTACCCTCCCAAAAACACTTGTGTCTCGACTTAAAAACACCCGATTTACCCATGGCATTATCGCCATAAGTTGCATTGAGCATGCCATGAGTCTCTTTTCTGGTTTTGTCCAATTTTACGCAACATTTGACGGCGTAGAGTTGTTCCAATTACCAGTTTATGACGGAGCGTGACGAGGTCACGTTATAGAGCTTTTGCAAACTAACGATCCGTACTCCGCAAAGGCTGAGAGCCAACCTGTCACCGGCCTCCAACCTTACCTGAGACCTTCCTCCCTCGAGGAGTGTTGGATCAAGAGAAGAGTGAATAGAAACCGTGGAATTTTTCGCCAACCTTAAGGGTAGCATAACATGGAATAACAAGGATCCCGACGGATATCAAGCTCAACCTAAGGAGGCGTTTACCACGAAGCTACCACTTTTTACTCTAAGAAGATGACGTTTACCAAGCAGGAATCGGCATGTGAAAGCATTCGTGTGAACTAGGGCACTCAATGCAACAGAGACATTGATCAATACGGAGGTAGGACGATAAATGATACAAGAAACCTACGAAACGGGGTGCTGGAGGGAATCCTGAAGATCCATTTGAGCCAGGAAATAAGAAATTAAAATGTATAGCGAAGAGTAGACAATACGGATTGCAATAAGGAAAAGAAGAATTCGATGGATTGGGCACATGTTGAGAAAAAAATGGATGTTTTGAAATCAACAGAGGGAAAACCCAATGGTCAATTCCGTGCGTGCCAAGTGAAGACGGCTGAAAAAACGGTTGATGCTTTGGCACTTTGGATGATCTCGGGAGAAGGGCAGAAGTTTCTTCGAGGTGAACTCGAGTTCCAATTCGGTCGATCTCGCAGTTGATGGAGACTAAATGATTTATTAAATAACAGATATTATACCTGGGAAACTAGACGCGGCAGAGTTGAAGGAGCTGCCGCCACTGATCTATTTTTTTCGCACAGTACTTGGTTGGCAAGGCAATGTTTTTAAAACCATGTTGCTGTTTTTTTAAATCCGAAACAAATAAATTTCATCGACTTTTTTTAAAGTTTACCCCTAATATTGAAGTAATTCACAATATCCTAATCCAAATATAAACTAAGAAAATTCCCTAAAAACTGCAGCAAAAATTACTTGTATCTCGTAAAAAACATGAGTGGTCTGATAAGTTTCCGACCTAACAAAGATACAAGACATTTTTTCTTAAATTTTTTAAAATTTTTGCGGTCGGAAACTTTTCAGACCACCCTCGTATTAAGGTTCACCTCTATTTTTTCTGGAATATTTTCGTTTGAGCTATAATTTTCACGGCCACCTATTGTTTTTCCAAGATTATATGAATTTATTTGAAACTAATGAACAATTTAATTATTACACAATGATTTTAGATTAACCGAAATTTTCGAAACCATGGTAGAAAATACTATAACATATTGAATAAAGCGAAAACAATCTTAAATTTAAAAAAAAAGCCAAGTTTCATAAAGTTGGAAACAATATTTAGACTATAATAACCGTCCTTGGACACGTCTTAGGGAATTCAAAACAATGGCAACTCAAAAAGACTAAAGATTAATGTATATCGAACCAAAACTGGAAAACCAGCTCCTTGTGACACAGTTTAAAAAGTCTGCATGAATAAAGAACGCAACTTGGTATCAAATACTACATTATAGTTATTTCACTCAGGTATCAATTACTAGTATAATTGAGTAAGGAAAACAAGCCTAGTCCTGGAAGTTCAATTTGATATTTTAGATATTTAAGTACCCTACAAGTCACCGTTAGGATGTGAATACACACCAGACGAAAGCTAAGCAAAGTACACCAGACAGACTGATCAGCCACACCAGAAAGTATTTTCATTCATAGAAAAACATATTTCCATTTTAAATCGAGAAAAATAGCCCTTTGATTAAGATCAAGAAATACTGTGAAGCATCCTCCAAAATGAAAATAAATGCAGAGTCGATTTTTTATTCCTATAACGATCCTTTCACATGGAGATAACCTCACATTCGAGAGATTTCTTCGGTTGCTCCCTTACTGGTGTGGGCTTGGTTTCGCGAAGAGTACGGGAATGACTGCGAGTGGGAAGAGCGAGCAGCGGGGGTAAACGGGGTGATATGGAGAAAACGCGCGCAGGGACAAAACGAACGATATGGAAAGGCAAGTTTGAGAAGAAGTTATAACAGTAGGGGCGGAAAATTGCAAGAATATAGAGAAAGAGAAATGTCGAGAAAATAAGATAGGAAGAGGATGAAAGAGGGGCAATGCGAAGGCAATAAAAAGTGGGAGGAATAAGGAAAGAAGGGGGCGGGTGGGGGAGTGTGAGGAAGGGGGGTGAGTGCGCCGGGGAGGGGGAGGGGGCGAAAAGGCAAAGGGATCGATGGAAGGGAGACGCGGCGGCGGCAAACGGCGTGAGTTCGAAGATAGGGATCGAAGGTGTGTGCCAGGGAATAGAAGGAAACACGCCGAGGGGTGGAGCAGGGGCTAAGGAAGGAGAGGGAGAGGATTCGGCGAGCCTCGCGCGTAGGCGGAGGAGAGCGGTGCTGAACGCGAGGAAGTGTGCAGGGCGGAAGGGGAATCCGGAGCGTGCCACAATCTACAAGGTTTATATAAAAAGTATCGGTAATCAGTTTTCCCTTACGTGTACCTTCAGACCGTCGGTTAAGTGTATGCATGATCGCAGATCGTATTGGCATTAGCATAAGATGACAGTGCACACCATCATCACTAAAATTTTGGTGATGCGAAAGATCTGCGCTAAACTCGTCCTCCCGAAGGTCTTGACGGATGACCATGAGCAAAGTCGAGCGTCTGCTTGGGAGGACCATCTAAAACGGCATCGCGACGATTCTCTCACCCCATTACAGTCCCTACTCGGCACCAGAAAACTATGAATTTCAGCAGGCTCGTATTTCTTATTTTCAAAAGTGAAATCCTCCCTCAAAGAACATACCGCTATGGGACCCTAAGTCCCGTCATAGAAGCATGCACGCGTACCCTGAGGGTAGTTCCGGATTCCGTCTACCAGGGAGCCTTCGAGTTGTGGACCATTTTAGAGCTTGAGATACAAAAGTATGAATCGTTCAAAGGTGCATATGTTACCGAAATGCTGAGTGCCCCGCAACTGCACCGTATCAAATGCAGCATAGGTATTTTAACAAAGTTATGATAATGTGGTGCACCAATATTTCGAATACTCCTTGATACACTATAAGGATAGAAAACCTTTAACTGAATATTTGTTACACTGCCCTTTTACTCTCTTCGGATTTACATCATTGCACATTAAATAACACAAACCCGCTTGTGTTTCACAGTATAATTTATTAATATTTATATTTTCAATCAATTATTATTATAAACAATTCCAATCAGTTATCATCATTATCTATTAGGAGCAAATCTTCATCTTTAATTGGCCATAAATTATTTCCGAAAAAAAATATCCTATGCATTACCAAGGGCAAAATTTTAAATAATTAACACTTTCAAGAGTTCATTTATTTTATTTATAAAGGAATGATCGTATTTTGAAGAAGGGTGTGCCCCATGGTTAATTTGCAAATTTCATCGCCCATCATACCCATCACCGTGAGAGGAGATATTTTATTGGCGATCCCAACACGTCCTCTCGCTTTGAAATTATGGAAATTGGTGGTCCAACGAACATCACTCATTCATGACTACTCCCGTCACTCTATGATCTCTCAATCGGTATTGATCGATAATTCATCATTTGAGGATTTCTGCTGTCGTGTCAAAACCTGAGGAATCAGTTGACAATGTGGCGATTCAATTTTTCGTACGCTTATAAATAAATCTATCGCTCTCCACAGTCCATAAAAAGTGATACAGATTAGTTAAACTTTTTTACAAAGTTGCTTGATGATTGTGCAAAAAAATATATAACTAATTACACGTCATATGAAGCTCTTAAAGATTGTAAAAAATTTAATCGCGTGTCTTCATCGTGCCTGAGAACCAAGCACCATAACCATTTAATAGGAGTTTTGTTCGTGACATCATTCAGTGCAAAGCAAACTTGACGGTTTCAAATTGTTTATTGAATATAAAAAACAAATATCAGCTGCACCAAGACAAATCATTGACAGCGCTGATGTACTGAATTTTATAAATCTATTTACATAACTCTGTATTTCCTCATGCTGTTAAAAACTGCCATATCACTGTACTTCAACCAAAGCCCCAAAAATTTACGGGAATATTGGTCTCCGTGGAGGTTCTGACAACATACTATAATTAACTGCTCTGATCGAAAATAATGTAAATGAAATGCTTATCTTATCCTAATAAACAACTTTATCACGTTCACCTTGAGGAATACGCTATTTAGACGCAGCTTTTTTTCAGAGTTTTCATACACTCTTGCCTCCAAAGCACCATTGCAAGAGGCAGCCCTCATTCCTTTTATCAAGAACTCAATTTTGATATTTTCTTGCCTCGATACCCTCGTGAATTCCTCTCGCCTCGGTTTTCCTTTGCGTGTCGTGGAAACGGGCGGTGCGAAAGAAAACAACCGTCTAAAGAAGTGCTAAAATAATTTCCGGTACGCCGACTTCTTGTCCAAAGTATCGACGCATTCACAGTTTATACGTTTCCGCGGGAGAAAGCAGTCATTAGGAGGAGACGATAAGGCCCGAGGTAGATGAGAAGTTTCACGCGATAGAGCACCTCCGTCTGCCGCCTCACGAAATGTAAGCAGAATGAAATGAAACCTGGCAAAAAAGGTCCGCTGGATGAGTAAGTAAAAACTTACAAGGAAAGGGCATTAAAGTACAATCCTAGAGTCACAGTAATTACAACCATGGTTCACCAATTATTACAACAATATTTACAGTTAAAAAATTAGCGAAATTCTCACGTGAGTGGAATACATTCGATTCACGCCGACGGAGTGAATACGATTTTTCAAACCAAATGTAACCGTCGATCAATTACAGCGGCACGTGAGCCTTCGTAAATGGCAGAAAAATATAGACTTGGATCTAAAGGAGACATTTCCACTAACAAAGTACGCTAAAATTATATCTGGAAGGAATATTTTGTAGTTATGTGGTTCAAATTGTTAAATTCATGTTCAGCTGCGATTAGCGGACACAAAAGACGAGGAGGAACACGATATTACGCTGCGCTATGGAATTGGATTCCAATCTTCAAGTTCACTCTTCTTCTGTTTTTAATTTACACGTAACCAATAATTTCTGTTGAAGAATACGAATAACAATCATTCCGTTCCATCTTTGGCGAGGGTACCAATCGTTACATGATATGCACCGGCGGAAAACTGCCTCTTTCCACCAAACAGCAGTTATTATCTAAATAACCCACAATGTCCGATGCTGGACATCGCATGTATATTACGTAGATCAAAAGTTTTAAATTAACTTTGGAACTGGAATACGTTTATTACCCATTAAACGTAATTAAATAAAGCTTGTTCTTACCCGTAATGGCGCAAGGGCTCTGTTTTTAAGCTCCAATTATATTTACAAATTGTTCATAATCAATGATAAGCATAATATAATATTTTTAAGATCATCAATAGGCACATATAAAATAAATAATTACTTACGTATACACTGAAAATATTTGTGTAATAGGTTCCTGTGCAAAGACATGCCCAGTGGAAGACAATAAACAAACGGGTTGTTGAGAGTCTTTCTTTGGCTTGTAACAATATTTTAATACAAATATTTCTGGAAGATATATTCACACACACACACAAGCGAAAACGAGATCCTATTTCGTCTGAAGCAAGATTGAATGCCAGCAAAACTTGCCTTGACGACGTCCGTTCAAAAGGTTTTCGAACTTTTTGAAAAGCTTGAATCCAGTTCGCTATTTTTTAATTCATTTGAAGTTTTTGTGTGTCTGCGGAAACTCTCCAAATAACCGCCTTTAATTTTTTTGTTGATATCTTGTTTTGTAGATAAGTTACGGCCGTTTATGTTATGGGGTGTTCGTGAAGTGTGACGAAAAATCGGATCCGCGGAAATGAGCTCTTTGAAAGAGAAAAGTAGTTTTGTGAAATTCTGCGTGAAATTCTGTAAACCCTTCACGGTAACTTTCGAGTTTATTACCAAGGTTTATGGTGAGGATTCTACGTATGTACGTACCGCGTATTGTAAGTGGTTTACCCGGTTCTAAAAGGGGCGGCAATCAGTGGAAAACGAGCGTTCTGGAAGACCATCAAAGTCGACCCCACATCGAGAAAGTGAACAATCTCGTAAATGCAAAATAATGTTAAACTGTCAGGGAACTTGCAAAAGAGTGAGGCATATCGATTTGTTCCAGCTATGAAATTCTGACTAAAAAACTGTGGATTCATCGATCTACTGCCAAATTCGTGCCTCGCCTGATGACAGCAGACCAGGAACAACATCGAATTCATGTAAATCAGAAACTGTTTGATCGAGCTGAAGAGGATGAAACCTTATCCAGGATCATCACCTGTGAGAAATCATGGGTTTATGCATATGATTATAAAAAAAGGCAATCAATCTTCACAATGTATTTGTGAAACATACCTCTGGTCCAAAAAGCTTGACAAGTTTATTTGAATATCAAAGTGATGGTGACTTTTTTCGATGCAATGGGGGTTGTGCACCACGAATACCTATCTATATGTCAAAATGTCCACAAGGATTACTACCTGAGGGTTATGAAACACCTAAGAGAGAGAATTAGGCAAAAACGGACCGAAGTTTGGAGGAGCGGCGAGTGATTTTATCACCACGACAACGCGTCGAGTCATTCGTCTTAGAGAACTCGTGAGTTTTTAGCCAAAAACAAGACCGCTGTGACTCACCACCCACCCTACTCACCAGAACTGGCCCCATGTGAATTTTTCCTGTTCCCCAAACTAAAAACCCGCCCAAAGGAAAATAAATTTATTACTATTCCAGAGATAGAGAAAATTTTGACGGAAGAGCTTATCCCGAAAGAAGGTTTCCAGGACTATTTCAAAATATGTAAACACCGTTGGGATTAGTGTATGCGTTGAGGATGAGACTACTTTAAAAAAAAACAATAATTTGTTGGAGAAGTATTTTTATTGTAACAAAAAATGCACGGAAACCTTTTGAACAGAACTCGTACAGAGAGGGAAAAGGGAAACTGTAATCACTACATTCTCACGAAGTTTGGAGCACTTTCGCAGGCTATCCCTGCTTTCTCTACGTGTGTTCATGTTTGCCAGGGACGGATCCAGAGTCGACAATGCAGAGGGGAAAAGAAGATAGATCGGCAAGGATTGAAATGCAAATTTTGTTAAAATCATGTCTATTCTTCTTATGGGTGCATGGGATGCATTGGCTAGGAATAAAAACACCATATTACAATGTGTCTCAGTGGATTGGTGTCTCCCTTGCCCTCCTGTTTTCGCCACTGGAATCCACACACCTAATGGATGCTGATGAAAGAAGACAGTTGGCTTTTCCATATAAATTAGTTTTAATACCACCTAGGTTTCGTTAAAGGTAAATCTGAAGTTTTTACTCTGTAGCGAAACCTAGATCGTATTAAAAATATGTCAAGTGGAAAAGCCAAGTATCTTCTCTCGTCACTATGAAGGGCTTCCAACATATCATGCCTGAAACTGTGTTATTCATTAAGTGCGCCAGCAAAAAAACCATGTGCGTTATTTTGCGACACATTTTCGCATCGAGTGGCCTGGAAACACTTACCTGCTTCCGAAACAAACTATTTTAATTGCGAAGAGACGTCGCACTCTACATTCTATTCATCACAACGGAGCTTATTATATGTACACCATTGAGAATATAATCTCAGTGCCGACATAACTACATACTTAGGCATTTTTTTGATGAATTTCCACTTTTAATTTCTATTCTTAACGTTTACACTGTCTCAAAGAGACTTTTAAAGATATTAAATATCAATTATAAATGTGCTAATAATATCTCACAGGAGTACGGAGAGAATTTCATATGTAGAAATTCTTCAGACCCAATCGGTTAACGATAGTAATTTCTCATTCGTGTTGAGTTTCAGATTTATTGGAAATGTTTCTCTGTGAATATAGCATTAATCGGGAAATATTAAATACACGTAACTCGGTATTTTACATTTCTTATGATTCTCCGAATAAATATTATGTCTTGTGTTTTAACTTTTGTATCGAGTGCGGAAATTAATTTTGCTAACCGTTTACGTCATGTGGCAAAACTTGAAATAGATCTCTCATTTTATAACTGTGCTGCGAAAGAATAAGAAAAAAGTGGCGATGTTGTACAAAATATGAGAGGCCGGTTCAAATAAAGAGTGATCATAATTTTTACATTCGCATAAATTATTGTGCAATAAATGAAATTTGTTATAATGTTACCTTAATACGTAATATCATCCTTGGTGTACGTAAAAGTGTTTTAACTCCATTATTGCGTCAGCAAGAGCAATTGCCAATCGAAGCATGTTCGGCTCGGTTACCCTAGTTCTAATGATGAGAAACGCATGAAGGTGTTTCCTCGGCACTGGGGGACTGGAACAAGGTGCATGGGTCTAATAAATAGGTCTGAGCTACAGTAAGGATGAGGAATACACGTCATATACTGATTTTCGCGAAATATTCGTAAAAAACATTTGCGACTTTCGGCTCTGCTTTAACGTGAAGAGGCGTACGCCCATTGCCTTTATATGTGGCGTTTTGCGATTGGTATGATCACTGAAAACCTTTGGTACATTCCTATGATATGCGTCATACACCGTTGAGCGTACTGATCCGATTTTATGACACATCATTCCGTGAATATCGCAAAATATTGCGATCATAACTTTCCCAGCAAGAGACAAAACTAGGTGATCTTGGTGTTGGTGAAGCCGGAGATTTCTGCACAGACCTTTTCTACTCCCTCATTAAATATCAAGATGATTTTGTCCCGTTTCATCTGCAAAATAAACTAATCTCTCTCTTCCCTCTACCACAAACTTCAACTGTGAACAAACCTCCACTCGAACGACCTCTTTTCGAATATCAGAACCCACCGCGTACAAACACGGCTCATTTGCATAGTATCTATTATCAAAGTGCATTAACTTTAGTTATAGTAAACTGACTTTATTTGACGATATTTTCGAACAATGGTAGAAGCAGTGTCAAAGATAACTTCTGTAAGAGCAGCGATTGGAATCACCTTCCTTCGAAATTCTCTCAATTTTTTTAACATTTTAAATCATCTTCCAGTTGTGCTATTGGTAAGAACGGCTCTCCATAAGCCTCCTGTTTCATTATATTGACCTAGGATGACGAATCGTTCTGCAGAGAACAAAATATCAATTCAGCGTCGCGCGCTACCTCCATCGTCGCCTTAGGCGAACTGGACATGTTTCAACTAGTAACGGCTGCCCCTGACGCAATGCTGCAGTAAAATCAATTAAACGTGTGCAGCATAATTCATTACGCATTAAGCCAACAATATGAAATTAAATTAAACCATTGTACAGTAATTTTTTCCAATAAAAAAATGTGGTCAACCTTTTATGAACGACACTCTTACTCTATTTGAGACAGGGATCGATACAGAATGCAATCTTCTCAAGGAAACAATGGTAGCAAATAAAGTGCACATTCTGGAGAAGCTTTTTTTTCTCTTTTAATCATGGAGATTTACTAAATTTAGCTTTCATTTATTGGTTCTGTTGTATACAAGAAGCAGTGCCATAATAGATATTATCCAATCCAAGGTGAAATGAAAAATCAGGGGGAAAAATGTTTACGTTTCTTCATGCTCGAAATTTTGAGCTACGTCCAACTCGCTATAAATTCCTGAAATGGCGAATAGAAATCCTGATCCATCATTGTGACAACACATGAAACAACGAAAAAGAGTTTTGTGAATTTTGAAAAAACTTTGTTGGGACCTAAATTGCCTCTGCCAAAAAGCAGCGTCCGACACAACCCACTCACCACTCCATCTCACCGAAGGATACAATCCGTCCAAGTTTCAGGACGTAACAAAAGAGTACAATATTCAGAAAACCACAGTGCATTGCATTCTTACAGAAGAGTTAGCCATGAGAAAGGTGTGCCAAGATGGTCCCCGAGGTGCTCTCGGAAGACTGCTTGTGCGACAGTCTAGCCTTGGACCTCTTGGACCCCGGCGAAAGTGACCCGAATTTTTTAGACTAGGCGGTTACTGGTGACGAGACTTGGGTATATGAGTACGACCCAAATACAACCCCTTTGTGTACCAATTTGGACCATTGACCTATGTCAAAGAGGCCATCACGAGGTGCTTAAACAAGGGTCCTGTTGGTGCCTTACAGGAAGCATACCACAAGTAGACAATAAGTAAGTAGATAAAAATAAGTAAATGTATTCTACTTATTTTTGGGACAGGCCTTGTCCGTGGATGCAAATAGAAAGGTAATCTCACCAAAATTATGTTCAAGGGTGTTTGTATACCTTACCATTAAACCATAAACACAACAAAGCGATGCTTACGTAACCCTGATTATATCATGTAAAAGAGTATCTTTCTATTGCGAAGCCAGAATATTTCTTCTTCTCCACAAATTGTAAATACAAGATGCTTCAAATTTCGTAATTGAAGATAAAAGTATATGTGCAGTGAAGAAGAGGTTTTGCCTCAACACTCCAACTTTAAATTATCAATACATTTTTTATTCGGAATTTTATTCAAATCACTACATCCTAACTCTGCCATGAAAACTATTGCTCATTCCATTAAACAAACATATAGAAAAGGATAAGGTGAAATTGTTACATAAAACCACACTAAATAGTGAAAAAATCGCAAAATTATTAGTTTACGTCATGGCATCTTGTGGTACAAATTATTTTCATTCATGACAAGTTACTCAATTCATCGTATCGTACCATCATAGATTCGGTCTTAAGCGACTAAACTTTGCATAATTACGACATTCTATGTTAAATAATATAAAAAACTTTTGTGATATTCTAGAAAATTTAAATCATTATTCTTAATAGGTTTCAATACTCATAACTAATTTTCAAACAGGCCAATCGGGTCAATAATAAAATCTGTGTGCAGCATTATTTTCAATCGAAATCCATGCATGAACGTTGCTCTACTCATCAAGAATTAAACTGAAATAGCACATTCACATATTTTTCAAATACAATCCTTCTAACTTAACTTCTCGAGTGGCGATTTCCACTCTGGGTTTCATTTATTTGTAGATCTTTTATCCTCTGCCACAATTTCTCATGAACATCAAAATTGTACATTTCCATGCTCGTAATTCCGATTTGAATTGTTTCCGATGCTTTCGTTTCCATTCCAAATATAAGAGATGACAAATGTTAGCAGCAAGGGCAAGAGGGTTAAACAAGAGCCCTTTATACGAGTACAAGAGCCCTCGTATTTCACAGTCATCACAGACCCCAATGTCTACCATGGATTAGGATAAATTTGAAATCAATTTAACGATCAAGATCCACGGACTTCAGCTTTGAAAACATTGTGTTGTATTCGCAGCAAATCATTGCATACGAGGAATTTTAAACAATTAGGATGTTGGGGAAGTATTCTAAAATACAAGGTATTGGTAACGGTTTTTTCCTGACATGTGCGTGTGTGTGCTGGATTCATACTATCGATTAAGTGTGGGGATGGTCGCAGATCGTATTGGCATTGATAATATGACAGTACACACCACTGTCACTGAGAATTTGGCCATCCGAAACACCTGCGCCAAACTCGTCCCGAAGGTCTTGACGGATGGCCTAGAGCAGAATCGAGCGTCTGCTTGCAAAGACCTTCGCCAACGTCATTGTGACGATTACAATTCCCCAACCCCCTTACATACCTGACTTGGCACCAGCAGACTATTTCTTATTCCCAAAAGTGAAATCCTCCCTCCCTCAAAGGACACCACCATAGGACCCTAAGTGCGTTCAAAGAAGCTCGCACGAGTACCCTTTAGGACCTTCCGAAATCCGCTTACCAAGGAGCCTTCGAGCCGTGGAAAAGCCACTGGATGAAAGGGCATCGACGCTCAAGGGATGTACTTTCAATAACTTTGATGCATTGCAGCAATATCTAAAGTAAATCTAATTTTTCGAAAAATTTCCCGACACTTTTTATACAAATCTAGTGATACGCAAACATTGAGTCGAATTTCATACCGTATATAGCAGCTTCATCAAGAGCTGGTTGGTAAATTCAACTTTGCCCATTCGTGGATATCAGAATAGATTTATTATCAATGCCGGAGGGCTACTAAGCAGAAAAGCAAGTGTTTTGTGCACATTATAAAAACGTCTAATGTAAGTGCATTCCATTCAACCCATGTTATTGCTACATCACCGGAGTAAGGCTCACAAATGCTGCTAATGTTCACCACAGTTCATTAATTAGTTTACATTTACAAGAAAATACCTCCAACCGGTAAGGCTGACTGAATGGTGCTTTTTCCACCACACGAATATCCTTTTTTTATAGCCCTCCATCTCTATGAATTCCTATGTAACTTTTCAGTTACAGAAGACAAATAATTTTCTTTGCGGACGAGTTTAATCTCATTTTCTAAGTATTTGTTTTCCATTTCCTTCATTCTTTGAGTCCCTTACCACTCTAAATATAATTATAATCTGTAATCTATTAAAACGATTTCGTCTGGTAATCAGAACCTTTTTCCACGACAACGATAGTGATCTTTTTTGCAGTAATGTTATCTCCATAGGAAAAGATAAGAATTCACCCTTAACTAATTTCTATGACACATTAAACACTGGCATTCAGGAGAGAGGGGTGTCCTTTTCCCTGTGTTCAATCAACCAGAACTTCGCACACATATTTTAAGTCAGGGGTGTCCAGAAGAATCAAAGGAGATTTTCGCCTGGGACCATGCGAGCGCTCCCCATTAATAAGGTGGCGATTCAGCGGAACATATGGCTTATTTGTACGTGCATTTGTTTATAAATTCGAATATGTGATACCTAATGCCTGAGAAATGTGGTGTCTTAGAGTCTTGAGTAGAATGCATGAGTTCTTACTGAAGGACGCCGTTCCCTGTGTTTTAACTTATCCAAGCCCTTGTGAGATTTCATTTTAGGTTGTTGGCACTTTTCTGGAAGCCGCAAGTGGCACAATGAAAGGATACGCCACCTTCCACTCCGTTTTGTACGGATTTTAATTCTATCCCGTTAAAGTGAAAATGATTTTCATGTTGGCAGTGAAGCGAACTTAATACCGAGTGAGAATATTGAAGAAATAATAACACACATTTAACATATTTACAAACAGAAATATAAGATACTTTCCTACTTCTTCACTGATCACATAACGACGATCTGGATGCGCGCGAGGGGACTTGCGCAGACCGCGAGAGAGGTCAACGCAGAAAAATGAAAAATACTTCAGACGATCATGTGAGGTCAGCTCTTACAGTTTTCTCGGCGGCATAAATGGCCCCCACAAGAATTCTCAGGGCCACCAATTTGAATTCTTGATCTCATCCACTGCTCCTTCATTGATCCCCCGCTCCCAGGTTCAATCCCCCACTACTGCATCACACACACACACACATACTCAAAAAAGCGTCAAACCACCAGCCTCTATTTTTATTTTTATCTCCTAATATTTTCCCCACCCCACTTTCCCCCGATCATATCCTTTATTCCGCATCCGTGTCCCCCTCACCATATCTTCCACTTACCCCTTAAACCCCTTCCCACCCTTACGAAACACCTCCCTTCCTCCACCACTCTCTTTTCTGAATTCCTTCGCATTCAACTCTACTTGGCATTCATACCACACCGTACCCTGACGACTACCTCCCACTTCCTCTTCAACCATTCCGTCTCTCCTAAAATCCTCCCCTAACAACCAACCTCCTTTCTCTCTCCCTCTCTCTCTCCCGATTCAACCTTATCCATAATACATACGTTCACTCACTGTACATGTGTTTGTGTGTGTGTGCGTCTATATATAGGATTGCGCGTGTACACACACACACACACACAAAGACATACATACATATGAAATAGTTCTGGTTGTCACAAGCGTAGCTCAGCCGTTAACAGTTCCCGGGTTCGCTTCCGATGGTTTCCCATCGATTTCCGAGGAAATTAAATCGTTCAGTTTTTTCTTCGAAAAACGAGTTTTGTTTATACGTCTCGTATTATGTTTCCCACTTCTCTTTTTCATAAAACCTATGTACTTTGTGTGTGCGTGTGTGATTGTTCGCGTATGAAAGAGTTAACATTTAAAAAATATATGTAAAAATTTAAAAAAATTAACGCTCACTATTTGCTTTTTGCTTGAATCTTTCGTTGATTTTGGCTTCTCTCTAGATCTATGCGTATCATTTTTTTCATTTCAATAGATAAACATTTTAACTAACCGTGAGACCTATTACTCGTGTTCCCAATCGCAAGTCTTCCCGCCAGCACGTATTCATAGGCAGAGAGGGACATACGTACCACTATTTCTCTTCCCATATCACCCAAAATTTCACTCTCTCTTATTTCTTCGAATGCTAAAGTCGTTTTTCTCTCTCTCCCCTTCCCTTCTCCTCCTCCTCTCTCTTTCCCTTTTTAATCCACCCTAGCCCTCCGCGTCGAAACTCTTCGTGACCCCCGTAGGGCCACGCGCTGCTATCCGACTTCCAGAGGGGCTGGAAAAGGGAGTGAAAAGGAGGGAGAGAGTGAAGTGAAAAGTGAAAAAGGAGAGGGAAACTGCGATATTCGGGAGAGGGGTGTGGGGAGACAGAGGAAGAGACCCTATCCAAACGCCGCCACTCTCCCATTCCCCACACTTCATTGTTTTCCTTCGACCGCCCGCCCCCTGGGACGCATGCGACCGCCGGAAAAAGGATGGCGCCAATACCAACATGCCCCGCGTCAAGTTTCTCGCCCCATCCCACCTTCCATTCAGGGGGTTGGATGCATAGGTATCCAATCCCATGGTCAGCAGGAAAGTAGAAGGGTCCATGTGAGCACCAGGAGTACGTGGTTAAGTCGCAGATTTTTTTTTCGGCGCAAGCATTCCTGTTCACGGAGGTTTTGCTCGACTCTTCGCGGAGAAAATTTTTCTTTTCATTTCCTCCCAAAAAAACAGCGAAATAGTGAAATCGATGAAGTTGCCGACAAGATTTTCAATGATCTGCCGCGATATATCCGGCGATTTTTGTAGCGACATTCCAATGTTACAGTACAGTGAGAAGTTCTAATTGCGGTCTTCCCTTTCTTCTTCGGAAAAAGATGCATTGGCGATAGCTGCTCAAACGAGACTAATTTACCCGACAGCAAATTGGATTCTTATTTTTTTATACTGTAATACTATTTCCGACTGGAAGCATGGCGTTTATACGCCCGAATCAGGGGAAATCTCTAAACCGTAAAGGTTATTAATTATTGAATATTTTCTCGTTTCTTTTGCAACGCCATGTTTTTTTTCTTATTTCACGAATGCATGTCTCTTCGATTGAGGTTCGTCCGGTCTTTCATTAATTTCACAGGATCATGGAAATCAAATTACCTTCAGAGTAATAATTAGATTGAACGAATGATCGTCAACTAATTTTTGTTAATTTGGTATCATAAAATATTCTCAACTATTGAATCAATGTGGTTAAGAATTAATACGGAGTGCTTTACATAAAATTAGAACAGATCAATTGAGTGAGAGATGGCAAAGGCGTGACCTATAGTTTTCATTTTTTTAATATAATATTCGGAAAACTAATAACCTTTCAATAATATTGTTTTGCATGTATTAAATCCTGAAACAGAACCATTGCAATGACTGTAAGGGAAACTAAGTACTGAATGCATTAGGTTGTATTTAACTAACGAAAGAAATAGGGGCATTTAGATTTTATTGGATGCGTACTTTGTAAAAATAGAACACTCCCTTTCGTAGAAAATCCTAATTTCTGTAACCAACCAAAATAATTTTGTCTTAAGTGTGTCATCCGGAAATGATGACTGAAAATATTCAGAAGGGACCGCATCTAAACTATTCAAGTTCACCATGCTTTTCAGAAGAAGCACTAGCGGCATTTCACTTTCAAATTCAGTTTGACTTTCCATCGCTTTCTTGTACTCACACACAGTTTGAGGTGTTGAAGCTTCAAGCCAGCCATCCCTCTCTTTTGACTTATAACACTTCCATACGCGACTAGAATGCAAAGATGTCCCAAAAGGAAATCGTTTTCTCCCAAAAGCCTTTATAAATTTTAAACGTCAAAGAGACTAATGGATTTCGGAGAGTAAGTCACCCTTTATCTTCGCTCGACGTCCAAACGCATGATGAATGTAGGTACCTATCTCATTTAAATATTTATTTGTATGGCTTTCATACACATTATCAAATATTTAATATGGATTTGTATGAATTAGCGCCCATTATAAGGGAACTACGAGACAAGAAACTCCCCCAGGTTATTATAGCCGTTCTATTTTATAGCACTCACTTCCACAGACTTCAATTTCGCGTGCAAACACTGAAATATTTAAAACTGTAATATTCACAGTTCATAAAAGTTGCTCTCTACCTTATGTTACATAGAAATATTTTATGAATAATTGCCTTGGTCAAATGTAAATAATCACAGAATTTCGAACCAGCCTGGCATGTGTTATCACAAGGCTGAATTAACGGTGTGGAAAAAGTATAATATCTGACATTGAAAATTGTAACCATAGCAAAGAAGTAAAGACAAGAATTACTACCCGAAAGGACCAAGACGATCACAGTTACGATACTGACTAAACGATTGATCACATTTACTTTTAAGTATTAATCTATACTCTAGACCAAATTAAAGTCATAATTGGCCATAATAAACCTTTTTGGAATTTATTTTGATAAATACATGAAAAATTCTATTCCAGTCATTATTCATTTGATTTCTTAGAAAGTTTTCTACCAACAACGTAGCTGAAAAACGACTCAGCTGATAAGACATCCCAAAGAGGACACGGGGTGAGACAGGGATCTCGCTCAATAAAACAATCCCTTCCGTGGTCCCAACATCATTAAATGGTCAGCGATCCAGAATGGCGATAGACCTCACAAAATGCATGTAGATATTACTTGAAAGATAGGCAGGGCCAAGTTATTAAATATTTTCGCCACCTCTGAACTTACAGACTTTTTCCCCCAACATATCTCTCTCTTCCCGAGCTGGGTGCATCACTGTTATTTCCTGATAATGCGCCTTGCATTCGACGAAAAAAATGTATCAAAAGCGGAAAACATTTTATAATGAATTAATTCTGTTACAGAATCTATAAATACAATCCTATACCAATACCGTCAAATACCGTCTATATTGTGATCTGTCATACGTTCAAGTTTGTAACCTATTAGAGATACAATATAGGAGTAGTGCTCCCATTTTCAGGGTTTAAACTTTCGGAACTATGTAAGGCTCTTAGAAGGAGGAACAGAGATCATTTTATATGCTTCCCAAAATAAGAGCCCACTATCTTGCTTCCACAGAAATAAGGTAGCGAGAAGGTTTTTCTCTTCTGTTCCCTCATCTAAAACTTACACTCGGAGGACAGAGATTTTCGTCAAATGAAGAGGCAATCGCTTTCGTGAACAAATATTTTGCAGAGAAAAATGCCTAGTACTATTTGGACGGGTTACAGATATGGAAGCATCGCTGGGAAAAGTGTGTAGAGTTACAGGGAGACTGTTGAGAAATAAAAAAATTCAGAAAAAATGTCTTGTATCTTAGACTCTTGTATCTTGTGAGAAACTTGTCAGACTTTTCTTGATTTTATGGAGCATCTACCATCTTTTTTTTCATTTCGTCTTCGCCATCGAAATCAAACTTATCCATTTATAAATCATGAAGAGATTCTAATAAGAATCTTGATTTTAACGTTCTGAACAATTATGAAGTAAGCATATTCAGAAATATCTCTTTTGTTACGATTGGACACCAGTTCACTCAAGTTTCCAGGAGAGACCATCCAAGTTTCCAGGAGAGGCCATCCTTCGGAAGGGGCATAAGTTGGCTCACACGTGACGAGATTGTAAAGCAATAGTGGTTTCTTTACAAATCGCTACCAAAACCATTTGACTATCTCCAGAAACCCCCAGTTGTTGAAGAAGCCATTCATTTGAACGCAGAGAAGAGATCCTATTTGGACAATAGGCTCCGAGATAAGAGAGTTCATGGCCACTGAGGATTACTGCAGTCAGTTGGCGTGTGACCACGTTATCTATGGCACCTTTCCCTTTTTCGCCGGGGGAAGAGTCTGTAGGTACGACGATTGCGCGAAAAACATCCATGAATTAGCACATTTGTCTTCCTCGAAAAAATACCAGAAAGTAGTTCCTACTGTAGTTCGGTTTTGAGTAACTGACCAGCCGGCTGCCGCGACGATCCTTTGCATTGAAATACATGTACTAAAAGGCACAATAATGGGCATTCCTATGCCTAAATTGACTCCAACACAACTCTTGCATTCACGTATTTTTTACTGTTTCTAATTGATGGGTAACAAGGAGAGAATATAAAAAATGCATTCAACACAAAATGGTTCCAAATGCAGATGAATAAGAGCTGGTATAACAAGTCACAGAGTTATTTAAAGGACTCATATATTCAGTTTGATAGAATGTTAGTATTTTGTGAAGAATGTACCATATTACATTGAAAAGGAATGAAACGATGAAAGCTGGTATGCAAATCTTATTGAAGGTAATAATTTTAAACTTAGCACAACAGGAAAAACCGCAGAAATTTTCGAAACCAAATTCCATCTGGACGGTTTTATCTCATATATGCGCGAACCTTCATTAAAATACCTATTCCTCATCGAATTTTGTTACGTAAAATTAAGTGGTCGAGAGATTCGCGCGTAAGAGCTATATGATATTTTTTTCTCGAAAAGAGTGCATTAGACGTATTTCCTATCATCCAAGCTTTGACAGATTCTGAGACTCAAAGTAGTAATAGTTAAAAATAGGTTTTTAAATTAAGTCTATATATGTATACATGTGGGTCGCGGTAGTCCAGGGGTTAGAGGGTTGGACTACTGACCGGAGAAAAATAGACGTTTCAGGTATGGTGAATGGTGAAACATCATGATTAATTAAAATTGGCAATTTTCCACAAAATAAAACTTTAATACATAATAAGGCTCCCCACACCATCCGTGAGGCTCCAAAATTACGCAACCTGCGCACTCTATGGACCCCAATATTCAACTCCCTGCCCCGCCGGCGCCAAAAGTCAACCAACAAGCAAGGAAGCGGAATATTTTTTTTTGCACCCCTGAGTCGTGACTCCTTGCGTTGCCATGGGAACGGCAGTTAAACGATAATATAAACAGAGGATTTTTATTTCAGGAGTTTATATCAGTCACGGCTGCCATTTGGCATGCTTGCGAAGTCCTCACGCACCGCCTTCATCCTCCGACGGACCGCACGTGCGATCGCACTGAAACGACTAGGAAGTGAAGGACCGGTCGAATGGTCCACACTCTTGCCAAGCGGTGAGATAATTTGCCGAGGAAGTTATTGCCCGGAAGGTATTGGACCACTACGGCATCCACACCAACTTGTCCTTCGTGCCCACTGAATAACATTCAGGATTTCACACGGATTTTCATTAGATATGCGATAATAGGGCGCCTTTTAGTTAAAATGTTCGTTTTTAACGGATTATGTCACTGATTTAACTTGGATAACTTTATTTCCGTAACTAGGATATCCCAATCTAAATTTTCTCATGACTAAATTTTCAATATCTTGGGATTAAAGTTCTATGCCATTCAATATTATGCTCCCACCAATGTTTAAAGCTCGCATGTACATTTTTCAAATATACCGGATAAACATGATAAATTTCATAAACAGGGATGGATTTTACCCATGACAAATATAACAGATCTGAACTCCATCTAGGGTAATAAGTGTGAGAGTCGCATATAACTAAAGGAAGAGTATTGAAAGTCGGTTTCTCTAAAATCAAATGGTTACTCTCACAAGAGTGAGCAAGTAAAATGCTAAATTTTATTTTGAACCACACCATTCTATAAGATGACAAGCATTACATTCTTAAGCATCAAAGACCAGTCAGCAATTGTTGAAAAATTTATTGCATATTAAGTATCAAAGGACTAGGTAAATCTCTCTTCTCATTTCTATTCCTCCCGACTTAAGCAATCCGTCTAGAGATTCTGATTCCTACGTTTTCCCTCTAAGACTTTTCCATTATTTCCCATAAAACTCTTTCTGCTAGTCCCATGATCCCCTCCGCTCCATCCCTCCTAACCGCCTCCGTCTCCCTCCCTCCCTCTCATTCGACCACTTTCCAATTCCCAAAGTCCGGGAGCCGGCAATAACTCACGTGCTGCGACGAAGCAGCCCCACGAGAGAGCCGCGCCGGGTTCGGGGGATTACTGGAGTGGGGAGGAGGAGGGGATGCGATGAGAAAGGTGGGCGGAGAAGACCAGGGAGGAAAGGTGAAGAGGCGAAAAGAGGATCGAAGAGGGTAAAGAGTAGAGTAGAGGTGACGGTAAAGTATAGCAGCCGCAAAATTCCAAGGCGCAGAGGGAGGAGGAGAACTAGGGGTGAAATGTGGCGAAGGAAAGGGAGACGGGATCTACCTGCGCAAACAAGGACTGTCCAAAAAATAAGTAGAATGAATCTGGGGGTAAAATATATTGTAGATCAAAGTACGAATTGCTAAAATTCTTTATGAGAACACCCTTATGTATCGACATACAAAAGCTAGTGCCTCCGTCAGTCGTGGTTTGTTTCCTGTAAGGTCGCATAGGACAGGACCCTAGTTCAGGAACCTCGTCATGGACTATTTGACATAATCTAGTGGTCCAAAATGATACTCAAAGGGGTTATACTTGGGCCGTACTCCAAAATCCATGTCTCGTCACCAGTAATCACCTATTCTAATATATTCGGGCCACTTTCACCATGGAGGAAGAGGTCCATGGTAAGATTGTCATACAAGCCGTCTTCCGACAGCACCTTGGGGACCATCTTGGTACACCTTTCTAATGGTTAAATATTCTTATAAAATGCAATACAATGTGGTTTTCTGAATATTACACTCCTCTGCTGATATCCTGACACTTGGGGGTCAATCAGAATTGAGCATTTGTCTCACTTTTCACACATTTTCATCACACTATATTGTTAATGGATTTCCAGGGCATTCCACATCGTCAACCTCCTCGTAAGCCTCCCAAAACATCCTGTGCAAGCAGAAAACCATCACTTAGGACGTTTCTCCATCTCCATAAGCATCCTTAACCATGGCGATGGTCTACGAATCCAATTTCCAGGCTAAATGTACAATTTTATCGCATACCATTGCTCCATGGAAAGTGGCATCGTGAATTTGTGAAAGACCGTCAAACAGGGGGGCAGTATAGCACAAAAATGCACGCTGTTAATGCTCAGAGTTCACTGATGTGCGTGGCGTTGGTTTTCCAAGACCTTACATTACCTTTCCCATTACAAATCACCCCACTTCAGTCATCTGCATTAGTAGCAAAAAACCATTCGACTTATTTTTGGGATAGACCCTGTTTTATGAAGAGTTGAACAAACTATGTTCCTTAAAGTGACACGCCCGGAAGAGGGTAGTGTGCAAATGATTGCTTGTTTACTTCCAGAGACTGTTTGCCTACAATTTTGGCTGAATGAAATGCTGATAGTTCACCAAGAGGACACACAAGGTGGCACCCTGCTTATCGAAGCTTTGCCGTTTAACGGTGGCAGATAGATTTCCAAACTGACATCTCCACCCTACACAATCTCGCCGTTGCGAAGGGTTTTAGAAGTTCTGAAGATAAAATCAGTGGAAATATTGCGTGAGATCCCATTACCAACGACACACAATTTAATCCTTGTTATATACGCGGCGCAAGCATAATACCCATGTCTAAGATCTGACCAAACGAAAATGTACTATTTTCATAATTAATCAAATACTCTACCGGGTTTTTAATACGTTTTAATAACAGCCCACAAGATTTTCTCCGCCGATTTGTGAGCACAGATAAAACTTGGGTTCACTACTATACCCCAGAGACAAAACAACAGTGGAAGCAGTGGAAACATGTTGATTCATCACCACAAATGAAAGGCAGATCTCGGATGGCTTCAGTTCTCTGGGATGCGAAAGGGATTCTGCTCATAGATTATCTTCCCACTGGACAATGCTACGCTAACTTCCTGGACCAACTGCATCGAAAGATTCACGAAAGAAACGCAGGTTTGGCAAGGTAGAAAGTAATCTTTTATCCAGAAAATGCACGCTCACTCACAAGTGTCGTTGTCAATGCAAAACTGCGTGTCTATGATACGAATTGTTGCCACACCAGCCTTATTCGCCCGATGTGGCTCCATCATATTTCCATCTCTACCCAACGCTTAAAATTTTCCTCGATGGACGGAGATTCTCTTCAAATAAAGAACTAACAGCCAAAGTAGACGGGTATTTTCCAGGCACGAAGGTATCTAATTTTCGAGATGGGGTCTCGCCTAAAAAGACACAATGTGGCACCTCACACTACAGTGCAATATTCTGTTCTGCAAAAATTATATCCCCTTTCATTCCATCCAACATCCCTATCCCATTCCAGCCCCTTCCTCGATTGCCTAACATTCTCCCCTCTATCACAGCCTTCAAAAGTCCCATCGCCAATCAAAACGCTCTGTAGCCAGTACCCTGCCTCATTTACATTTCTCCCAACCATCCTCTCTCCTCCCACACCATCCTGGTCTCTTCATGTGTTTTACTATTCGTTCATTTTACCAATTCTATACTCATATATACTGACTTTCCGCTTCTCATAGAGCCCTAAAATAACTATATTTCCTCAATCTCTCACTTTTTATTTGTAGTTTTCCTACCCTCAACATCCTCCTGGCATGTCAAGTCCATATTCAAGCTCGTTCCGTCCCCTTGTGCATTTTCTTCTCTGCTGATTTTGGTTCCACTCTGAAACAGTTTCACGCGATTATGACCGCACCCTTTTCTCCTGCCAAACAGGACACACGATGCTGTGCCCCGGATGCAGTAGTAGCCAGAACTCATTAATCATAATTGCGTATATCATAAGATCGTTGGATCTTATGATATACGCAAATTGTAGTGGTTTCCTGTTTCCTTCCTTAATAGTATTTCTAACGTGATGAGAGCATTTAATGGCCACCCGACTGGGATCAGACACCTTTTTAGCCGCCTTACTGAGGAACAGGCGCTGCGCGGACTACCTAAATATGCTCCTAACCTCCGACTTGTCTGGCATGTGTGACCCTACCAGGAGCAATCATCTCATGTGTCTTACGAGCACAGCTTCGGGAGTTATCAGAACAAACAAGAGCTTCTCTGGGAATGGAAAAAGAAGATGATAAAAAAATAAAGATTTGTTATAGGAGTGAGTCAAGGATACTGACCATCGCAACTTACTTTAATACGAATGCAAACAAGTATCTCTATGCCAGCCAAGAGGAGTTGCAGGGAAACAAATTAAAACCTTAAAATATAATCGAAGAAATACGAATGATTGGTGCTGAATTCACCATGAAGACGTTTAAAATGCAGAGGCGCAGAGATTTGACTAAGAGAAGGAAGATGTGAAGTGCCTAAAGTCTGTAACGTGCTTGTTTATGGGTCAGAAATTTGGCTTAATAAGAGAGATAAAATATACTTGGAAAGTTGCGTGATGTGGCCACGGAAGTATATTGAAAGGTAATTTGTACCAGATGGAAGTAACTAAGGATATTTTAGGAAAATAATTTCAAAGATTGGTCACATCCTGAGGCAGAACTGCATGATAGACTTATTCGAGAAATATCGTACGTGGAGCATGATGCATGGTCAAGGACAGAGAAGTAGGGATAAATATTCAACTGATACATGTGCTAGGACAGTCATACATAAGCAGTAGAAAAGCTTGCATCAAAGAATATTCCGATTCCAAGAGGCACTATTCTAAGTGAGTCGTTCAATGATTCCTTGAACTATCCTAGAAATGGCGCTCATAGTATCGAAAAAGATGTTTTAGTAAGCCTTATCTCTCACTATGCTACTGTTAAAGTTTCATCTATTAAGGTTGTCCAGGAAGTAACTAACATTTGGCCTAACGTGGTAATGGGTTGAATTAAAGCCACCATCTTGGTGTCTAAACGTCCCTACACTCAGTACTCATCCTACTGTGGTTGTGTGCAGACTTTGGCTCTTTTACTTTTCTCACTGCGAACTGTTAAAATGTGCACCGCAATAGAGAATTTCCCGAATTGTAAAGATCGATCTGAGATATGGTTTTTACCAGAAAAAAATCACAAGCTAATCGAATTTCATAGACAATTATGTGAAGTGTACGGAGAAGAAGCAATGAGTGAAGGCGGAGTGAGGTATTGGTGCATTCAGTTTAAAAATAGCCCTAACAATCTTCACGACGAGAACCACAGTGGTCGGCATAGCCTTGTAACGGATGAACTGTCGGTTGGTCAGTTCTTGGAAATCATGGAAATTTGTCCATTCACTCTCACACTAACAACACCACTGACGCACAACACTGTCACTCATCACTTAGTCAGTGCACAGCACGAATTTTCCGATGACTTTCAGCTGCTTCGAAGTTTATTACCAGTAAAAAAACTTATCACCGAATGGATTTTTCATTTAGCGAGATTTAAAATTGTATTTCTCATTTTTGTGCCTCGCTATTGTAAACAAAGAACAAGTCTTTCAGAAACTGCAACTCGAGGTTTCCTGCCCTACTGTGAATTTTATAGTGTGTCAATACATTTGGCAAACATTTGGCTCTGCGCCACTACTTCCTCGCTACATGCAAACGACAGTTAATTTCTGGTCAGTCTTCGTATATATATTACGTGGTTTTATAGTCATATTCTACTGAAGAAACAGCCTTTTGCTTATATTATTGGAAAAAATAGTTACGCGCAGTGATTAAAGACATGAATTTAAAAGGTCAAACAAAATAACAAGAGATCAAAACGGAATTGGATGAATCTCAAGGTACATCGGCTCCTGTGCTTGCGACTGTTTACAACAAGTAATTCAACCACTGCGTTGCATGAGGCGAAACAATGTCATCTAATCGGCTTAAGAGAAGAGAAAAGATATGGCGATTTCGCCAGAAGATATGAGAAGAAGCAAAGTACGAAAAGAGACAAAGGTAGGACAGGTCAATTTAAAGCAAATTTCAAGAAACTGCGGGAGATGCCGCAACAGTAACTTTAAACGAAGGAAGCCGCTAATATGCATTTCAATGCAACAATTTCAGAACGTAAAAATCATTCGCCTTGACCGGAAAATATTTCCGTATCCCGATTAAGGCGAATGATTTATACACTCTGAATTTGTTGCATTGAAATCAAATCAACGTCCGTGTGAGTGCATTGATAGGATTGCAGCCTCTTTGCTATTTTCAGGCCCGCGAATATCCCACAGCACTTCCGGGGATAGTTTTATCCGAATTTTGCTTCTAAAAGAGGTCTTGCGAAACTTCAGGCTTGCTGTACAACCTGTTTCCATAAATTGCACTAGTCTTGCCACCGAGGAGATGTTTTGCAGTATTAATGCCTTTCAGTCCAGACGCCGAGCACCAGGCACCACATAACTGATGAATAAGGTAAATGCTCACGTCAGCGTCAACCCCATTCAAGAGCACACTCAACCTTAGAAAACACCACTTCGCATCATATCTCTTGCAACGTTTAACGCACACTTCCGCAATATTTCGCGACCTTCATCTCTCATCTTTCACCCTGAAAATTACTGTTGCATATATGGAACTGCAAATGAACCATAGCAAATGAATGATGAAAAATTAATTCCACCAGTACTGAGGAATCATAAAAATGCATACCCAACGTTAGCGATGGAATGAATACCAACAATTGTAAAATGGAAGTAACAGTTAAATTTAGTTGTAATTGAATTTGATAATAGCTGAGACTTTCAAGAGGAACAGTATTTTGAAAGAACTTGAAGTTTAGAGATTAGAAGAGATTCTAGTACTTAAGAATTATATGAACGTCTGCAACGATTATTATTAGGCCATACAAGAAGACATGCACAAGAAGAAATGACGATACACTTATTCCGTTAACGAGGAAAATTCAATTCAGCAGCACAGGATAAATTCAAAGTCGGCAATAGTACAAGTACATGATCAATGCAAGTAAAGAAACTCACCAGAAAGAAAGAGAAAGGTTTTTGGTTGGTATAATCGAGTATTGAAAATTAGTCGAAAACTCTGGAATTTTGGTGAAGTTTTCTAGGGTCTTCATCCGGGTCAGGGGTTCCATGATGACCGACGTCTCGTGCATCGTCCTCCATCGAAACGTCGGTCATCATGGAACCCCTGACCCGGTTGAAGACCCGAGAAAACTTCACCAAGCTCATACGCCGGGAAAGCACCAGATCTTACTTCACTCTGGAAGTTTCTCGGTATTGAATTTGCTGAAAAAGTATTTTGTGATGAGGATCAATTGTCAAACTTCTAGGACTCCTATGTGAGAACAAAGATGTTACTCAAAATAGATCAACAAAGTATAAAATAATCGAAAAAATTATAAATGATAATGTCGGCAGTAAATTTAGGAAAACTGTTTCAATTATAAATAATAATAATAATAATAAATTCAGTCAAAAGATAAATAGTCCAACGTCGAGAAGAAATAATCATTATCTTTTCATCTATTTTAGAATTTATGGCTGTGTATGAAAAAAAAAGACAAACTTAACGAGCGAATCAAGCAAGCAAAATAGCGTTAACACAAACCGACCAAATCAAATAGGGTGGGAGGGATTTAAGAGTCACGTCAGTGATTATAATTGGTCCATTCGGAGGCTCTGTGTTGTGCTATGCTCGAGTCTGTTATATTTAAAGGTGGGATAATTTTGTGGCGCCGTGCAAAAGTTCATTTAATAACAAGTGCATATTCTCTTCGCAATTTTTTTTAAAGTTTTGGTAGCTAAACATTTTAATCTATTGCATTTATATTTGGGATGCAAAAACTACCATTTGCAAAATTCAAATTTTCATTACTCAGCTTAAGTAGCGCTTGCTGCCCATTCGGTTTCAGAGGCGCATTAATGATGAATTTTGGCCTCGATTTTATAAGTGCGCTTTAATAATATTCGCGAATTCCTTGCATCTCTCCCGCCCTTTCCCCGGCGCCCTAATACATATGCTTCAACTCGTCGGCATTGTGGACATTTCCACGCTCGGGGATTCGACCAGCGGTAAGCGTGTCATGGCACGGAAGCTTATTGCATAATAGGGGCTTAATTGAAAGCCCTTTGGAATAAAACACAAACTCGAATTAAAGGACATTTTGTTGTTAGCACATGCTCATCAAACCCGTCGAGTTTCTCAGGTTATTTTTAGCATCCTGCATCTAATTTTCGCAATTAGTAATTCTAGGGGACCAACACTCGGGATCAATCAATGAGTATAACAACTGGTAATTTGCATCAAATTTCATTGATTCATATGCAAAATTCGAACCCTTAACGATGCCCATGCGAGTTCAGTGACCAAAATTAGAGTCACGGATGGTGGTGAACAACCGAGGGCATTATTTCTTTCTTCCTGAATCATTGAAAAGCCTCATGCACATTCACTGTAAAAATAATTTGATGCCGGTTAAAATTATTTTATTTATACTTGAAAGAATCTAATACAAGTACGTTAAAGACAAAGGTCTCTGAAAATAATTTCAAGTAACTGGTCTAGTGGGTAGAGCGTTGGACTGTTGACCGGAGGGTCCCGGGTTCGAATCCCGGGCAAGACACTCTGGGCACCTGCAGCTCCACCCAAGCTAGTTGATTTTTCGGGTACCAGATCTTCCTGGGAAACCATAATCGGCACAGGGAAAGGAACTGGCCCCCTACCCAGATGTGTGAATATTCACACGCCGTCGGGCTTGGTACATGGGTGAGCTCTACCATCACCTACTAAACCGACCTTCGGGTTGATTACTGTGTTTATGGTTTATGGTTGTCTATATATATATATATATATATATATATATATATATATATATATATATATATATATATATATATATATATATATATAACTTACGTGAAAGCCTTACGGATGATAGAATAATAATGTTTCTGAAGTTAACACTAGCGGACAAAGATAAAAACAAAGGAACGCACAAAAAAAGAAAAGAAACTCACTATTTACCGAATTTTCGGTGGTACAAGCCACCTTCCTCAAGGAAGAGAAGGAAGGAACTCAGTTTTTCTTCCTTGTATCAACGAAAATTCGGTAAATAGTGAGTTTCTTTTCTTTCTTTGTCCGTTCCTTTGTTTTTATCTTTGTCCGCTATTGCTAACGTCATATAAATTATATATATATATATATATATATATATATAATTATTATGTAATCTACCGTTTTAGGTAGGTTTTTGGATGGACACAACTATCAAATAAACATTTTGTGACTCCCCACCTAGCAAAGTAATCTATATCAGGTCCCTCTTCATCTCCGTATACCTCCTCCCTCCCTTCATCCCGTCCAACATCCCTATACTGTTCCTGCCCTTATCTCGCCTGCAAATACATTCTGCCCTCTATTACCTTCTTCAACATTCCACTACCGCTCAATACGCCTCTCATCCATTTTTCCTGCCTCCATAGGATTTCTCTCAACAAACCCCTCCCTCACCCACCATCTCTAGTACTTCCTCATTTGTTTTCCTTTCGGTCCATTTCACCTTCTCCATTCTTCTCCACACCCACATCTCAAAAGCCTCCAATCTACGTCTATCCTCCTGCTTCAGTGACCACGTTTCCGCGCCGTACATAGCCACGCTCCATATCAGAGTTTTTGCGAGTCTTGTCTTAACATCCCTACTCAACGTCCCCGTCATCAACTCCCTCCTCCTTGAGAAAGCCTCCTTGCCTAGCGCAATTCTTCTCCTTACGTCCCTACTACTTTGACCGTATTGGTCCAAAACACTTCCGAGATATGTAAACTGTTTTACCTGCTCTATTTTTTCCCCGCCGATTTTAATATTTAGCTTAGCCTTTTTCTTTCTGGAAAATCGCATAACCTTTGTTTTATTAATGTTGATTCTCATCCCATATTTATCGCACTGAACCTCCAATTCACTCAGCAATGCTTGCAACCCCTTGGATGATTGAGAAATTAATGCTTGGTCATCAGCAAACCTCAGCAAACCTAACCGATTTTACGAATTCCCCTCCGACTTTCATTCCTACCTCCAGTTCTTCCCATGCCTCTTTAATCATTTCCTCCATATATACGTTGAACAGCACCGGTGACAATGGGCAACCCTGCCTTACCCCTCTTACTAATACTGCCCATCCGGACTCTCCGTTCCCCACTCGCACCTGAGCAGTCTGAGACATGTACAGGTTGCGGATCAGTCTCCTGTCCCTCCAATCCATTTCTATTTTCTGCAATACACGCATTAATTTTTCCCAATTCACTCTATCAAACGCTTTTTCGAAATCTACAAAACAGGCAAAAACGTCCTGATTGTATTCTATATTTCTCTCAATTAGTGATCTCATTACTGCAATGGCATCACGCGTACCTCTTCCCTTCCTAAACCCAAACTGATCATCCCCTAAATAATCATTTGCCTTACTCTCTATTCTTTTGTTGATGATCCTGAGAATAACTTTAGCTGCGTGGGATATCAAACTTATTGTTCTGTAATCCTCACACGATGTAGCCTTTGCCTTTTTTGGAATAGGAACTAACACCGATCTCACAAAATCTTCCGGCCAGATTCCTTCCTCATAGATACTACGAATCAGTCCATATAGGGCCTTCATCCCGCATTTTCCTAAACATTTCAACAGTTCTACAGGTATGTTGTCCACCCCCACGGCCTTATTTGCTTTCATCTCCTTTAATGCCCTTTCTATTTCATCGTCGAGTATGCCTGGACCTAAGCTATCTTCTTCTACGTCATGTTCCTTTTCTATGTCTAACCTTGTCGGCCTAAGTTCTTTGCCATACAGTGTTCCCTGAGTCATATCTTGTCTTCCGAAGAAGACGGAGTTCGAGTCCGTCGAAATAATCAAGATATTACTGTGAGTGTTCTTTTTATGTGTTCTCGTGCTGTGTGTTACTGTCTAAGGTTTTTATTCAACACTTCCGTGTTACTTCGAAGAAATCATCTATATATATATATATATATATATATATATATATATATATATATATATATATATATATATATATATATATATATATATATATATATATATATATACATATATAAATTCACTGATAGTCATAACAAACACAGAAACCAAAACACACAAAAGAGGGACTCACTGGTTCTCGAATTTTCGGTGGTCCAACCACCTTTCTCAAGAGGAATTAGGAACAGAACTCTGTTCTGTTCCTAATTCCTCTTGAGGAATTCTGTTCTGTTCCTAAAATTAGGAACAGAACAGAGTTCTGTTCCTAATTCCTCTTGAGAAAGGTGGTTGGACCACCGAAAATTCGAGAACCAGTGAGTCCCTCTTTTGTGTGTTTTGGTTTCTGTGTTTGTTATGACTATCAGTGAATTTACATTACACGTTTGTGGGTTTTCCAAAAAAGTGTATATATATATATATATATATAGATGATTTCTTCAAAGTAACACGGAAGTATTAAATAAAAAACTTTGACAGCAACACACAATAAGAGAACATATAAAAGGAACACTCACACGTTATTTCTTGATAATTTCGACGGAATTGAACTTCGTCTTCCTCAGAAGATTAGGAAGGACTCCTAGTGAGTGAGTCCTAACTAATCTTCTGTATCTAACTATATATATATATATATACAAACATATATATATATATATGTTATATATGTTATATATTCTGATGACGACGGCCGTGCCGTCGAAACGTAAATATCTACTGTAAGTGTCCTTCTTTTATGTTTCTGTGTGTGTAATATCTATTATCTTAGTGTTTGTATATATATATATATATATATATATATATATATATATATATGCGGGTCGCGGTGGTCTAGGGGGTAGAGCGTTGGACTACTGACCGGAGGGTCCCGGGTTCGATTCCCGGGCAAGGCACTTTGGGTACCTGCAGCTCCACCCAAGCTAGTTGATTTTTCGGGTACCAGGTCTTCCTGGGAAACCATAACCGGCACAGGGAAAGGAACTGGCCCCCCTACCCTGATATGTGAATTTTCACACGCCGTCGGGCTTGGTACATGGGTGAGCTCTACCATCACCTACTAAACCGACCTTCGGGCTGATTACTGTGTTTATGGTTTATATATATATATATATATATATATATATATATATATATATATATATATATATATATATATATATATATAAACCATAGTTTAGTTTAGTTATAGGTTTAGTTATATATATATATATAACTTTTGGACGGCACAATAAAACACAGAATAAAGCAGATAACACGTAAAAGAACACTCACATTGTAGATTATTTGAGTGTTCTTTTACGTGTTATCTGTTTTATTCTGTGTTCTCTTGTGCCGTCCAAAAGTTATATTGCTCTCGTGAGTACTTCCGCATCATCGATATATATATATATATATACTTATATTTATGTATGTATATAAATGTGGGTGGTCTGAATATTTTCCTACCTCAGAAAATTTCAGAAAAAATGTCTCGTATATACACGTATTTAAACCAACGTGGCGTTGGTGAAGTAGCGACCGCTCATTTTTCTAAAAATGCAATCTCCATTATTTTCTCTATTTTTGCATCGAACACTGACTCTTCCATTTTCATTTTTTTGATACTCTAAATACGTCGTACTGTAACGGCAATTGAATAGTGTGCAATGAAATCAATAATCCAACGCGATTTGTAGCTAACGGGTAGTGTGTTTTTACTCCTACAACGGCGTTTCCTTAAATTTTTAAATCCGTAATCTTATAACTACAGTTCAGATAGATACCAATATTCTTCCTTCCTCGGACGATTAGAAATCATACTAGTATTAAATAAAATTTATAATGGAAATATTGATGACATTCGAATTACAAGAGTAGACAAGATAAAATGCTGAGTAGATACCTGGTACATTCGTATGATCATGCGTATGTATGTTAGTGTATGTTAGTACAGGCATTTACATGTATGTAAGTCAAAATGGGTTTTGCATGTTGTTTCATTCCCTTTTATGGATGTTGTCCTAGCATTCCCCGCCACACGCCCTTGCGGCGGCTTGTAGGCTATTGTATAAATGTACATGTAGAAAACTGAGCGTTTTACCTTGATGAAAGAAACCGAGATCCCGTGAAAACTAATTGTAGGGTGTTGCACCACTTCTGAGAGATGGAGACTTCAAGGTGCCCAATTAGTACCGAAATCTTACAAATAAACACTTCTATGAGCCGTGGAGAATGACGACCAATTCAACAACTACGAGTGTGGCTGAAAAACTGTCATGCTATTTGTGGTCCTGCGAGGCCTTCCCTTTTTTGACCCCTTCCCAACGTTTTTGAAGTTCCATCGCAAATATATATTGTATCATACGCGCCTTATGTGATTTCCATAAGGACGATGCATAAATTAAATACACATATGTTAATTTACGTGATCAGCGACCAGAGAAAACAGTTTTAGAAATGACCATTTAAAGTTATTTAACGAGATGTTCCAACACATGAGATTTATTAAAAATGTAGGCGATTTTACACCAAATATGTAAGAAATTGCAACCATTTTAAACCTATGTAAGATGTTATGTGTGTGTATTATGATAAATAATCATTTCTCAGAAGGCTGGAAAATAAAAGTCGAGGAAAGCCTTCTTTTGCATTGAAAAAATTATATATTTAAAAACATGACAATATAGTTAACACCGCACAACATTGTCCGATCCCCTTATAGGTGATCACTTCAACGATTCTGCCGGGCTGTCATACGTTATTTCAAATAGAAAATGTTTCTATTCGTCACACAAGGCATTCAAAAGCATCGCAAAAGTGGAAAGATGACGAAGGGAAATGAACGAAGCCAACAGTCGATATTAATATGACACAGGTAGACTGGAATAAATCACTTCGCAAAAAACACTTCTCACTCTTTTCGTCCCAAAAGTCCTCATTGATATGCGTTATGGCAGTAAACGCATCATAGCCCATGCTCTCTGTACACCACTTGAGTCTATCAAGCGACCTTTTGATGAATCCAGAAATATCGATAATGTTTTTTATTTCTGGGGAAAGATGGTAACTTTAGGATTCCTTGAAATTGTTAGCCAAAGGAAGAAAGGAATGAAACTCGATCAATACTCTTTTTTTATTTATTCTACGATTCAGTTATTCCATCCCCTTCCTAAATTCAATCTGGTTATCACATAAGTGATTTATCCTTTACTCGGACTTTTTTTGACAAATATTAGCACTTACTTCGTCACTTTGAGTGCAATATTTGTTCCTATAATCCACAAAATCTGCAGTCTACTCTGTTTTGCAATGAAGATGATAACCTATCTCGCGAAGTCTCTTGGTTCTTCCTAATGTTCATAAAGTCTCGTCCGTAATTGTCTCCTAGACTCTGAGAAATATTTTTCGGGGATATCATCTATTCAACTATTATGTACGCCTTCTTCTCAGGGGTTTTTTATTTGGCAACACATTTAGTCCTCCTTGATTTGAGTCACCCTCATCTACACGTATGTAGACTTTCCTTTTTCTAGACATAATTCTAGCGGCCTAACATTTTCACCGAATTGTTCTTCCGCGAATTTCATCTTCCTTACATCAATCACATTTGTTTCAATTAATTAATGTAAGTTACACCTATTCTAGATGGATAATGAAAAAAAATATACTACAGAAGGCAGAATAAATATGATTTGTTTCAATTTATTTGCCTTGCCAATAACAATAGCTTCGGAGTGAAGCACCGAAATTGGAGATTTGTTTTCCAATTGAATGAAAGAAATTAAATGAAATGTTGCTCTGAATCGGAAGGGACCGACATTAAATTTGATGGTTTCAGGCTCTACTATGTGAAAATTCATGTTGACTAAATAAGTATGTTTAAATTTTTTCAACAAAAACTTAATACACTTCTTCCGGATTCGTCGGAAAGGAGATATCATAATGTATGATGATGTTGCCTATAGTACATCATCAGGTATGATACCTGATTATATCGCATACGGTCAAAGTAGTAGGGACGTAAGGAGAAGAATTGCGCTAGGCAAGGAGGCTTTCTCAAAGAGGAGGGAGTTGATGACGGGGACGTTGAGTAGGGATGTTAAGACAAGACTCGTAAAAACTCTGATATGGAGCGTAGCTATGTACGGCGCGGAAACGTGGTCACTGAAGTAGGAGGATAGACGTAGATTGGAGGCTTTTGAGATGTGGGTGTGGAGAAGAATGGAGAAGGTGAAATGGACCGAAAGGAAAACAAATGAGGAAGTACTGGAGATGGTGGGTGAGGAGAGGGGTTTGTTGAGAGAAATCCTATGGAGGCAGGAAAAATGGATGAAGGGCGTATTGAGCGGTAGTGGAATGTTGAAGAAGGTAATAGAGGGGAGAATGTTAGGCAAGCGAGGTAAGGGTAGGAACAGGATAGGGATGTTGGACGGGATGAAGGGAGGAAAGAAGTACACAGAGATGAAGAGGGACCTGATGTAGATTAGGTTGCTGGATTCGGTTTTGTTTGGAGGTACAAAATATTTATTTGATAGTTGTGTCCATCCAAATACCTACCTTAACCGGTAGATTACCTAATAATAATAATCGCATACGGGGCGAAACCGGTAGTTTAGTAATATATTTATATGAAAAAAGACAATGTTTACTTATTTAGCGAGCTCCACATTATATTTAGAATATTCTTACTTGTAACAATGTAAAGGAAATATTTTTTTAAAAGTACTCCGCCCAACAACAACGACTAGGTAATATTCCACATTGACATAAAAATCGTACATTAATGGATAATTACCACGCCGATTACTTTTATTTGGATGGCCAATAATTTGCCATATTAAAAGAATTTGTAATGCCACTCAAAATGCATTGCATAACATCAAAACAAAAGAAAAAGGTATTAATTGTTGAATATTTTTCAACACCTTGCTGCTGATTTTCAATAGATGGAAATAGCCAATTGTCATGTCATGCACACCTTTAAATCTATTTTCATGAGAAATCTATGAATTTTTATTGGAGAAATACCATTAGATCAGGAGGAAAAATCATTTCATTCATTTTTTTTAAATTATTTTACCGTTTTCTGCGAAAATGTTTGTCCTTCATACAGGAGAGCATTTTCCGCAGTCGTTGTCCATGATAATTTAACAATTAACTGAGCAATATTCGACTTCAATGGAATTCGGTGTATCCTCTTCATTAAAATTTAAATTGACAGCCTGCACATCATATTTGACGGTTGTATCAAAAGAGGTTTATTGGACACGATAAAAGTTCAGGTCAAAACCATTAAAATGGAGGCGAAGCAGTAAACATTTGTGCACAGTTAGAGCGAATAAGGTGAAACAGATTCTGAAACGGGTTTGCAATAAACTGAACAAACCACATTTTCAACCACCGATAGCAAAAGATTTAGCGCTATAGCCAATGATGCTATATTTTATCATAAGGTTGTACATTTATGAAAGAAGTTATTGGTTAAGAATATTCATTATACTATCATCAAACCAAAAGACGACGCAGCTAAGGGGATCGATAGTCCATCAAGGATTTATATCTCTGGTTATGTGTATTGCTAGTAGAAACGTTGATCGAATTATGAAAGAATACTACATAAAACAACGAGCAAAACTATCTCCTATTGGATAATTTTAACAGAAGTATCTCTATAAACGTGCGTATATAAAAAGTAGTCTTTCTTGTGAAGTATATTCCTAAAAGATTAATGGGAAATTATCTAATCTAGGGAAACGTCATGAGAAAATATTACGAATAAATAAAGGTGATCCTGCCGAACTCTTCATGTTTTGGTTGCGAGGCACAGTTAAATAGACCAGTTGCCAAACCACACTCAGCACCCCACTCAGATAAGGCCGTTTCATCAGAATCGATCACGAAAGTTCGCTCGCTCCGTGGATGAGATGAAAAAAAAAGCATAAATATCGCATACCGCAATGCCGTTCACTCCTGAATTGCAGAGAGAAAATAATTTCCGTGTGGATGCGCCGTCGATCGACTGAAAAATAATAATAAAGGACGAATAAAGCCACACGGAGGAAGAAAAGTCATAGCCCTAAGGAACCTCTTGCCTCCTCACCCGCCCCCCCCCCAGTTATCCCTCCCACCTACTTCCTGCTTCCCGTGCTCACACACACACACACACAGAGGGGACATGTGCCCATCCCTACCCTTGCGCCCACTACACCCTTAACCTACAAAACCTCTCCGCACACCCATAGTCGCCAGAGAGTGGAGGGATAAAAAAAGAGAATATCAATAAGCTTTCTGCGAGGCAGTTAAAAATCGCAAAGGCATATGAAAAAAATGTTACAGAGAGCGAGTAGGGGAACCGGGAGAGAGAGAGAGAGAAGGGAAGGTGGAAAAAATTGGTGGAGTATTTCCTACAGACGCAGTGCCACGTGAGTCCTTTGGAAGGAAGTGGTACGTCTTGACGTAGATGGAGTTATGTATCTATGTATATGCACATATAAACACATATATAAATATGAATATTACGTATATCCATTCACATGGATACAGAGATATAAGGAAAAGAGAGAGGAACACATATAAAGGACGAACACAGGAGAGGTGGGGAAGGCGGAATCGAGCAGATTACAAGTGAAAAATATTTCCTTGACCAGGACTTGAAGCACGGATCTTCCGACTTTCCGGGCCGATGCTCTCGCCACTTGAGCTATGATTCAATTTTGTATTTGGTTCAGAATGTTACGCAGCTAGTTTTTACATAATATATAATATCAGTTTAAAGATTATTGTTACAGCAAGTGTTTTCTTTATATAAATATATGTATACATATACTTATATGCATACATATGCAGATGCATGCTTAGTTTTAATGTGAGGTAAAGCTAAGGTCATTTGCGCCATTAGGGATGGGTGGGAAAGGAAGGGTGGAGAGAAACCCGGCGTCGGCATTAGCCTACTCTTCTCGGAAGTGACCAAGGGGTCCGCAGTTTAACGTCCCATCCGACGGACTTCGAACTCACTCAAAAGTGCTCTCCACGAAGAAACTCAAGTAGGGATCGGGATATCACTGAAAAATATTTGCGGTGTCCAGGATTTTAACCCGGGCCCTCTCGGTGGGAAGCTTGCACGTTACCAACCGCCCAATTCACCGTCACCGTACTAATCCAATTCCCAGATGCATACATACATATGAACATATAAATGTGTAAATATGCATACACATGTGACCATTAGCAATTGTGTGCAAAGATATAAATGAAGGCAGGGTTTACAAATAATATGCGGAAAATTTGGTTTAGGAACGGAACATTATATATAGTAAGAATTATCGATAGGTTTCGAAGCACAGTGATTCTGTAAAATACCTCTTACCACAGCAAAAGTGTGTCCGGCACCGGGGGCAGCCACATCCGTTCTACCAATAGAATTAGAATAGCTTGAATAACTTCTGACGAATGTTCACTTCATATTTGTATGATTTCCACGATAGAGTCGTCATTGTGAGAGATTTGAAGCTCGGAAAGAGCCGAAAGTTCAGGGCGATCAAATTTATGCCTGTAATGGACACGAACCACAAACACGTACCAGTTTTCATATATCTTTTACAGGGCTTCCCATTCTCTGAGTTTATCTTCGCAGCCAAGAATCGGATGCGCGAAGTTATCTTTTCGGCTGCATGACGGACAAATGGGCGAATCAGCCAGCCGTAGGCGGCGCCTCACCTCCCTCGTCAAGGCCATGTTCGCGATTTTGTCGAATATTCGACTACGTGCCTCATCGTTCGCCCTGCTGGTCGCCCAGTTTTTCCAACACATCGTCCCTCGCCCCTTTTTCGTTTCGTCCCTTTCCAATGCCCTAGAGTGGCATTCGTCATGCGCGATTTCCTGCCACGCGCCCTTGAGGAGTGCCTAGCGCCACGCGTCGTCACACCCGAAGATGCACAGGCTGAGAGCTTCGAGGAGACCACCTTTACCTTTAGAGCTGTATCTGTTAAATTGAGGCCAACCAGCTCAAACGGGCTATAGAGCTGTGTGGACGGCAACGTCAAGAAATTGTGGGACACTACAATTTGGTAGGTTGCTCTAACACCTGCATTACATTTAGCGGGTTAGGGCCACGGATGGGCCACGTACCATAGCCTCGAATTGACAACTTGGTTAAGGAGGCGAACGAGTGTCACGATCGGGAGTGAAGGGAGTGAAAATTTTCCAACACTCTTTTTCAAGGTGGTCTATAATTCCAAAATTTCGCTCAATCGTGGGAGCCAACTCCTCTCACAAGAAAGCTAAGATTTTAGGGGGGAACGTTTCTGACCGACCGATGGAGGTCGGGGGCTTTTCGCCCTTCAGCAGGAGAAACTTTAATTTCCTGCGCTTAAGACCGTCAACCTCATAATATGTTAGGATGACGCTGGCAAGAGCCATGTGGGGCGGGTCGTCAATAAAGAGCGTTATTTCGTCAACGTATCGACGCACAGGCAGATGGCGTGCGGTGACTGCGTAACCCGATCCCACTGTCCGGCAGTCTCCAGAGTAGGGGATCTAAGGCAAAGGCGAACAGCCACATTGACATTTGGCAAACCTGCCGATCAGAGTTAAGGGGGGGATGGGCCGGGGAGGTGGCATTCTTTATCCTAATCATAGACATTGTACCGGTTTACATTGTTAAATGGCACGAATTCAGTACTCGGGGAAGGCCATCTTTTTGACCACGGTTAGGATCTATTCGATCTAGACCAGATCGAATACTTTCGCAAAATCAATGGTGATTTCTGATCGAAAACGATCTCCATGCTAGAGTGAAGAAAAAAACGTGCGGCATGTGCGGCATATAAGTGCGGCATCGAAAATGTCGCGCGTTTTCAACACGGCTTACTGGGATGGGGAGAGGACGATGTCGGCAACAGTCGTCATTCCATATCGCAGAAGGTGAGCCAATATTTTATAATCGGCATTTAAAAAGGCTATAGACCGGAAATCGTTGAACGACTTGGGGCGTGTCATCTTTATTATAAGGGTTATCACGGCGGTGCGGTGACTTGAGGTCAGAGAGCCGATACTTAAAATGCGATCAAAAAGCTGGGTGGAAATAGATTTTAAAACATTCGAGTGCGCTAAATAAAATTCGAAGGAGAGGTTGTCCATGCCGGGCACTTTGCTCTTTAGGAACATACGGGAGACGCAGCAGACCAGTTAGTCTGAACTTATGTCTCGACCTAAATCGTCTTTCTGAACTGAGGACATGTTAGGGAGGGAGGGGAGAGGAGGTGTGTCTCCATCCTTCCACGGAGAATACCTGTTAAAAATGTTTTGAAATTGCCGGACCGCTTCCCTAAGGAGATCGGTGTCGCCGATGAGGATGAGGAATGAGGAAGGATGAGATGAGGAAGTGAAATGTATGTTGATTTGTTTTTTGATCCTCACGGAAGCGTCCACAATGAGTTTCTACCTTAAGGCCAAACGGTTATTCAACACTTTTACCGGGAGGTTCTTGAAAAATTTCGAAAAAAGATCATTCGTGTGACCTTTTCTCGAAGTTTAGACAACTGGGTGTTTCATCACGATAATGCTCTTTGTCATACAGCAATTTCAATAAACGAGTTTCTGGCCAGTAAAAACATTCCTGTGGCTCCTCAGCCTCCTTATTCGCCTGACTCAAGTCCTTGTGACTTTTTTCTCTTCCCGAATTTAAAAAATCCTCTCAAGGGAACTCATTTTGTGATAATCGAAAATATTCAAACGGCTGTAACCGACCAGCTGAAGACTATTTAAGTATCAGAGTTCCAACACTGATATGAGAAGTGGAAGAACCGTCTCCAGCGCCGTGTGGCTTCAGAAGGAAGTTATTTTGAGGGTGACAATATAAAATTGTAATTCTATATGAATGAAAAAATTTTTTCAATCAGTCTCATTACTTCATTTACGGACCTCGTAGGTCAATTTGGTCCATCTCAAAAGGAGCCCTGGGAAGATCGTCGACACCCTGGATGTCTGTGCTCAACGGAGGAGGAACGAAACTGAGTTCCGTTCCTTCCTTCTCTTGAGAAAGATGGTTACACCACTGAAAATTCGATACACAGAGAGTTTCTCTTCTTTTATGTTTTTGTCTTAGTTTACTAGTGCCTATTCCATTTACAAAATATATATTTGTCGATGATGTGGAAGTACTCACGAGAGCAATATAACATTTTGGACGGCACAATAGAACACAGAATGAAATAGATAACACGTAAAAGAACACTCACATTGTAGATTGTTTGAGCTTTGGCCTACACCGAGGCCTTCTTCAGGTCAGACTGAAGCTCAAACAATCTACAATGTGAGTATTCTTTTACGTGTTATCTATTTTATTGTGCGTTCTATTGTGCCGTCCGAATGCTATATAGATATTGAATTTCAGTGGAGGGTCTGAGGGTGGGAGGGATGCTAAGATGAGCTCAAAACACTAGAGCTAGCTAGATCTGGTTCTTGGATTCCTGGAATCGCCCAGGCATCAATATTAGACACTAATTACCCCCTTTATATACATCATTTCATCCCCCACCGCCCCCATATCAATGTGGCTCGTCTCTTCTTCTAGCTATGCGTGCCTTGAAACGCACCGTTCCTATCCTTTATGATGTTGTATGCTTTCTAACCTACTTTCCATTTTCCTCTTGTGTTTGTCTATTTCTCCTTTGGTGGGTGTAACAGCTCCCTAACGCCATCTTCTGGGCAATGATTTGGAGCATTTTGGCGCTATATAAGATCGCAGATTTCAGTGTAAAAGTATCGTTCCTCGATAGCTCAGGTGGTTTAGAGCATCCGCCCGGCAAGTGGAGAGATCCGGTGTTCAAGTCCCGGTCGAGGAAAATATTTTTACATTCGTGATCTGCTCACATCTGCCATCTCCACCTCTATTGTGTTCGTCCTTTATGTGTGTTCCCCTCCCATTTCCTTATCTCTATTTCAATGTGAATGAATATATATATATATTTATTTACTATATATAAATGAGATAGGAACTCGTATAAAAGACGCCGCTGCGTTAGCCGGTTAAGCAATCGAGGCATCCTCATACACTCCGAAATTTTGGGGGCCATAGGCATTCGTAGTCGTACTCGATTCGCAAGGAGTTTTTTGAAACACTAGGAGTGTTTAAAATTGATTTACTTAACTGGAGAAAGCACTCGATCGGACATCGAGGGATCTGGGTTCGTATCCCGGTCAAGGCAAATGATTTTTACACTCTGAAATTGTTCCATTGTAAAAATATTAAAGGAAGAAAACTATATTAAGCCGAGAATTCCTCCGTTTTACAAAGCTAACCTGAGCAGTACCTTTTCAAGGGCATCCCTAAACCAATTAAAATTCATCATTGCTGTCTACTTTGGCTTAGGATAGCATGGTAGAATATTTTAAAGGACAAATATATACAAAAACTACTAATAATATTCTTTATGTTTGTCCTTTCTTACGAACAGGATCATTTGCCTTATTTTATTATCCTCTCCGAATTAACCAACCCCATGTTATTATTCCTGTATTCTGATTCAGTACTTTTCCAGAATAATCCGCACCCCCTCTCTAATTACTTGAATTGGCGGAATTCGCATCACAACAGGGCTTACAGGAAACAGTACCCATCGCAGCGTCCCCTGCGTTTCGCAATGCCAAGGTCTCCGTTTAGGAAAATGCAACATTCAGCTATTTAATTACTTCAGTTTCCCTCGTATTTTGGACTCAATAAAGCATTTAACTAAAGGATGCAATGTTAGATGTAGCTTCATTAAATGAACAAAAGTACCCGGTTGGACGCATGGTTATCGATGAAGGAGTCATGAATGCGACTAGTGGTGTTAAGGGTGAGAGGAGTTGGTCGGAGGAATATTGAGAAAATGCCGGCAAAATATGCCCCTTGGAAAGAAGTGGAAGGACTCCATTTTTCTCCGCCGATCCTACCCACCCCTCCTCTTTCCCCTTCACACTCTTCCGTTTCCCCGTTCCACTTCAGCGTCTACAGTTTCGGGGGGAGGTGGGCGAGGAAGGGGGAAGAGAAGAAGAAGGGGAACACCCACCTATCTCCCCCTCTTTCTCTCTCTCCTCTCATCGAGCAAATTCAATTTGAGAAGTGTATTGCTATGTACTTCTTTTCGACGGCGGAGACAGAAAGGAGGAAACGAGGAGGCGAACTCTCTCGCTCTCTCTCTTTACCTCTCCATTCCTCGTGAAGGCAACGGGAGATAGAAACGGAATTCCCGGGGTTTGGGGGGGGGGCGAGAGGGGAAAGGGGGAGGAATGTCGCGGTGGAGAGGCCGCAGGAGGAGAAAGGCAGGAGAGAGAGAGGCTCTCGGCTAACGAGGATGAGTGTAAGGAGTGGGAGGTCTCAGGGAGGGGAGGGATGAGGGTGGGGCGTGGGAAGGGGTTAGCGGCGGGAGGGGCGGTGGCAGGTGTCCGCAAGGGGTCTGCGGATGAGGAGGGAAACGTGGGTGGATAAGGGCTATTAAAAAGAAGAGCGGGAGACGCGTAGACGGAGGGGTGGGTTGGGGCGAGGGGGGGTGAGGGAGCGAGTGTGTGTGTGGACAGAACGGTTGGCAGAAAGTGAAGTGGAGAGGGATGTAAGGGAGACTTCAGCGGGGGAAGTGGAAGGAAGCGGGGTGAATCAAGGAGATTAATAAAAATTGGATTAGAGAGCAGACCTCGTGGGGGAGGGGAGGAGATTATGGGGAAAGTAGAAGGAGTCCGAGAGAGAGAGAGAGAGAAACATAAACGCGGAGAGATTAAAAGAAAGCAGTGAAATAAGTACGATATGGCAATTGGTGGAAAGGCGCCATTTCCAAAATGACTGTTTTCGGGAGGATGCTCGGTCACCTAGGCATTCCGTTCATTTCTCTGTTGATAAAAGATATAGTCATTAATAAATAACCGATTAACCATGCACCATCGCCTTTACACTAGCTCCAAATGAAGAGGTTTTTAGCGTAAAACGTTAGATAAAAAGTACACCATACTTTGATTTTTTTCGTAATTCGGCCAGATTTTATGCGAGAGAAACACCATGGACGCATTACTCAGTGCACACATTATCAAAGATACGCATAAACCGAAATGATCCACGCTTACGATGTAATCAAGCGTGATAGGGTGGAAACGTAGCGATAAGATTTTCATCGGACCTAATATGGTAATAACTAGTCCTCACCGTCAAATTATAATTAAAAAAAACAAATTTTAAAGAATGCAGTGGTACAATATTTATACCAATGACACTTCAAAATTTGACTGCACGACGTTTAAAATTGAGTTCCAGTCAACTTTTGCAATGATAATCCACATCTTAGGATATTCTTCAACTTGGGTAAGATACTAAGACCTTGAAAATCAGACCACGCAATGGAATGTAGGCCGCACCCGACAGAGGACTCATATATTGTGCAAAGATTTCTGACCATCTGCTCCCTCCCGCTCTTATGGCAAATGCCAAGGGGTCGAAGGTCTCCTGCTGAAGGTACTTGCGGAAGGATTTGCCAACAGTCAAGTGTGATTTCCCTCCATTTTTAAACTCTGCAAATTCAAAGTGTTACAACGAAGACTGCATTACATAATCATAGTCGTCCCTTGACACAAGGAACATAAGTCATATTTCAATATAATTTTGAAATTCATCAGCGCTATATGCACCAAATCATCTTAGTGAGACTTCCATCTTCGGAGGAAATAAAAGAGCATTGGATAATAAAGCAAAAGGGAACGTACTACGGCCGAATGAATGCAATGAATACAAGTTACCCAAAGCCGTACTCTTGGGGGCACTAGTTAGGGGACACGGGGGAGGGTGCAAAGAATAAGGATAATTGTACGGTCAATTTGTACTGCATATACCGGAGTGAAGGAGTGCGTGTGGTTTGGTTTGCCTTGTCTGAGTGTGTGGTCCCTGGCGAGGGGTTTTTTCCCCCGTAAACCCTGAGTGCGTGTGTGTCTGTGACTTGCAACGGTCAATTTGCACTGCAAATACCGGAGTGAGAGAGTGTGTGCAGTTTTGTTATCCTTATTCTTTGCACCCTCCCCCGTGTCCCCTAACTAGTGCCCCCAAGAGTACGGCTTTGGGTAACTTGTATTCATTGCGAGCATTGGATAGTTTAATCCTAAATCTTAACTAATTATACACTCTCAAGAATGACACAATAATCAGTTAAACCGACTTTAAAGGGGTCATCTCTATTCATTGCTATCCGGTGACTTCTTCCCGGCGATTGCCACCTTTTAAATGACTTTCATGATCCAGAAATGAGTTAAAATGTGTCGAGCCGCACACCGAGAACAGGGGAACAAACTCGAATGTAGGTTTGATACCCCAAAATACTCGTATGCTATCGGTAGAGAAAATATTTGTATTTTTCAGATGTTCCTAAGGAGGACATCACGGGCATAAATGTGATGAATAGTTTCCAAGGAAACGAAGGCAGGGAGATTCCAAAAAAGAGGGCTCAAGGAGAGAAAATTTAATCAGAATTACAACATCAGGTTTAAAAAATGGAAATGTGAAATAATAAATATAAAATAGAGCGAATAGAGAACGGTATGGACGTTGATTGAGTTGATTGATGTGAAGAAAAGTGCTGAAGATTTATGATTAAAATAGGCAGTGGAGTCCGAGGGGGCGAAGGAGGTAAATAGGTAACATGTAGTCTGAAAATTTCAATGATGAGAACTACGTGAATTACTCTTGTTCCCATATCAAACGGTGTAATTCAACCGTAAGTTTCCTCACCAAAGGGAAACAAGATCTTCACATCGACACTTTATTAAGGATTATTTATAGCATCACCTTCGAATGTTAATAGACATTTGTGTATCATTGCAGACACAGATAATCACGAGAGAAAGGAATTAAAGAGCCACGTCCCCTCCTTGCTCGATCCTTGTGCCGCAACCATTGGGACAAGCACCCCCAGTCTTGTTATGAGGGGTTAATCTCCCTCCCGCACCACCATTTGACGTGCCCTGAGGAAAATTGATGGAGGACGAATCCAATACGATATCAATAAAGAGAAAGAAGCCATGTGTTCCTTCGGGTCGGCCTTTAATTCTATCAAACCCCTGGCGCGTAACCTAACAGCCGACGTGTTTCCCATTTGTCACGAATGCCTCGTGCCCCGTCACCCGTCCGTTCACCTCCGCCGCCCCTCTACACCCCCTCCCCGCCCCCGGTTGCTGCTTCACCACCCCTCCCGTTAGCCTCCCCACCTTCCCCTCCCTCGAAGCACACCCCTTTCCCGCAAAACTGCAGATCTCGTTTTTGCTCATCTCTCCCGCTCTTACACGAAGCTGAGTCGCTTGATGGTATCTACACTGCAGTCCCGAATCTTGACCGGCGTCCTGTGGCGGAGAGGAACAGCCCCACCCCCTGTCAGCGACCTCATCTAATTCAGCACTAACTCTTCCTACCTTCGGACTGACTATTTTGAATAGGTTCTCTCGGTGCTAGAATTTCGTTAGGCAGAGAAGCTTACACATGGAGGAGATCATTAATGACAGGGACGTTGAGGGATGAATTTTAAGAAAAGGCTCGTCGGAACTATGAAATGACGCGAAGATATGTAAGGCTTAGAAACATGGTCGTTGAAGCAGGATGTTAGATGTAGACTGGGGCTTTTGAAATGTAGATGTGGAGAAGGATGTGGAAGACGAAGTGGACAGAAAAGAAAGCAAACGAGGAAGTGCTAGGTATGGTGAGAATGTGAGGTAAACGAGAAAAGGTTAGGAATAGGATAGGGCTATAGGAAAGGATGAAGAGTGAAAGGAAGTATATGGAATTGTACAAGGAATTATTGTACACGTAATGTGGAATGTTTGTTGATGCTGAGAAATTTTGGTGTGTACATTTGGTGTCAATTACTACCTTTGTATTTAAACCTACCTTAAACGGTAGTCTACCAAATAATTATAATAACTGAAAACAGACAAGACTCAAGACAAGACATCAATACCTTAGGTATTTTATTGCTAAAAGCAATAAAACAGAATACATGAAACCCTAAAAATTCAAGTCAATAGCTCTCAAAACATAGGTGCAGGCATAAATAATATAGCATAGTTCAACTCTGGTTGACTACGTGTATATGACTAATTTTGTTGAAAACCCCAACTTGCCGAGACAAAAATCAATTGAACTTAGACTCTTGAGGACCTACTTTTCAGTACTTGATTCCGCGCCAAGATTAATTGACGATGGCAAAAGAAAGTTAAAGCCAAGTTCCCATTAATACTAGCACTAAAAAACCCCTGCCATTTGCAACATTCACAAGCCACCACCTCTTTACGTTGAGAAATCAATATTAAGACAGCAAATATCGCTGGTGCTTATGTTATAGAAACAAATATAGGAACGGAATAAATTAAATTAGGCAAGTACATTTAGGTTCAAATTTAATAAAATGGCTAATAATTAATCATAAATAATTGCTACAACTGACTTTCACGAATTACTACATCAAATAATATATCAAATAATAAACGCAATTATGGTCGTAAGGGTTCAAAAAACACATGGAATGGTGTTATTATTCGATGAATTTCCTATTGTCCTTTTTTCAAAACATTATTTATTACTATTAATTCAAACTGAAATGCAATAAACACAAATCAAAAGGAATCAACGTACAATGAGCGGAGAAAAAAATCTTTAAGGAAACGTTGAAGGCTAAATCATTGTCATCCCGTACTAAGCGATCTCAAAAAGTCCGTTGTTTCGTTTCAAACGTCCAACCATACAAGAGAAGACCCAGAACAGACGATAAAAGAAGGCAGTACTTATGCGACTACGGGTAGTGAAACTAAAACTCTAAAATGCAGAGAGAGGAGATGCAATGAATGCAATATTTTATTCGCACTTCACAGAGAGGCCACGCATTCCGATGCCTCACATTTCGATGCAGTCCTCGGGTTCCTCCCCATTTCTTCTTAAATATGTTTCCGTCTCATTCTCTCCTATCCCTTCATCTACCTTCTTCCGGAGGCATCCCTCTCCTCCTAGCACCTCTCCCTGCGTTCTTTTTTCCTTAAATCTTATCTCTCTGCCGATTCCCCACTCAGATCCCCCACCTCCCCGTCCGCCTCTCCCCTCCCCCCTTCCCTTTCCCTAATGGAATTAATTCATTAAGAGACTGGTGGCCATATCAGCTTATGCGGACGTGGCTTAATCCTCGTAATCGATGGCAACGAATGAAAGAGGAGAACTGCTCCCACACCACCACCCCTCCCGCAACCCTCGTCGACATCTTCGCTTTCGCCTCCTTCACCCCTCTGTCACCCTCCCCCCCAACCCCCAAATCCTTCCCATCCCCAACCCGCGTTGAATCAAGCATTTGACGTTAGAATCAAGAAATTAGAAGACGCCGTGCTGAGCAAAGGGAGCGTTGATTGTGGAGTATAAGGAACCAATATCCTTGCCTAGGAACGAACTTTATTACGTTTCGAAGGACGGGTTTATCAAGTTATCGAATTATGGCACAGATTCGGGATCTTCGCGAGGAGTTCAACGCGTTGGAAAGGAAGGAGGTTGGTTTATACTGAAATGTCAACGCATTAACTCAGAATTGGTGAAATTGCCGAATAGATTAAACAGGCAGATCCCCTACTCCCTATGCGAATGAAACGTGGAAATATATTACCTATCTACTTTCGTGGATCTGAATTCGATTTAAAATACCACCTCCGCGGAGATTTACTCTATTCATCTTATGCGGAGCTCTTACAAGTGGTTTAAACGAAAAAATTAATGACGAAATGCGGAAAATCAGCTTCTTCTTCTTTCCTTAATTAGTCTCAAACAATTATAAGTCTTTTTCGTTGCTTAGACCTCATTTAGAATATGTTTCTAGTATATGGGATTCTCACGAAGTTGGATTGAACGCCGAATAGGATCGCGTGAAGCGTAGAGGAGCTAGATTTGTAAAACGTTGCTATGATAAACAGTAGCGTATCAAAAATATTGGAGGAGGTAGAATGGACATCACTCAATAAAGCGATAAATAAATTATAGATTAAATCTCGTGCATAAATTTGAAGGATGTCTCGTTAGCAGCAATGTTGAAAATGTTTTATTAACTCCATTGTACTACGACAGGAGAGATCATGTCAATAGAATTATAGAGATTAAGTGTAGAGCAGAAAGATATAAGATGCATTTTTTTCCGCGAACGATAAGGAATCAAAATAGCATAGTCCGACCACGGTGGGGTCATTTTTGGATGAAAATTAGTCTGGTGTATATTCAACCCCTCCTAAACACTCTAGTAGTGGCTTGCAGGGTAGTAAAATACCTAAAATATAAACGTGTATTCAAATTTATAGTATTATTCTAAACTCCATCCTCAGGGAGGAGTTGATATAACGTTTACTGAAACCACTTGTTTAGCTCCTATGTCAAAGTCGTGGAAATCACCTAATAAACACCGCACAAAGAAGGAAAAGAGTAAATATTGTAAAACGATGGGAAAATCTAACTTTTGCGTTCTTAGCAAAGAGATTGGAGGCAATGAGAAGAGAAGGACGATAAAACTAGTCACAGATAGCACTGCGCTAGATTTATGGGCAAAATCATTTACGCTTTTTACAAATGCAGGAAATCTGTTTTCGAAATTAAAAGACAAAGCTTTATTTTATCGGTACTACCAAATGTCACGACGGTGCTATTACTTTGCGCTTCGGAGTTTCGAGATTTCATGATCCGCGTGTCCTGTCGTAGGAAGGAGCGACAGACTCATTTTTCAGTGCAAATTATCAATCATTTCAATAACCACTAATATACTAAGAAGCGAATATTCGATTTTCTCATTTTGGCCAAAATCAAATTTTAGATTGAAGATGTCCAGATTACCTCCTAATAAATTCCAAAATCCCGAAAGCATAAAGTCACGAGTGTTAGTTTTTTTCACTCTTTTATCGACACCTTATCATATGCTAAAGGCTTCGAGCCACGTCTCGTCCTTTTTTAACGATAAAATATTACTGTTCATTTTTATTAAGCTTACAAAATTGAGACACGATAGAGTGGGGAGCAAAGGGTTGGTCTGCTGACAGAAGTATCGCCTTCAAATCCGGGTGATTTATTTTGAAAACGTCCAGTCTTACTAAGTTTTGAAATTTAACAGAACGAGACGCAGAGGAAGAATATTGACGATACTATCATAAAAATGAGGCCACGAGTGGTCTCCACAAGCATAAAAGACCTCTTAAGTAAAACGATGTTATGCTAAAAAGAGGAGCGTATCCAAAATATTAGAAGAGCTAGGCTGGGAATCGCTCACGAAGCTAAGGTTATAGATTAAATCCCTTGCATAAATTGGAAAGAGGTCTCTTTAGCAGTGATGTTGAAAATGTATTGTTACCCTGATCGTACTATGGTAGGAGAGATCATTTCAAATGAAATTTAGACTGATTAATTGTAGAATAGATAGATTTAAGATGTCATTTTTGCCACGAACGATAAGGAATCAGAATAAAATTACTCGACCGCGGTAGGGTACATGTTCAGGAAATTACTCTGGTGTATATTCACCCCCTGTCACACACCCTAGTGGTAGCTTGTAGGGTGTATAAATAAATAAATATTTTAATTATAAAAACATTCTGAACAATTCGAAGGTAAGTTTTTGAATTGGTGAGTTCCTCGATGGCCATTTCGCGATGGGTACAAAATAGGATATGGTAAAATACGCATTGGAATACTTACGGAACTAATTACTTGTCACTGCATCAAAGACTTGTAACCCAACTACAATCGAATTGTGAACTTTTTACAGTGTTTCTTTTATCAAAATTGCTATAAATTTGAATGTCTGAATGGATGAGATATTAATCTGTAAGCGATTGAGTGGCACATACGTTATGGTCACACACTTCACTAGTTTTTTTGAAGAAATCTATCTACATCGATAAAAGAATAACCACTATTTCAGTACATCGATTTTATTAATTTCTCAGTTTATGAATTTTAATCTCAATAGACTTCTGCTAAATGGGTGAATATTTTCCTTCCACGTCAATAGGTATTCTTCGAATCAACTCGCAACGCGTTGTGCATTTTGATGCGGCGTGCAAAATGCACCATCCTTGCTACCACAATTGTGGCAAGGTTGAAAAATGTGTATCATGCGGAGGAACTTCCATAGGTGGTCTATGGTCCTGGAAACCTGGATTTGAAACGGATGTTTCAAAGAGAAAATGCGCTTCAAGATTTGCGCACAAGTATGAATTTAGCTGCTACCAATGAATACACTATTGACCAGTAAGCCCAAACCTTTTTTCACTATTAAAACTCTCTTAAGGGTGAACGTTTTGCTTTGCGATTTCACGTGTTTCAATTCAGCTCCGAGGAATGGTGTTCGATAATCTGAGGCCTAAAATTTGTGGAACGATGACGGAGAAAAGACAGGATAAAATAAAAAGGAGAAGCAGGGGGGTGACTTCCGAGGTCGGAGCTCCTCGCGAGGATGGATTTATCTGGATCGATGATCTTCGCCTCGCGAGCACCTTCGGGAGCGTCAGAGAAACTTTTAGCCAAAAAATGTCCCACAAGAGGCCTACCACTGAACCACCGCGTCATTTAGAACCACCAAGAAAGCCTACCATCCACGGTTTACTAAATTCAGTGTAAATTTCAAAGGCAACTATGCTCTAGACACCTGGTTCTAAAAACAAATTTTGTATAAAAAGTATCGGTAACAAATTTTCCCTGACCTCTGCGTGAAGTGCTGATTTCAGATGGTCGGTTAAAGTGCACGCATGATCGCAGATCGTATTGCCATTGATATAAGATGATATTGCACGCCATTATCACTTTGGCGATGCGAATGAACTGCGCAAAACTTTTCTCGAAGGTCTTGACGGACATCCAAAAAGGAGAGTTGAATGTCAGCTTGCGAAGACCTTTTGCAACAGCATCGTGACGATTCCCCAACCCCCTTATACACCTGATTTGGTACCAGTAGACTATTTCCTATTTCCAAAACTGAAATCCTCTCTCTCTCAAAGTACACCACCATGGGACCCTAAGTGCCGTCAAAGAATCTGGCATGCGTACCCTTAAGTACCTTACAGAATCCGCCTACCAGGGAGCATTCGAGTCGTGAAAAAGCCGGTGGCAAATGTGTATCGACCCTCGGTTATAGATCGAATATAATCTTAGTTCAATGCTCAGATATGTATTTCAACATTAGGCCATCAAATTAAAGGAGAACTGATATTACTAGAGATATTCGCGTTCATTCCAAGAAAGCACTCCCCCTATCGATGATTTTACTTTTGAAGAAGATAATGGCAGGGTAAGGTGGTGATATATGTTTGTAAATGAAAATTGATAAATTGAGTTCTTTGGAAACCAGAAATTCTCAAAGACGAGGAAGTGGGACAGCTACAATGTTCAAGGAAGGGCTGCTGAAAAGTTCTAGGTGTAGAAATATTCTTGAAGAGAAAAAATATCAGTACTTCTATGCGGGCAATCTTCTTTCGAGAACTGGAAGCTCTTTTTACGTCCTATCCATCCAGGTTGAGATTTGGAAGTCAGTTCTCCGCAAAAAAAACAGAAAGGCAGCTGAGGAGTCACTTCATTTCTCCATCATTACCTCTAATATTTTCGTTTCCCGTCCGCTCCTTGTCTCAAGGTCTCTTCTAAAATGAGCTTACGACGGAATAGGGAACAGTAAAATTTCAAGAAGCATTAGCAGAGAGCCCTTTGGGAATTTTACAAGACGCGATGATGTGGGAATACTGATAGATATGTTTGTCAAAAAGGATGATCGGGCTCTGACTAAGGCGGAAATGGTTGTGGAAAGAAGAGCTGGTGACACTAATTATTATTATTATTATTATGTTAATCTCGTTGCAATTAGGCAATTATGCTAGTGTTAACGGCCAAGTCTGGTCAACAGTCACTCTTACAATGCACATACTTACATTCACAAGATGAACAGATAACAGAATGAGACAAAGAGATAAAATGTTCTTATATACAATGACACTTTAAGATTACCGACCGCACCTTTGCCGTCTCACAAGGGCTAGGCTCACAACATATCTACAACGTTCCGTCCATCGCCGCACTCCGTCCATAATCACGCCCTCAATGTCATGTACCGTTCAAAATCATGCACCGTTAAGACAATATTCACTTTTGCAATACAACTTGATGCAATACAGTTAATGAGGAGAAGCTGGATGGTTTCATGCATAGGAGCACAGTCAACGATCGACGAAGGAAAATATCGCTTTGAAAATGTAGTTTCAATTAGATTTCACTTCATTTAATTTACCACCAAACAAATTATCTCCTGGAAATACTTTAGATGCGATGTGCTGGAGGTTTGTTCGTTCGATGAATTACAAGAAGTTTCCACCATTAATAGGAATAATATTTAATTAGTTCCCTCTATGGATTAATTATGTAATGAATGAAACGAATAATGATTAATTTTGCCTCAATCGTCTTTTTTCTGAAAACTAGCTCAGATATCATGGACTGAGACCGTTACGGATACCCTCTTATCAGTTGTGAAAACTGCTCAAGACTTTTATTTCCCTCCTCACACTATAATTTATTAACTAAATTTACTTATCTAAAAGTCTTCCTCATATCACTGCAGGTACTGACCCAATCAATTTTAATCGTACAAATCAATCGTTTTATCTTGAATTCTCCCACCACACACACTCTTTTCATCAGTTCAGGTTATCTAACCGTGAATAGACGCTCTATATAAAAATTTGGAGTTAGCATACGTTTCGTTCTATTAAGAAAAGAAGCCTTTCTCCCCTCTCTTTCTGTTGACCGTTCTCACGGGGGAAACCAACCGCAGAAAGAACTAAATATTGCGACTAGCGTGCAACTCAACCACATAACCTCCAATTTTCTTGAATTTAGAAATTCTCACTCCAAAATATTGGCACCAACATCGACCACCTTCTCCTGGGAACAGCTTTCTTTCGACAGAGACAGACAGCCTCGGTATCTTTGGGAAATCGAGTTGGAGATCGGATGTAAGTTTCTTCGACGCCAATACTTTCGAATAGGTTATGATGAAACCTCGCGCTAATTGGATTCTTAATTTCATAATCTGAGGGGGGGAAAGGGCACTTGAAAACGCGTTCGTAATGCCACTGAGCTGAAACTGGAAACCAATGAACTCGTTCACAGGGATATACCGAGATGACGCTAATTCACGAGGTGGGACGAGTGTAAAATCTGGGGAACTCTTGAAATGCACCCAATTTCTCCTGGAAAGGAGATTGAGAAGCGCAGAATTATGATTAAAATAAGGAAAAATGAGCACAAACTGCATTGCAGAGAACAGACGTTCATTTTCACACGAATTGCGACACAAGGAAATGGCCAAAATACTAAATCACTTTCTTTCACCTATGCTTTATCTAAGAATGAACCATTGAACAATAAATTAACTAAAATAATACACGTAATCAATTAAAAAAATCAATAGCAAACTCAGGTACGATTATTAACAACCTATATATTTTTAATTAGATTTTGTTTACTTTAACCATCATATCCCTTCACATTCAAATAAAAATTAAACAACTTGGCTTTTCCAAACTATTATGGAGGAGGGAATAACCAAAAGAGTGTATTAGCCAGTGAAAAGTCAATTTGTAGAAAAATCGAAATCCAACGACATCATATATAAAAATAGAAATTTACTAACAGAAGGTGCAGGCACAAGAAACAGATGGATTAAATATATCGAGATCCAAAATCAATGAAAGAGGAGGATGATGTGTACAAGGATGAATGAGGCAAAGTAGTGAAAGAATTGAAGGAAAAACAAGGCGCTGGAAGTGGAAAAAATTAACAGAGAAATTATGTGGGTACTCGAACGGTAACTAAACTAAGCACTTCCTGTTTGGAATACCCAAAAAAAGCTAAGAAAATGGATGACTATCGGAGGACTTTGATAAGGGTGTAATTATTACTGCGTCAAAGAAAAAAATAACCGTCGAAAGTGAGGAACGTCGAACCCAAAGTCTAGTATCACACACACCCAAAAGACTAACAAGAGTAATCAGGCAATGGATGGTACAACAAATTGAAGAAAACGCAGCGCAATTGGCATTCAGAAAAAAACAAGGATACGAGAGAGGCTACATGTATTATTTGAGGATTTTAAGAAGACCTTTGATAAAGCCTAGTAGAATAAGATGGTCAAACTGCTTGAAAACTAGGAATGAATTACAATGACAGAATAATAAAACATCAGCTCTACAAGAACCAAGTCCCGGCAATGCAAATGACTTACGGGAGGAAAATAGAAACTAAAAAAATTAAGAAATTAAACAAGAATGAAGCCTCCATCCAGCGTTATCCTACACATGCTTTGAGAGAGCATTAATGGGAATAAGAAAAAGGAATAAGCATCAAAGGAATTAGTGCGGATAAAGTTAATTACGAGTAATATACGTGTACTTCGATTCACGGATGGCATCGCAGTTATAGCAATGAAGCGAGAAGACCTACAAGCAATGGATCAAGCGGTGCATGAATAAAACATGAAAATAAATAAGAAGAAAAGGAAAATCCTGACTCGTGGAAGATAAGAGATACAGAGTACAGATGCTGCGCTGGCAGGAGAGATATTAGAGCATGTGGAAGCTTTCACGTACATCGGAAGCACCGTAAAACGGCATGGATAAGGCTCAACAACATCATAAAATGCAAAATAGCTCAAGCTATGACGCGTTTATATGAAAAAGATACGACTTAAAGCAAGAACGTAGTTTACGAAAAGATGCCGTGTGGAATGTGGCATTGTATAAATCAGAGATCGTGGACGATTTGAAAAGTCGAGCAGAGGTATAGCGTCAGATGCCAAAACTGAAGACTAAAAGAACAGATAAAGAAAGAAATTAATTAGTATACAGATGATAAAGAAGGAAACTATAAGAGGATACAACCATATGGATCACCTAAGGAAAAAAAACCAGATTGGACACAACTTGAGAGACAACGAAATCGTAAAGAATACAACAGAAGGAAAAATGGATGTAAAGGCCCCACGAGGAAGAACAAGGAAGAAATACATGGACCAAATGAAGAGGGATGTAGGAGAGAAGAACTACTAGGGAATTAGAGAAAATTAGTGCGTGGGATAGTGAAGGATGGAGGGCAGCAGTCAACCAATCATCGGGTTGAAGGATTGATGATGAGTTTTCAATCGTATCGAGCTCAACCTTGTGAACATTCATCTTGAGGAATAAGAAAAACTATAAAGAATGGGAAAAGAATCCCTCCCACTACCCACGCAACCCCACTGATGACAACGCGTCCAACCCCTTACTTCCGCACCCACCTTACCCTCCCATCTTCGCTCCCCCCATTCCTCTTTCCCCCACCTCCTCGGAACCACGATCAATCACCTCTGCCCTCCTCCCCCTTTCTTTTTCTCGGAGCCTTCACACGCACACATATATTGACACATGGCTTTTTAGAGAAATGTACCTGAAGATGTCACCTATGTGATGAAACAGGTAATACCGTATAAGTTTTTGTCAATTTTACAAATTTTGTGTTATTCCTCATTGGTGAGAAGGATTACATTTATATTATGGTGCCACTTGCTCATAAAAACAGCCATCCATTATCGACTTCGTGGTGATTTTCGGAAAGGGTGAATTGAAGGACACCCCATTTCACTATCTGAGCAAGTTAATTGTCACACAGGAAATTGATTCACTCCATTACTACATTTCATTCGTCGGAGCAGCTTTATATTCGAGGTAATTGTGTCTCTAGTTAACGAGTGAAAAATTATCATACGGTGAAAAGCTCGGTAATTGAAGCTCTTGAAAGCAACATGAGTGAGTTGATACCTAATGCAATGTTTCTACGGCGTTAAAGACGTTCATACGGTCGGGTAAAAATAAAAGTAGATATAACTCCCGGTAAAATACAATTTCCGAATATAGAGCTTCACTCTTCTTCGAAGGGAAATGTAAATTAGTTCAGTTTACCCTAAGTTAGACAATTGCGCTAATTTCATAGTTTAAATAGTATATAAATTTGGATGTCATAACCTTTAGTTGCCATTCAATGGAGAACTAGAACGTTGCGAATCAAACATACTATAATGTACGCTCAGAAATATGAAACTACATTCGCAAATATGGGAAACTTTCAGTAGTGTTCAATTAAAATTATATTTCACAAAAAGTAATAGAGGTTAAACGTATGAAGATGGACATTTCTCCATAATGGAATATCTCATCCTTGAAGGGGCCATGACAGATTTCAATTTAGTCCGTATCTACTCTACAATGAAACCGTCGTTGATTTGACGGCCGGTAAATATACAGGGTGAAGCAGAATGGACTCCCTACTTTCAAAAAATCACTGAAGAGTGCGCAGGTAAATTAGCGAGGTAGGATTAGTGGCGTTAGCTGGCGGGGAAACAACGCCATTAATGGTATTGACCATTCAGTGGCCTGGTGAGTATCGAGGCTTTGTCGTAGAAACGTCTTTTAAGAATAACAAGTGTGGTAGCGACGCATAGAACGCTGTGGTCTAGCAACGAAGCGTATTTTCACCTCTCCGGCTCAGTAAATAAGCAAAATTTTCGTTCATAGGTGACTGACAACCGTCGCAAACTTCACCCAAGACCACTTCAAAGCCCCAAAGTGACAGTTTGGTGTTCTACGTCCTTCATAGGACTTATTGGGCCTGACTTTTTTTATCTCGAGGTTCAACTGTTACTGTGAATTATCTGCGCTATTGTAAGATTCTGGAGAGGTTTTTCCTCCCCAAACTTGAGGAGTACGGTGAGGAATGGCACAGAGGCCTTTTGGCTTCAACAGGATGGTGCCACGGCTCACACCGTCCGTCGTTCTCGCCAAATCCTGCAAGAATAATTTCTCGGCCGCCTGATCACCTTACGAGGAGTTGTTCCATGGTCTCCTCGCTCCCCGGATTTAAGCCCATGTGATTTTTTTCTTTGAGGATATCTCAACGCTGAGGTTTACAAAGTTCGACCAAGGACTTTGGAAGCTCTTAAGGATGCAATAACAGATGTCATCGCTGGAATAATGCAAGATATGCTGAAGAAGAGTTTTCTAAAACTTTTTCGAACGACTCAAAATGTGCATCGTTCAACAAGGTCATCACCCAACCATTTTTAAAACCAAAGGATGAGGTGGCTTTGAATGTAGTTCTCATAAATAAAAATCTTTAGTAATGATCTTGGTTGTTTTTTTCACATTAAACCCGTAAAATAATAGACCATTCTGCCTCACCCTACATCTTCACCAAAATATCTCTACTGGTCTAATAATTCCACAATTTCCTTTTTTCTGCCGAATGGCTAACATACTTCAATGCACATAAGTACGGAAATTTAAGGAACGGCAAACTAAATTAGTTGTTCCTTCTTTAAAGAATCTTATCACTATTCTTACATACCTTTTTTGAATACAATTTTAATACAATTAATTTATTTTACACTAGGCTAAATGAGTTTTTTCTTATGCTATTAAAAAGTACTTGTTAAAAATCATACTATAAAAACATAATTTTTTCGTAATTACTTTAGCCTAAGTTTGGATTTGGATTCAACAATTTCAGCGTGTAAAAGTTAATTGCCTTGACTGGGATCATTTTATGTCCAGCCAAGTGCTTTAGCCAGTTAAGCTATCGAGCTGTCGTCTCACAATCCGAAATTTTGAGAGCTTTAAAGGAACAAGATGTTGTGACGAACTAGCGTACATACAATTTCACAGGCATTCGTATCCTTGTGCGATGCACCACAGTCCATGAGGCTAAAGTAAACTCAAAACACTTAGGATGTTTTACCATTGACAAATTCCAAAAAACTGATGGAGATGCCGCGGCAGTAACATTTGATCCGGCAGGCAGTCGCGGCATATTCCTAAGTTTCTTGCAATTAAATGTAGAGCAACAAATTTTATAAGAATAACTAAATGAATAACTTTGGGAACTCCCTAGGGACTATGTTCATAGGATCAAATGAGCATTAAAAATAACATTTTCGCTTGGCGATTCAACGCCATTTTGTGGATTAAAGTCTAGTGAAACAAATTACGCGTAACTCATGGATAAAAAGCACCGTCGATACCATAATGTCATTTAAAGACACGTCACGTCACTTCGACTGATTATCAGGACAAGTTAGACTGGTGGCTAATGATTTAAAGCAGTAGAAAAACAAGTGACCAGGTGAAGGTCACACGTTTGGTGATGGGACAAACAGCTAATAGAAGAGAGGGAAGTGAACGCAGCCTTGGCATGTGAAATCGTCAACTGATTTCATGGTTCCAGCAGTGTCCGCGGCCACTATTCAAACAAGACACGATGAGGGGTCAAACCATCTCTCACATCCTGGTAATAGTCAAACTCGTCTTTAAGGGCATTTCATATTATTTCCGTAAGAGTGACTGAGAGAAAGGGGAATGAATCGTATAAAAAAATCATGGAAAAAAGCGAAAAGAGAATTTTGATGACAGTTCACTGAGCTAAATCAACGTGAGGAATAAACTGAAGCGGCCGCATCGAGAGCTAAGCAAGCGCTGCGTTTGACAAGAGAAAAATAATGCCCAAAACGAACAACAAAAGAAAAGAAGCATGCGTAAACAAATTATTGTACCACCCTGCACAGGCGACCACCAATTTCCACAGTACCCAATGGTAAAGAAGGCATTACAAAATAGACACGAAAGAGAATCTAAATAATAATCGTCAGTCAAATGACGAAAAAAGACACTTTGCTTTTCCATGTATACGCTCCACCCCATGGACTACCGTGACCCATATATATATATATGCTAAGCTAAATATTAAAATAGGCGGGGAAAAAATAGAGCAGGTAGAACAGTTTACATATCTCGGAAGTGTTTTGGACCAATACGGTCAAAGTGGTAGGGACGTAAGGAGAAGAATTGCGCTAGGCAAGGAGGCTTTCTCAAGGAGGAGGGAGTTGATGACGGGGACGTTGAGTAGGGATGTTAAGACAAGACTCGCAAAAACTCTGATATGGAGCGTGGCTATGTACGGCGCGGAAACGTGGTCACTGAAGCAGGAGGATTGACGTAGATTGGAGGCTTTTGAAATGTGGGTGTGGAGAAGAATGGAGAAGGTGAAATGGACCGAAAGGAAAACAAATGAGGAAGTACTAGAGATGGTGGGTGAGGGAGGGGTTTGTTGAGAGAAATCCTATGGAGGCAGGAAAAATGGATGAGAGGCGTATTGAGCGGTAGTGGAATGTTGAAGAAGGTAATAGAGGGCAGAATGTATTTGCAGGCGAGATAAGGGTAGGAACAGGATAGGGATGTTGGACGGGATGAAGGGAGGAAAGAAGTACACCGAGATGAAGAGGGACCTGATATAGATTAGTTTGCTAGGTGGGGTGACACAAAATGTTTATTTGATAGTTGTGTCCATCCAAAAACCTACCTTAACCGGTAGATTACCTAATAATATATTTATATATATATATATATATATATAATACACACACACATATTCAAATACGAAAACCGGCCATACAGTGAACAAATATTCATTCACAAGGAAATTGATATAAGCAAAAGAGATAGGAACACATTAATTAATTAACGCATTAATAGCCCACAGATCTGAGTTTCCGTACCACTTTTCCCCGCCGATTCCTCGATAGCTCAATCGGGTAAAGCATCGGCCCGGATAGTCGAAATGTCCGGTATTCAAGTCCCGATCAAGGAAATATTTTTGCACTTGTGATCTGATCGATTCCGCCTTCCCCACTTTCTCCTGTGTTTGTCCTTCATATGTGTTTCTATCCCTTTGCCTTATATACATTTCCTTTTGAATGCAGTATATATGTATGTATGTAAGTAAACGTTGCTGTAGAGTTGTAAAGCATAGAAACACAAAGATAGGACACTCACATATGTAGTTTTGACGTTTCGACGGAATGTCAAAACTATATATGTGAGTGTCCTTTCTTTGGGTTTCTATGTTTTAAAAATCTACAAGAGTGTTTATATGTTTGTGCGTCGCAGGGGAGCGTTCCATTTCGAAGATATATATATATATATATATATATATATATATATATATATATATATATATATATATAGGCGTAGATTGGAGGCTTTTGAAATGTGGGTGTGGAGAAGAATGAAGAAGGTGAAATGGACCGAAAGGAAAACAAATGAAGAAGTACTAGAAATGGTGGGGGAGGAGAGGGGTTTGTTGAGAGAAATCCTATGGAGGCAGGAAAAATGGATAAAAGGCGTATTGAGCGGTAGTGGAATGTTGAAGAGGGTAATAGAGGGGAGAATGTTGGGCAAACGAGGTAAAGGCAGGAACAGGATAGGGATGTTGGATGGGATGAAGAATGGAAAGAAGTGCACAGAGATGAAGAGGGACCTGATATAGATTAGTTTGCTAGGTGGGGAGTCACAAAATGTTTATTTGATAGTTGTGCCCATCCAAAAACCTACCTTAACCGGTAGATTACCTAAAAAATATATATATATACATACATATATATATATATATATATATATATATATATATATATACATGCCTGCCATATGGCGAGCAACTACTATATTCATTCACATAATAAAGGATTTCACCCGTAAATCATACAACATAATAAAGGATAGGTACAGGGCGTTTCGTGGCACACATAGCCAGAAGAAAGAGACGAGCCACATTGGCCAAATACACATTCAAACACGAAATCCCGCCAAAAGGCGAACATGAAAATTTTTGGATTAAAAGAATATGGAAGATTTTTTTTTTATTTCAGGAAAATTTAGTTAACCTAAAACAATTCCAACAGAGTATTATTTGTATTCTTCTGCTTAAAATTGTAGCTGTCCAGTTGCCAGGGTGTGATTAAGAATAATTACGACGGACCGCAGATGTAGCTTTTTTGGTTCCCACAAGGGGGAACCATGTCGCATTCCGCGTAAAAAGGCTCTCTGTAGCTGGATACGGAGGGCCTATGGGCGCCTAGGGCCGGCGCTAAGGGCGCCGCTGGCTGAACGCCAGGCCGTGGTGCTAATGGGGCGATCTGGGTCCCTCTAAAAAAAAATGGAATAGAATTACCACATAATGAAAGTGGCCATAGTCTGACAAAAAATGATATAATTACAACGCTTCAAGCAATATTTATTTGTGTATCTGCGTTGAGCCCAGATACGCTGTATTTCAAAATAGCATTCCAGTGTCAAATTTTGCCCGCTACGCCAATCGAACAGCACCGGGCAAAGTAAGGGTCTCGAACCTGGCCTCCCCTCTGTCACTGATCATTCATCTGGAAATACGGAGCGTTCTTGATGCGAATACCTTCCCCTCCAGTGATCTCTCGAGCGCACTTGGCGGGGCGAGCTCTACCGGAGTGTTGTCACAATCGCGCAAGAGCCCCGTGGAACGATAGGGCAATTCCACTGGGAGCACCAGTGGAAATTCAGGTTCATAGCTCAGCGTAAAATTGCTATCACTTCTATTTAACTTTTCAATAACTCGTGTTACTCTTTAAAAATTTTAACTGGCACATTATATAACGAAAGCGATCATAGAGTGTACGAAAGAAATGCGTCACGTTGTTACGACAAAATGAGTAACGTATTAGAGTTATCAGAGGATTTACGTTGAGAAACACTCAGGGAAAGAAGGTTAAATTACAATTAAAGCTCTTACATAAACTGCAAGGATATCTCTTTAGCAATGGTATTAAAAATGTGTTGTTAGCCCCATCTTATTAAGGCGAGATCATGTCAAAAAGTTTAGAGCGATTAAATTTAGAACATTAAGATTTAAGATGTCTTAATTCTTACGAAATATAAGGCAACAGAATATTCCGCCTGCTGTAAGAAAGCGGAGAAAAGTATTTTCTGATGGGCAAAGTATTTACTGTCAGAATATTCTTTTGTATAATCAACCCCTGCCACTCACTCCAGAGGTGGCTTTTAGGTTACCAGGTATTTGTCATTGGCTTATTGTTATTGTAGGAAATCTACCAATTAAGTTTGGTTTATCATGGATATAAGTTACCAAAAGGTATAGCGACAATTCCCCTACCTAACCTAACAAGTAAAACCCCCCCATCATATTACACAATAGGCCCCTCTTCAATCCTGCATACTTCCTTCCTCCTCCCATCTTTGCGTCCCACATCCCCATCATACTCTTGCCTTGCCTAAAACTCTCCCTTTTATCAAAGTCGTTCCTACCATCGCCAATCAAAATCCATTTTACATGCCTCCATTGCATTTCTCCGAACAATCCCCTCTCATCCCCCACCACTTCTAGCGCCTCTTAATTTGTTTTACTTTTTGTCCTCTTCACCTTCTCCATTCTTCTCCACACACGCATTTCAAAAGCCACCAATCCACGCCCATCATCCTACTTCGACGACATCACGTCCATCATGTGGATCATTTTTGCAGTGATCCGCAAGTTGTGTCGCGATTTCCAAACGATTGAGTCTTTGATCATCACTGAGCACTTTCTGCACCAACTTTGCACAAATTTTTCGCATCTGTAATTGGTCCCTAATAATCTCGTGCACTATTGTTTTTGTTTCCGACTGCCTTTTTCAGCGTCGCTTGCCAACATACCCCCCTCCAATCGCAGTCCGTCAGAGCAGTGCTGGGCGCGCCTGAAGCGGCGGGAAAAAATTAGTACACTTATTTTCCGGACGAACCCTGTATGACGTCCCTGTAATCAATTCCCTGCTCCTTGTGAAAGCTTCTTTGCCTTAAGTAATTCTTCCCCTAATGTATCCATTACATTGACCATGTTCGTCGAGAACACTTCTGAGAAACGTAATTTGTTGCACCTGCCCTAGTTTTTGCCCTCTTATTTTAACGTTTAGCTCATTGCTCTGCCAATTTTTGCCCGTAACTCCCTTATCCGATTGCTCTATGATTTTGAGTTTGTCGGCTAAAGATAATACAACACGTTTTCTCTTCTAAGCCATGGTGAACAATGAAACGCAATCTCATAGAAAACAAATCGGCGCATAAAAAAACCCCATATAATCAACAAGCAATCAAAACAAACAGTGGCAGATCGCCCATAGCCACACTCACCCCTCCTGGGCTGGGCCAATTCGGTTTCTATAACTACAACATGAGACGGTGCCTAAAGCGATTCAGATAGTTGGAGTTCTACTGTATTTCTCATATGTGTTAAACAGCACCGGTGATAATGGACACCCTTGTCTAAGTCCTCTTCCTAACACTTCCCATCCAGAATCTTTATCCCCCACTAACATCTGCTCAGTGTGAAATATGTACAGGTTGTGGATAAAGCCGGTATTCAGAAAATCTATTCCTGTTTTCTACTGTATATTCATTAGTTTTTCCCAATTCACTCTATTAAACGCCTTTTCGTACTCTACGACACAGGAAAATACGTTGTGATTGTATTCTACTTATATTTCTGTCGATTAGTGATCTCATTATCATAATGGCATCGCGCGTGCTTCTCTCCTTCCTTAACCTAAACTGATCTTCCCTTAGGTTTTGCTCTATTCGCCATCCTCTTGTTGATGACCCTGAGAACCACTTTAACTGCGTGGGATATCAACCTTATTGTTTTGTAGTTCTCACATATTGTAGGTTAGCCACAACCTTTTTGGGAATAGGAACTATTAATGATCACACAAAGTCTTCTAGCCAAATTTCTTAATCATGGATGCTACACGTAATAACTAGTCCATAGTACTCTTCCTCCCACATTTTCCTAAACCTTTTAGTAGTTCCAAATAAATGTTGTCTACTCCCAAGACCTTATTTGATTTCAATTCCCTTTAAATGTTAGTATCGAATAAGTCTGAGACTAAACTAGATCGGCAAATTCGTCTCTCTAAGTCTAATCTATTTGACCTAATGATTTTACGATTTAATTCTTCCATGTATTTTTTCGATATCTCTTAGATATTTTCTTACTCAACCGATGTTTTACCAACAAACATTGTTAACACATATTTTCCTTCCTTGCTACCTGAGATGTTTCTGCCTTCTTAAATAACGCACTAATTGCACCCTTCCTCGGCAAAATTGGCATATCCTTACTCTGCGTCTTCCACCAACTTTCTTCACCATATTAGTTTCCTGCATCAATTTATTATTTACCTCTTCGGAGTTTCGTCAACCCTTCGTTTACGTTCTTCCATTTTTTTTTCTTTCCCGTCGTTCTTATCATCTCATCTTTAATCCATGGTTTCATTGTCATTTTCCTATTTACTCTTCCTATAGTTTCTTTTGCGGCTTTCGATATCCTTTTTTTATAGATTTCCAATTTTTTCTCGAGGGTACCCAGCTTCGCTTCCTCACTCATTATTTTCTCTTGTCTGCTGATACTCCTACCTTGTCATTTATAACCCGCCGTCCCTGCCTTATCTTCTTGAATCTCACTTCATGAGCACTAAATTTTGATCAGAGCCCGCATCCGCTCCCGAGAAATGGTGCGAAATTGATCAGTCTGTATGTAATCTGTGCCCATCTGATACCTTTCTGAGTCACCTAGCATTTTTTATGTGCAATTACGCCCTTTGTGGTGTCTAAACCAAGTGTTAGTGATGTCGAACCCCGGTCTCCTGCAGAATTCAATTGTTTTCTCCCCGCGGTCATTCCTCGTACCTAAACCGTAGTCCGCCACCTCGTCACCATCTCTTCCTTCGCATACCGTCGCATTCCAATCCCCCATCACTACCAAATAATTCCTTGCACGATCACACGCGATGATTTCTTCTGCCTGATCGTATACCCTATTGACTCCTTTCTCCTAATGATTGCTTCTATCGCTGCCGGACACAACACACGGCCGCTTGGGCCGAGTCCCGCAGTTACTAGGACTCAATTTCTGTCTTGCGTCCATCATTTGGTCTTGGGAATAATAATTGAGGTGGTTTCCCGATGCCTTCCTCAATAGTGTTTTTAACGTGACACCATCACCCAATCGCCTCCTCACTGGGGCCAGACGCTTTTGCAGTCACCTCAGAGGAACAGACGCTGCGTGGACTACCTTTCGTCTGTCTCCTAACCTTCGACCTATCTGCCATGGGTAACCCTACCAGGAGCATATATAATTACTTCCAGCACAGTTCTAGGGGTCATCGGAACGCACAAGCCCTTCCATCACGTGAAAGTTATAGTTCATGACAAGTGTAGGAGTTCTAAAGGGCATGTTTGTATTTTTATGAATACCTTCACTGGAATTGGACTATATAATATAAAATAATAAATTATTATTAGGCAATCTACCGGTTAAGGTAGGTTTTTGGATGGACACAACTATCAAATAAACATTTTGTAACTCCAAACAAAACCCAATCCAGCAACCTAATCTACATCAGGTCTCTCTTCATCTCTGTGTACTTCTTTCCTCCCTTCATCCCGTCCAACATCTCTATCCTGTTTTGTCCTTTCCTCGCTCGCCCAACATTCTCCCCTCTATCACCTTCTTCAACATTCCACTACTGTTCATTACGCCTTTCTTCCATTTTTCCTGCCTCCATAAAATAATAAATATAATATTGAATACTATCCTCCCCATAATGACTTTAGAGAAAAGAAATTGTGGAATGGATACAAAGTTATGTTTCATGCATCCATGCTTACCCACGACTGATGTCAAAATTAAATTAATAACTGCTACACTGGTGTGTATTTACCCCCTGCCATACCCTAGCGGAGGTTTGCAGGGTATTAAAATATTTACAATATAAGCACTGTAGAGTGGACTGGACTGCAACTGTAAAGGCTGACTATCCTGGAGAAATCCATCTTCTACTGGACACAGTCACATATCTCCCGAAATACATGAATACCATAGTAGTGATCATGTAAATGAAATTACATCTACACAATACCCCCCAAGTTGCTGCAAGAGCTGTTGGCTTTGGTGTACTAGGACCCAACCCATAGAACACAGTGAATTTACATTCAAAACGAACAATAAACAAGTTAGACTAAGCTTAGAACAAATTTAAGATGTCATTATTCCGACGAAGGATAAGGAATCAGAATAACATTATCCGACCGCACAAGGGACACATGTACGATATTCTTAAAGGCCAGGTTGGTAACGAAATAAATTTTACATTTGCCCACGGCAGAGACAACTACAAATTCAACAACATTCCCCTGTAAATAACTAAAGACATGCACGTGAGATTTTCAGAGAACTTGGTAGGTCTGTAACATTTTCTGAATGAAGATGGTGGCCAGCGACGGATTCATTTCTTGAAAATGGTAGTTTAAGACTTGAGTGAAATTTTAGAGCACCGTTTTCATTTAAATTTCTCCCCGTGATTGACGACTTTTATCACGGCCAAAAGAGGAACCGTTTGATTTTGATGTGGTTACAGTCGTAGGTTTTGCCCAACAATTCTTTCTATTACCGGAAAGCAGTACTTTTTTCATCCAGGTTATTAAAACATTTTACTCTTACTTTTGGAGTGCCTACAGGGTCCTGTAAAAAAACTGCATTCCAAAGGCGCATGGGAAAATACTATGTAAACAGGATGTTTACATAAATAAAACTGTTTCTGGCGTGACTTGTTGGAAAATATTCATATTGAAATTGAAAAATAACCAACTTGCCTTTTCCACATAGAAAATTTTGATTCACGACCTAGGTTTCGCTATGGTATAAGGTTTAAGGTATGGTAAGGTATATGGTTTCGTTACGACCTGAAGATGTTATACCATAACGAAACCTAAGTCGTAAATAAAAATTTTCTTCATGGAAAAGCCAAGTTGGTTATTTTTCAATTTCAATTTTTAAAATACCTACCCTTTTTTGCACCAATTTACGGTGTTTACATTTAAAATGTATTTAATTTACGGATGAATACGTAAGAGCTTCCCAAATTCCGAAAATCAACAACTATAAAACCATCATTGATTTGGTTACAGTTTCTCCCCGTTTTACCCATGGTAACGATGGTAAATATTATAGCAGCATTCCAGATAAGCAATATGACGTGTTTAAGGATAATGCATTTACTACACTCACATGCACACGCGCACGCGCACGCGCACACCCTCCCACGCGTTCGAACAGAAACGCGCGCGCGCAGACACTCAAGCACGCACAGACACAAACACTCACAGATACACGCATAAACGCATGCAAGCACAAAAATGCAAACACACGCATGTACAAGCAGACACGCGCGCACAAGCACGCACTCAGACACACGGACACACAAACACAGACACGCACGAACAATCAGGGCAAATTAAAACAAGAAATGAGTGTCCGAGATGCCCAGGGACGCGTGGTACGAGGTCACCGAATGCGGGGAGGTGGCTGCGATTTGGAAAACACTATCACTACAGATACGGAAGCTCCTTCCGGGAAGCAAGTTAACAAGACCAAAGATGCAATCCACGATGGCAGAGACGTAAGGGAGGCAACCCGAATTTGCAACTACCTAATCATCTTGGCAAAGAGCAATATATATGTACGACCATTCTGGCTCGCCAAGACCGAAAAAGGCTCGACAAGCGCGGTCGAACGTGAAGGTTATGCTCACTGAGTTCTTCGATTTTAATGACAAGTGCATTATGAATTCCTGCCGCCAGGTCAAACGGTCAATTGGAAGTACTACCTACAAATCAACGCCGTTTGCGTGAAGCAATTCGAAAAAAACGCCCGGATCTGGGGAAAAACAATTCATGGCTTTTGCACCACGATAATGCACCAGCTCACACTTTATTGCTTGTTCGTGAATTTTTTGGCCAAAAAAAATACTGAAACGATGCCCCAGCCTCCAAATTTGCCAGATGTGTGACTTTTTCTTATTTCCCAAAATTAAGAGAATGTTGAAGGCCCGTCGTTTTACAGCCGTTGATGACATTAAAAGCGCATCGCTGAAAGAACTAAAGGCTATCTCAAAGATCGAGTTTCAGAAGTGTTTCAGGGATTGGAAGAAGCGCTGGCACAACTATAATCTCCAATGGAGACTACTTTGACGGTAACATCGATGTATAAGAATAAATAAATATTATTGTCCGAAAAATTAAAACTCCCGTTAATTTTTTAACATACCTCGTACGTCCTTCACGGCGGCGAGCAAAGGAGCAAGCCGAAACTACCTTGAGCATTAAGACACGAGCCTGAACAAGTGACTGCTAAGTGAGTGCGCCCATTCTGCAAGGCAAAGAAGAATATTCCAAATGTGAGTGGACTGTGGAAGGGACAGTGCGCCAGATTAAATGACACGAATTGATTCCGAATGCCTCACAGGGAGGATTAAAATCTCCAGATAATGAATAACACATCAACATACGGTACGGTAATCTTTCGCGACAGGGTAAACCCTGGGGTGGCTCATGTGCGGCGGTTATGGGGGGAGGGGGGGGTAAGTTACGAACCATTTTGCAAACTTCAGCAAAAAGACACTCGAATTTGAACAGTTCAGCACTGTCTGAGTTGGCATATTACTTTTCACTACTGCAAAAAGGTGCGAACCAATAACAACCCTTCTGAGCTCAACGTAATACTAGTTACTTCATGGAAAGTCCCAGAAATCCCGTCATCGAGGAGAAATTTCTCAAAAATTTACAAGGCTTTCGGATTTTTCGGTACTATCTACCGTATATTATATACAACAAAAAATATCGATTAATGAAATATAAACTAACTCGAAATTATAGCAACTAATATCTTTAAAAGAGAAAACTGTCCAGAAAGTAAATTAGGTTTTGAAATAAAATATGAACCTAGAGACAAGACAAAGTTCTATTATATTTGTATGAAAGGGTTCTTCTTACACTATTTTTCTATGTAGTCGCCAGTCAAATTTGGGCTCCTTCAAGTAAGACTAAAAGCCTTCGGCCATAGGGACCTGACGAAGGTCAGTGGAGAAGAATGGAGAAGATGAAATGGACCGAAAGGAAAACAAATGAGGAAGTACTAGGTATGGTGGGCGATGAGACAGGTTCGTTGGGAGAAATCCTATGGAGGCAGGAAAAATGGCGGCAAAGCATATCGATGCGATAGCATTCAATGCATAGCGATGGAATGTTGAAGACTGTGATTGAGGGGAGAATGTTAGGTAGACGAAGAAAGGGCAGGAATAGGATAGGACCGTTGGACTGGATGAAGGGGGGAAGGAAGTAGACAATGATGAAGAGGGATTTGTCGTTAATTATGATGTTGGGTTGCGTTTTGTTGGGAAGAAACAAAATATTTATTTGGTAGCCCTGTCCGTTCAAAACCTACCTCAACCGGTAGATTACTAAATAATAATATATACATGTACACACGAGGGCTGTACAGAAAGTAACTGACGTTTTGAAATAAAATATGAGTCTAATGAGAAGATAAAGTTTTATTATATAAATTTGAAAGTCATATTCTGAAACTTATGTTCTGCATAGTCGCCATTATAATTGAGACATTTATCATGGTGATACATTTCATATTTCATGGTGATACACAAGCGTTTCAATTCTGTCTCTGAAAAAATCTGCCGCCTTACATTTTAACCACTTTTTTTACACCAGCATGCAATTCTGCGTCACTGCCCAAGTGCTTCGTTGCAAGCCACGTCTAGCGAGATATCTGTAATGGTAAATTGGTGATTTTTACGAATTCATTCGTTGATTTTCACCGTCAGTTCATGTCTCAATACTATGCCGGCCACTGCGATCCACGTCGTGAACACTGATGGGGCCATTTTTTAAACTGAATGCACCACTGCCTCCACTTATTATTCCGTCTCGGTGCATTTCACAAGGTTACCTATGAATTTCAATTGTCTTGTGTTGTTTTTTTGTTTTTTGTTGTGTTGTGTCTTATTCCCGTTTGCGAGTGTCCTTTAATTTCTCACTTATTAGAGTTCTACATAAACCTAACTGCTTAAAGTTTTGATGGCAGCCAACCTGGCAAAACTTGTAAGTCTCACACTCACGATTTAAGTTAGCATTTCAGTTTTCTAAATATGCAGAGAAGTTTTTGAATTTTGTGCTGAGAATCATCTTCTAGTTGACAGTTTGTTGACACAAGAATGATTTATTTATACATATGAAGTGGGTTTTAAAATTGTAAATCTACTTGGAAAACGATTGACTCGAAAGAATAACATCATTAACGGAAATTAATTAACGTAAATTTGGCTTACATATTTACTTATGTGTTATCAATAAATGTTCACGAGTCGATTTCTTAATTCTACTATAGTCTTCTAGTATATATTTTTGGTTGACCAATAATCTTGAGAGGACTGATTAAAAGAAATGAAAATAATAATATTAAATTCAAAAGTTTTACTGTGTTATACTTCCTACAGATAAACCATTCAAACTTGCTGTCACCTGTCTTTCAAAAAATCCAAGAAAACATAATTTTGTTTCATCAGCACTACCTTGAAGATATTTTGTCCTCATTTTTCTACAGGTTCTCATAAAGTTTTCATTTCTTTTCTAGCACTGCGTTAAATACGTGAGAGATGTAGGTCTGGTTTGAGAAATGATTATGGCAGCGTCAAATACCTTATTGCATCGTTTTAACGTCTCTGTTTCGCATTTTTTTATCAATAAGCTACAAGATTGCATTGAATTTTTTAAATGTACACATATGTTTTGTCGTCATCCATTAAGACGACCTCTGTCTTTTAATGTCAGAGCGCAACGCAGAGTAACTTCATTTTGACGTATCGATGGCTTTCCGCGAGGGAAAAATATTTTCCCTGAACGCAGAGAATGATGGAAATAATGGCGCAGAAACCCATTAATTACCATCGCCTTGATTCATGAAAGAGGTCGCGTTTTGGTGAGTTTACTTCCGTGATTCTCACGAGGGCGCGATTGATTTCGTCTGGGTAATAGGAGATATATCATCACGAGAAAACTGGTTTTTCAAACAGTTTTGGTATCCCCGTTAGATTTACCTTGATATTAATTGCAAAGTAAGCATTAGTGTGCAATAATGTTATGAAGGTTCTGCGAAGTGCTGGAATGAATTGAAAGTGCTGGAATTGTCATGTCGAAGCATTTTGGAGGCGTGAGTGATTTTATTTCATGGCACGGTGCATTTCGTTATCCGGCTCAGTTATGGTTCAGCTCTGGTGACCATTCGTCCGGTACTTATTCATTTTAGGAATGATTCTGAATTTTTTTTCAGATTAGTTTTCGAAAACCAGTCGATGCTAGTTTGATCACCCGGTGATCCACGTTGACAGGCATCAGCGAACATAATACGTACGATAACATTTCTTTGTGGGGCTATCAGTTTCGTCTTCTCAGACAACAAGACGCCGTTTGCTCTTTTTCGATAACTCTATTCCTGTCGTTAAAGTGTTTCCACTTGAGCCAAATCCTCTTTTTTTCAGCCAATGCGTGGCTTCTTCATAGGAGGGAGGGCTGCTCCATGTTGATACTAGCAATAAGACTTCACTGTCCTTGCGTCAAAAGGCTGCCTCGCTCTCTTTGGCAGAAGAACGATGACGGCTTCCAATTTCCCGTTGCGATGCATTTTGGAGACGGTCTTACTTTAAGGTACGGCCTTAACGGTCGCACTTTAAGGTGCCGCATTTACCAAAATATTCCATCAGTGCTATTATTGAGTGCACCAAAAGCTATTTATTATTACCAATAGAATTCTACTGATTTATGTAGGTTTTCGATTAAAACAAGCTGCAGTGTGATAGAGCAAAAATTTTCTTGTGTCTCCGAACAAAACACAACCCAACACCCTACTCCACAACAGGCCCATTTTCATCTCTGTCTACTTCCTTCCTCCTTTCATCCCTATTCTGTTCCTTCCCTTTCCTCGTTTGCCTAATATTCTCCCCTCTATCACAGTCTTCAGTATCCCATTACCAATCAATATTCTCTTCATCCATTTTTCCTTCCTCATTTTGATTTCTCCTATCCATACCCTCTCCTCCTCCATAATGCCTATCACTTCCTCGTTTTTTTTCCTTTCTGTCTACTTCATCAATTCCATTTTTCTTCTCGCCCATGTTTCAAAAGCCTCCAAATCTACGTCTATCATCTTGCTCATTATTAAGTGAAGTATTAAATGTGAAGCATTTTTGTTATTACTCATGCTTTCCTTGAAGTATCGGTGTTTCTTCGGAGTTGAGAGGGCACGAAGGCCCAATGCCTTTGTTCTTAAAGCATTCGGTTACACTTTCGCACGCTCCATAATTTCAACCAAGCTAATGGTGTGATCCTCGCAGATTTTGGGGCTAGAAAGGAGGAAGAAATGGCGACACAATTTAGTACTTTGATGCCGTGTGACCCGAGAGGTCGGTAGTTCGATCAAAAAACTACTCATAGAATGAGCTGTCTAATTAAATTTTCGCTTTTTTGTAAAAAAGAATGCTAACATATGTTCATATACGAGGGTTGTCAAGACAGTAACTTACGTTTCCGCCTAGCGTGGCGGTGGATAGGACTAGAGCCACCATCTTGGTATCTAACAGTCCCTACACTCAGTGCGCATTCTGCTATGGTAAAGTCAAAACTGTGGTTCTCCTATTTTGCTCACTGCGAACCGTTAAAATGCTGCCCTACAAAAGAAAATCCCGCGAGTCGTGAAGTGCGATCTGTGATTGGGTTTTTGCGAAAACAACAACAAAATTTATCCTTGGTCTTTTAAAAATGTATATCATCATTGGTAATAGAAATACGGAGATAAAAATTGCTCGGACGACGCAATAGAAGTTTAAATCTCCGCTGACATTCGATTTGTACATGCCAGCCTTTTTTTCCTCTCTTATTTTTATTTCACTGGTGTGTTGCCTATGAGCTTTAAAAGAAATAAAATTAATCAGTTTCAGAGAAATAACGCGGATTTGGTGGATTTAGTATTTATATCCAAGTGATACACAATTATTCGGAGTCGCATGATTATTAATGGAATCTATAATAACTGACTAGTTTATAGTCTTATAGGCATGAGTAATAATAATAATAATAATAATAATAATTCGCTACGTCGAAGACAAAGTAGATAATGGTGCTCAATATAGGAACAACAACACCCATGGAAGGGTTCTATACTTCAATCTTATGGTATTTTATCGTCTTCAGCCAAACTAATCATGGGGTAACTGTATGTAGTCGGGCCGAAATTGATTTCCATGCAGCTACGCAACGAAATTTAAAGCGACCTCGACAAGGGTAGAAGTTCTCTCTCAGGATGAAAATTTTGCAATCGGGTGCAAATGAAAATGGGCAGGACAAGAAATTACAGACAACTTTCCAATTTTTAATATCATTTCATAATATTTAACAAATTCAATTGTCAAAATTATAAAACAACATTGACAATTAAATATTAATGCGTTACATTAACAACATTTAAGGTTATATATTCACAGCAAAACAAGTTCCATAATTTAAACACAACCAAAACTTATCCAACCCACCAATTCAAAAGTTATTCAGAAAATAATGAAATGCTTCGGCTTGTATTAAGCTTGGGCACATTATGGAAATATTATTCATTAATTATCCAACCTACACAAGCATTCTGTATTGATTACTCAAACCACCACAATCTATCGGTACACAAGCGCAGCTTTTCAATTCAGACGTTTCATAAATCTCTATGTACCGAATCTTTGACTGAAATCATTAATATAAATAAACTCCATTGGCTTAAACTGCAAGGATTGTGTAAAAAGTACCGGTAACAATTTTTTCCTGACGTGTGCGTGAGGCGAATGAAGTGTGTGTGAGTGAATTCAGAACGTCGGTTAAGTGTACGCATGATCGCAGATCGTATATTGGTATTAACAAGATGACAGTGCAAACACCATTACCTCATTGGCGATGTGACAGATCTGCGCTAAACTTTTCCCGAAGGTCTTTGACGGACGACGGAAAAGCAGAGTTGAATGTCACCTTGCGAAGACCTTCTGCAACGACATCGTGACGATTCCCCAACCCCCTTACAGTCCCAACTTGTCATCAGCAGACTATTTCTTATTCCCAAAAGTGAAATCACCATGGAACCCGAAGTACCGTCAAAGAAGAACCCTTAAGGACCTTCCTGAATCCGCCTGTCAGGGAGCCTTCGAATCGTGGAAAGCCGCTGGCAAAAGTGTGTCAAATCTCAAGAGATATACTTTGAAGAACTTTGATGCATTGAAGTGGCAATAACTGAAATAAATCTATTTTTTCGAAAATTTTCCCTATGCGTTTTATAAAAGCCATGCATATCTTAGGAGGCTACCAGATACAGATTAATTATCGCAATTTTTATCGGATTATTTTAACAAAATAGAGATTATGTAGGAAATTAAAACAGTGGGAAATGAAAAACTCTTCAATCCGCAACATGGAGACGTTACTCGTAAAAATTATCATATTTATGAATCATGACGCAAGAGGGACAGTGCGACAGCAACTTGCCGACGAAAGGTCTCATCAGGAGTGCCACATCCTCAGTTTTTATGAATGTTTTTCGTACACAACATGAGTCGCAAGATGAAACTGAATATTAGCGTTTGTTATTTAAAATCCACACCAACAATCTAATCAACTTTGAAATATTACAAATTCAAGTCCCTTTTCTATTATGATATTACTATTCGACCCCGAAATATCTTCCTGAACACTGATTTCAGGAAGAACTTGGGTCATAAATACTATTCTCGCTTACGCCAAACTAATTACTTTTTTTATGCTTAACTATACACAAATTCAATTGGTATGCTCTCTGTAAGTGCTTACACATATCCATTATTTGCATTTTACTTATTTTAATTATATATTTCATAGGACTAATATGAGTTCAAAATATTTGTTTTCATTCCCTCTTTAAACGAACATCAAATTTCGTTGTGCCGATTTTACCGAACACTGCCTAAATAGCAACTCACTCGTTCTAGTGAGTCTTTCCCCAGTTTTCTTTGAATATTATTCTCGCTTCTTCAACTGCACGTTATAGTATCAGTTTTAATCTTGAGGTTGTACTTTTACATCTCCTTCTCCAAATTGGCTATTAAGTCCTTTACTGCTGCATTAACTTTACACCCTTTAGGGATATAATCTCCTCTCTCTAGTGATACGTATAATCTCATCATAGTCGAGATAACACTCTCCATCAAGTATCGTTGCATGTAATTTTTCCACTCATTAGTTTCTGCTGATGCTCTTTCCATGTCTTCACTTTATCTGAATCCTCAGTAAGAATATTATCATTCTCTGCCAAATGATATTGATATTTGCTCTGCGTCCATTAAAATGGTTTCTTACGGTTCGGAAAACGTCATTTTACACTTCTTTGCCCCTTGGGGCCTTCATCCATGCTACTTAAGCTCTGCTCAATTGCCGGCTGATTTTATTTTGAAAAGACCTTCGGTAGCATATCTGTGCTTTCTCAATTCGTGATCTTTTGCGCTTTCTTCTTCCTTCTATTTGGTTAAGTACTTCGTCAGTCATTTTTTACAAAACAGATGGATTGTTTTTTCTAACAGTATTCAGATCTTGCGGTTGAGATTTTTTTCACCAAATTATGAGCGTTGTCTTAAGAGTTTCAGACTCCAACATGAAGATTCTTGAACATAAAGTTGGGGAAGATGTTTGCGCATACGTTGAAAGGTATATACATAAAACTTCCAATCGATTTACAAACTCAGTTGTTGTTTGAAAATCGTTTGAGTGAGTTGCTGTGAGAGTTTTTGGGAAAATTAAAAAAAAAATTGAGTACCGAGTTGTCGCTTAGAAACGGTTTCGAAACTCGAATACAAGTTGGACGCTCTGTAGTCGGCAGCGTCATTTACGACCGTAAAATTTTAAGTGATTGATTTGAACCATCGATAACATCGGAAAGGTTCACCAAATGGTGAATGGGACAATTGCCAAATCAAGGTTACAGAGAGAGAGAAAGAGCAGAGACTTTGGGAATATCTATAGGGCGCGTTGGTCATGCATTGACTAAAGTATTGACATGTGCAAGCTATCAGCGCGTTTGCTTACTTTGGACCAAAAATGCATTCGAGTGGACATTTCCAAGGCCCTGTTGGAGGGGTTTAAGCGAAGCGAGTCTGAATATTTGCGTCGATTCATAACTGTGGATGAAACATGGATCCATCACGACACTCCTGAGATGAAAGAACAGTGAATACGGCGTTGACAGCCAAGGGTGAAGCTGCTCCGACAAAGGTAAAGACGGTTCCATCGACCGGGAAGGTAAATGGCGACTGTTTCTTTGCGATAGTCACGAAATTGTGTTCATCGATTATCTACAAAAAGGTAATACAAAAACAAAAGAGTATTATGCATCATTAATTGACAACTGGAAGGCAGATGTTGCAAAAAACGCCGCATTTCAAGAATAAAAAAGTGTTTTCCTATCAGGACAACGAACCTGCTCACACTTCCGCGGTCACCATGGCTAAAATTCACAAATTGCACTTTAAATTGGTTGACCACTCACCGTAATCACCATATTCAGCGTTTTTTTCCTATTTCTTAGCCTTAAAGTTTCGCTTGGAGGACAGAGATCCGGACGAGAAGGTTATCGCAAGGTAAACGCCTATTTTGCGGAGAAAGACGTCAATTACTATTTGAAAAGGTAAAAAAAAATCAGAGCTTCGTTGAATAAAGGATTACTTTTTATTCAAACCATGTACACTTCCTGTTACCGTACCCCGCGTTTACATTCTTCCATTTCCTTCTTTCGTCCATCTCTCTAATAATCTCGTCTGTAATCTTATGTTTTCTCGCTCGTTCCCTATTCACTTCTTCGTTTGCGGCTTTCGATATTCCTTTGTCGGTGTATTCCTATCCCCAGTCTAATTACGGAAGTAATTCTATTGTTCCTAGCTTCCTTTTCTCACCCATAATTTTCTCTGTGGCTTTCTGGTATTTCTTCGTTTTTGTTTCAGTTAATGTTTCTACATTCCATTTCCTTAACCATCCTCCCCATTTCTTCTCTTAAATTTGACGAAATGACATAAATACGCTTCCGCTCAAGGGAAAAAGTCCGAATTAATCATGCTGGGTCTAACTGTAATATAGACCGACGAAATTCCTTCCGAAATCCCGGAATTCTTTTTCATACATGTAGGCCTATAGCTATTGTGGCAAATAAACCTAATGTTCGTCAATGTTGAACCTGAAGAACTCTATTGCTTGCTCCCCGCGGTCATCCCTTGTTCGTAAACCGAAGACAACTGATGCGGGTCGTGTTGCTTTCCCAAGACCTCTCACAATTTTTCCCGCTACAAACTGTCGCACTCCAGTCGTTCACTTCGCCAGCAAAAATCGTTTTACTCAATTTTTGGGACAGACCTTGTAGTTCAGCTTGTACTTTATCAATAAAATTCTATCAATCACTTATTCTATGTTTTTTTTTACGGTTTTTCCCATCTTTAGTTAATTACTGCTGACACCCCTCGCTGGTTCTCTACTCATCCGCTGTGTACTAATATAGTATGCATACCTCTCTGCTATACCTTCGACCTATGGGTGACCCTACCCGGAGACAATGTCATTAGCCCGGCCAGCATAGTACTAGACGTTATTAGAAAGCACACTCAAGGACTCCTCCACGCGTCAAGGCTCCAATCCATGGGGAGGGATAATTCAAATAACTTGCATATATTTTCATTGAAGTACAAAACTAGCATCCACCGTGAAGAATGTATTATGGTGTGTTCTGTATTGGACATGAATGCATAATCATCCTAATAATTACCGGACAATGAAATGGAGTGAGTATGAAATGGGTAATTAACCTTTTTACGTGTTTTTAAAAACATTTTCGAGAACGGGTAATCGTATTAATCACATCCCAGTCATTCACAAGGCTACACAAGGTCAACTGATGCAATGTCGAAGACCAAAAAGTTAACGATCTCCTTATGCCTTACAAATAATAGGTATTAAATAATTGAGTAAAATAACAAGATGTCTTTATGCAATGAGACGCAAAGAAGGTCCGCTAGTTGGATGCTGTCTTGGGAGGATACGTAATATCGGAAATGTTATTTAAAGGAAAAATATAATTCTTTTATTTCTGTTGCCGAATGACCTAATCTCCACAAAACTGGCCGTACTCTCAGGCGTAAGTCATTAAGTCGTAAAAAACCTTCGAGTAATAACTGTATAATTAAAATTTCCCATGAGATGCCGGTCGTTAATTCGGGTTTAACGTCGCATTTCGTTAACGACGTGTGCAAATTCGTGTGTATCGAGTTTCGGGTGGGTGAAGGAGCTAGATAGACAGATAGAGATTTTTATTTGGGCAAAATTGAGACCAAATGACCCCTTCTCCCATTTAACTCATAATCATATACATATTATAATAGCCATGAACTAAATAATTACATGTGTACACAATACCTATACACGTTCGTATACTAATAATAAATATAGACAGAAAGACCTAAGAGATTACGCACTAACGCGTACGCGAAATTACGCACGGATATTCAAATGTAAAAAAATATATACATGCATATAAAGACTAATGTGGACCTAAACATACAACATTTAAACAAAATAAATTACAGTAAAGATAGAAAACAATAAAATAGGAAATTTCTAAGCAAAGAATGAGGTTTGTGGGAAAAGCTAGGGAGAGCGTGGCGTTGCTCACCTAGTGAAATTCTACGCAGAAAAACGCCGACGAAGAGTAAGGGGGTACAAAAACCTGCGAAAACCCTATGGATTAGAGCATAGATATATTTACATGATAAGGATTATTTTTTTACAGAGTACACATATTACTGAAACAGAAATGAAGAAATTAATAACATTAATCACACGTGTAAAGTAATGAGAATCATAACATCAAAACTATATATAATGATAATTATGGGTAATAATACTGCTTGAGATGACAAAATAAAAAGTAGAAAAGGTATAAAAGGTGTTATTGGAGAAGGGAACCACGTTCTAAAATCACGGAGAGGCTCATCACCGAGAACTTATCTAATTATCTCCGCGGATAGACTCACGCGAGATCCGTGACAAGTGAACCCCACCTTCATACTCCTCATCGCCACCTCATCTCATTGCCCTTCCGGTATCCCCGAGAAGAATGAGCCACTCGGCTAACCGATGCCCAAATTAAGGGAGATGCTCGTTTCCAAGGTGTTACCAAGTCGCGGAAAGGTGCTACTGGAAGATGGAACGGAATGAAGGGGCAGGACAGAATAGTAGGTGTATAATTCCCACCTAGTTGTACGAGACAACTGCTGCGCGGTCCCATTATGACCAATAACTTCCCCGACAAGTCATTGAGTATCTCTTCCCAATTACCGCCGATGTGTCTGAGGATTTTAATGATGGGAACCCGAAACTCGGAAGACAATTAGAGTGACGCCATTTACAAATGTTTGAGGTTGCTCTCCTAGAGTTTGGCTCCGAATTCCTTTTCATGTCGACTCACCGACGGAGTGATGCGATTTTTCTTCTCGCTCGGAGAAATTCGGTCGACCAATTCGTCTGCTCATTTATAATTTTGAGTTTCCAAAGGAAAATTGCAATCCTGAGCGTACGATAACATAGGACGTAAGTATAATGTCGAGCAAACATCCCAAGCCAGCTGTAGTACTTTAATAATACTATGCACTACACCTAACACTTCTTAATTTCAGCGCTATGCAATTAAAAAATGAAATGGAGAATTTCGAGACAAAGAGTGCCAACTTTTGCCACTCTTTGTCTCGAAACGTCTGAGCTCCTCTTAAACGTGGATTTACAAAGTGATGGAGGAGGAACAATTGTCGTAAAAAACGTCAGGATGATAGTATTTTGAATATTTTTAAGTAACATGCATTATTTTATACACATTTAATAAAGTTTAGTAAACCAAATCACTGAGTTCGTATTTTTATCCATTAATCTAATATCAATCCAGGCAGAAATAATGTCTCCTGACCACCTATGTGCAAATACACCCATATGTGTATATGTATAATATATATATATATATATATATACATATATATAGAAAGAGAGATAGAGAGCCTGGTGACTCACGCATCAAAAATCCTTACTCGGATAATTAGCCGAAGAATAGAAGGAAGGATAGAAGGAAACCTCTCAGAAAACCAATTTGGGTTCAGGAAAAACCGAGGAGCAAGAGAGGCAATTCTCAGCTTGAGAGTTCTGGCGGAAAAAATGAGACAAGTAAATAAGCCATTATATGTGGTATATATATATATATTTATTTATTTATTTATATATGGCATTCGTGGACTTAGAGAAGGCCTTCGACAACGTCGAATGGAACAAGATGTTCAAGATACTAGAAGCACTTGGACTGGATTACAACGACAGAATTATCCATAACCTATACAAGAATCAGGTTACAAGAATGCAAACGAAAAACGGGAGAAAAATAGAAACCAAAATAAAAAAAGGAGTTGGACAAGGATACAGTCTCTCGCCAGCAATATTCAACGTATACCTGGAAGAGGCAATCAAAGAAACTTGAAATTGAAAAAACAAAGAAATTGGGTACCAAAGGAGTCAAGGTAAATGGAGAAGAAATCAACATGCTCCGGTTTGCAGATGACATTGCAGTAGCGGCGGAAACGCGAGAGGACCTGCAAGCAGCTCTAAGTGATCAAGTTCTGGGGGAATATAATATGAACATCAACAGGAAGAAAACTAAAATCCTTGTGTGCGGAAGAGAGAAGCGGAATGCAGATATCACAATTGGAGGGGTGAAACTAGAACAAGTGGAATCCTTCATCTACCTGGGCAGCAGCATAACATGAGATGGAAGAAGTTCGACCGACATCAAGCGAAGAATAGCCCAAGCTAAGAACGCATTCATGAAGAAGAGGCAATTAATATGTTCAAAGAACCTAAGGCGGGAAACAAGGAAACAATTCGTCAAGACTTTCGTGTGGAGCATGGAACTCTATGGTTCCGAGACTTGGAACATTGGAAAAGAGGACCAGCGAAGAATAGAAGCCTTTGAAACATGGTGCTGGAGGAGAATTCTGAAGATTAAATGGACAGATAAAGTAAGGAACGAGGAAGTATATAGAAGATCAGAAGAGGATAGGACCATATGGAGAACTCTACGGCAAAGAAGAAATAGATGGATGGGACACATATTTATATATATTTCATTCAGATGGAAATACATATAAGGAAAAATGGATAGGTGCACGTAAAAAGGACGAACACAGGAGAGGTGGGGAAGGCGGAGTCGAGTTGATCACAAGCGTAAAAATATTTCCTTGACCGGGACTTCAACATCGGATCTTTCCACTTACCGGGCGGATGTTCTAACAACTTGAGCTATGATTCAATTTCAAATTCACCCCCACAGATGCGCAGGCCGTGCTTTGCGTAGACCACCTTTGCCTTTAGAACTTTATCCATTAATTTGAGACCACCCAGCTCAAACGGCCCATAGAGCTGGTTGCGGGACATTTTCTTTACGTAGCCGTTCCAAATCATTTAGTTGGTCACTCTAATGAAATATGCATTATATTTAGGGGGTAAGGGTCAAAAATGAGCCACATACCATAGCCTCGGGAAGACAATCTGGTTGAGAAGGCGGACGCGGGTCACGATCGGGAGGGAAGGGAGTGAAAGTTTCCCAACACTCCATTTTACGTGGTCGTCTAAAATTCCCCAGTTCCGCTCAATCGTGGGAGTCAACTCCTTCTCCCACCAGAACCCTAAGATTTTGAGGGAGGGCGCTTCTGACCAACCGACGGAGGTCGGGGGCGGGTTTCCCTTCAGCAGGAGAAACCTGGATTTTCGGTTGTTGAGCAAGAGACCACCCTGCTCATATGATGTCGTGGGTGAGAGCCATGTGGGATGGGTCGTCTATAAAAAGGGTTATGTCGTCAGCGTATACGACGCCCAGGCAGACGGCGCCGTTACGGAGTACCCCGATTTCACTGCTTTGCAGTCGTCTGAGTAGTGGGTCTAAGGCAAAAGCGAAAAATAGCATTGACAGCGGGCAGCCCTGCCGAACTGACTTACTGACGGGTATGGGCGGTGAGGTGACATTCTTCATCCTAATTCATGAAGATACACCCGTGTACATCTTTGAGACGGTACGTATGAAGTGCTCGAGGAAGGTCATCGTCTTGAGCACGGTTAGGATCCATTCGCCCGGAATCAGATCAAATTCTTTCGCAAGTTCAACGGCAAGAACTGCTAGAAAACGATCGCCATACGAGGGTGAGGAAAAAATAACGTCGCGCATTAGAAGTGCGTCATCGAAAATGATTCGCATTTTCGACACGGCATACTGGGATGGAGAGAGGGCGATGTCAGCAACAGCCGTCATTCTACAGCGCAAGACGTGTGCCAATATTTTATAATCGCCATTTAAAAGGGCCTTTAGCCGGCAGTCGTTGAACGACTTGGGCCGCGTTATCTTAGGTATAAGAGTTATCACGGCGGTACGCTTACTTGCAGTCAGAGAGCCACTAATTAAAATTCAATTAAAAAGGTTGGTTAAAATAGGTTTAAAACATGCCAGTACGCGAAATAAAATTCAAAGGGTAGGCCGTCCAAGCCGGGTGCTTTGCCCTTTGGAAACATGGGGGAGACGCAGTCCAGTTGGTCTGAACTTACGTCTCGACCTAAATCGTCTTTTTGGGTTGAGGACATCATAGGGAGAGGAGGGAGAGAGGGTGTGTCTCCCTCCTTCCACGGGGGATACCTCTTAAAAGTCTTTTGAAAGTGCAGGGCCGCTTTCCTGAGGACGTCGCTGTCTCCGGCGGCAGATTCTCTGACAGGAATTTTGTCTGTGGCGGAGCCGGAGGTGGATTTCATCCAGCGCCTAAGCTCGGATAGCGTTAGGGGACCCCCGATATCTGTGTCTAATTCTTTTTGCCATTTTTGGGGAGCAATTTTTTGGAGTTCGTGGCCGAGTATAATTTTTTTAAGGGATGGTACTTGGGCGTGGAAATCCTCCGGCGCAACATCCTTACGTGCGAGACATCTTGCGTTCGAGAGTTATGCCCTGATCGCGTGAAGGGGGCGGGACCGGCGCAGAAAAAACGCACTGCGCCAATCGCTCCAATGGAGCCGAGCATCATTGAGAGTGCTCGGCTTGGATACTATGTCATTCTATCCCCGTTCGAGGCACTATCCTCTCGGCGGTAAATGGAGTTGAAATCCCCACCAAAGACGGCCTTCCCCGGGAAGGAATACAGGTAGGGGAGGAGAAGTTCATTGAAATAAGTTTCAAGCTCACCGGAGGGAGCGTAAAAATTAGTCATGTGGATGCCATTCACGATAACGGACGTTATTCGACCCGAGGCGTGGCGGCGAACATGAGAGAACGGAATGTCATTTCGGACTAGGGTGGCGGTGCCAGAATGACAGTCGGCGATATTTCCGATAGCCTGAAAGGTGTTCGCATCCCAAACTATGTCCTCCTTCACCTCCTGAAGAAGGATTACTACAGCCCTGAGATCGCGGAGAAAACGTTGGAGGACTGCAATTTTTAAAGCACTATAAACTTCGGCAATATTCAACGAAATATTGTTCATTGGTGAAATGAAAGGACAGCTATGGACACTGGACATCACTTACCAGAGTTCTGGTCTTGGCTTGAACCCGGGCGACGAGTACTTCGCCGGTTCCCGGGACGCTTCGTCCGACTGGTCGACAATCGAGGTCTCGAATTGTCGCCGCATCCCTCCCCCCGGCCTCGTCCGAAGAGAAAGAGCCAGCCGTGGTCTCCAGGATGAGCGGGTTGTTCGGCAGCGTTCCACGGGGTACCTTCTTCGAGCAAGCGCAGCTCGGCTCAGCTCAGGAGACAAAGAACCCTGACATTACACGGGCTGCCGGAAGTCTCGTCTGCAGTTATTGTCATTCTCTGATCACTTAAAGACGGAAACGGTAGTTTCCGCGGAGTGTTGTCCAAAATCCTAGTCACTGTAGCTACGGTTGCCAACTTCAGGAATATCAAGTGGCGATTGTATCAAAATTGGATCGCCACTATCTCTTCGGGTGTGAGGCCCAGCGACTTTAGCGTGAAGAGGTGGACCTCAAACGGAATAGGGGGTTTCGCCTTCTAGTCAACTTGCTAGGCGAGCGAGTTTACGCGACTTAAGACCATTTTGAAAAGTAATCAAATTGATCACGCCTGCGCGAAAGAAAGGAGAGTGGGGTCAACAGAACAACCATTCCAAAAAGAGACAAAAAACAATTACTCGTGTGCACTCCCTCCCTGCTACTCGTACCGAGCGGTAGCAAAACAAACAGGAGCCTAAGCTAACAGTCAAAGTCAGTCATGAACCAGTAAACAAAACGAAGGTACGGCCTTCCCGGCGGAAGAAAGTCGAGAGTCAAACTTAACGCTCCTAGAAGAAGTAGGCGGTCAACCGCCGCTCGAAACAAAACACGATCGGAACCTCGATTTCTGACAGCAGAGCCGCTCTCCAAATCCCGATCTACACCACTAGTCAAGGTCAGTCATGAACCAGTAAACAAAACGACAGCACGGCCTTCCCGGTGGAAGAAAGTCGAGAGTCAAACTTCACGCTTCAGGAAGAACTAGGCGATCAACCGCCGCTCGAAACAAAACACGATCGGAACCTCGAATCCCGAACGAGTCCGGCAGTGCCGCTCTCCAAAACCCGGCGGCCGATGCCTTGGCCGCCGGCGAAATCAGACACTCGGTAAACAGAGGCACGTCCAGCTATCGAGAAAACTTACTTTGCACTGAAATCCGAGGCCTTATGAGTAGCCAAGTGCCCCGATTCTTTGGCCAAGAGGGAGCTGTTCGTCAGGGAGCTGTTTCACCCACCAAAGGAGAAATACACGAAACATTTTTAAGCGTGTCATCTGTCCGATTCCACCTTCACCTTTTCCTTTTATCTATGTCCATGTTAATGAATATGTTTTCGTCATTTGGCGGGTTTTCGTGTTTGGACATATGTATGAGTATATGTGTGTACACATGAACTTAGATGTGTATATATATATATATATATATATATATATATATATATATATATATATATATATATATATATATATATATATATATATATGCAGCACGAGAACACATAAAAAGAACACTCACAATAATATCTTGATAATTTCGACGGACTCGAGCTCCGTCTTCTTTGGAAGATAAGATATGACTCATATCTTATCTTCCGAAGAAGACGGAGCTCGAGTCCGTCGAAATTATCAAGATATTATTGTGAGTGTTCTTTTTATGTGTTCTCGTGCTGTGTGTTACTGTCTAAGTTTTTTATTCAACACTTCCGTGTTACTTCGAAGAAATCATCTATATATATTTTTTTTTTAGGTAATCTACCGGTTAAGGTAGGTTTTTGGATGGACCCAACTATCAAATAAACATTTTGTGACTCCCCACCTAGCAAACTAATCTATATCAGGTCCCTCTTCATCTCGGTGTACTTCTTTCCTCCCTTCATCTCGTCCAACATCCCTATCCTGTTCCTACCCTTACCTCACTTGCCCAACATTCTTCCCTCTATTACCCTCTTCAACATTCCACTACCGCTCAATACGCCCTTCATCCATTTTTCCTGCCTCCATTGGATTTCTCTCAACAAACCCCTCTCCTCCCCCACCATTTCTAGTACTTCCTCATTTGTTTTCCTTTCGGTCCATTTCACCTTTTCCATTCTTCTCCACACCCACATTTCAAAAGCCTCCAATCTACGTCTATCCTCCAGCTTCAGCGACCACGTTTCCGCGCCGTACATAGCTACGCTCCATATCAGAGTTTTTACGAGTCTTGTCTTAACATCCCTACTCAACGTCCCCGTCATCAACTCCCTCCTCCTTGAGAAAGCCTCCTTGCCTAGCGCAATTCTTCTCCTTACGTCCCTACCACTTTGACCGTGTTGGTCCAAAACACTTCCGAGATATGTAAACTGTTCTACCTGTTCTATTTTTTCCCCGCCTATTTTAATATTTAGCTTAGCCTTTTTCTTTCTGGAAAATCGCATAACCTTTGTTTTATTAATATTTATTCTCATCCCATATTTATCGCACTGAACCTCCAATTCACTCAACAATGCTTGCAACCCCTTGGCTGACTGAGCAACTAATGCTTGGTCATCAGCAAACCTAACCGATTTTACGAATTCCCCTCCGACTTTCATTCCTACCTCCAGTTCTTCCCATGCCTCTTTAATCATTTCCTCTACATATACGTTGAACAGTACCGGTGACAATGGGCAACCCTGCCTTACACCTCTTCCTAACACTGCCCATCCGGACTCTCCGTTCCCCACTCGCACCTGAGCAGTCTGAGACATGTACAGGTTGTGGATCAGTCTCCTGTCCCTCCAATCCATTCCTATTTTCTGCAATACACGCATTAATTTTTCCCAATTCACTCTATCAAACGCTTTTTCGAAATCTACAAAACAGGCAAAAACGTCCTGATTGTATTCTATATTCCTCTCGACTAGTGATCTCATTACTGCAATGGCATCACGCGTACCTCTTCCTTTCCTGAACCCAAACTGATCATCCCCTAAGTAATCATTTGCCTTACTCTCTATCCTTTTGTTGATGATCCTGAGAATAACTTTAGCTGCGTGGGATATCAAACTTATTGTTCTGTAATCCTCACATGACGAAGCCTTTGCCTTGTTTGGAATAGGAACTAACACCGATCTCACAAAATCTTCCGGCCAGATTCCTTCCTCATAGATACTACGAATCAGTCCATATATGGCCTTCTTCCCACCTTCCCCTAACCATTTCAACATTTCTACAGGAATATTGTCCAGCCCCACAGCCTTATTTGCTTTCATCTCCTTTAATGCCCTTTCTATTTCATCGTCGAGTATGCCTGGACCTAAGCTATCTTCTTCTACGTCATGTTCCTTTTCTATGTCTAACCTTGTCGGCCTAAGTTCTTTACCATACAGTGTTTCTATATATTCCTTCCATCTCTCTTGGATTTTTCCTGGTTCAACTATTATCTTACCCCATTTATCTTTAACTGTTAGCACAGATCTTGCCTTCTTACTTCCCGATAATAACTTAACCTTGCTGTATAGAGCACCAATTTCACCCTTCTTCTGTAAACTTTCCATATCCTCGCATTGCGTTTTCCACCATTCTTCTTTTGCTTTATTTGTGGCCCTTCTCAATTTATTGTTTAACTCTTTGTACTTCATTTTGCCTAACTCTGTGTTTACATTTTTCCATCTTCTTCTCTCATCCATCTTTGCAATCATCTCATCCGTTACCCATGGTTTCCTTATCCTTTTCCCGTTAACGGTTCCTATAGTGTCTTTAGCGGCTTCCAATATCCCTTTCTTGATACATTCCCATTTTTCTTCGATAGTACTCAGTTCTTTACCGTCATCCATCATTTTCTCTACAGCCTCCTGATACTCCTTCCTCGTTAATTCATTTACTGCTTCTAAATTCCATTTTTTAGCCCGCCGCCCTTGCCTTATCTTCTTGAAACGAACATTACATTTCATAACAACTAAATTGTGGTCAGAGTCCGCATCCGCTCCTGGGAAACTTTGCGAATTTATCACACTGTTCCTAAACCTGTGCCTAACCATAATATAATCTAACTGATACCTTTCTGAGTCACCTGGCATTTTCCATGTATACCTACGCCTTTTGTGGTGTCTAAACCATGTGTTAGTGATGACTAACCCCTGTCTCCTGCAGAATTCAATTGCTTTCTCCCCGCGTCCATTCCTCGTGCCTAACCCATAGTCCCCCACCGCACCACCATCTCTTCCTTCGCCTACCGTCGCATTCCAATCCCCCATCACTATCAAATGTTTCCCTGCAGGAACACTCGCGATGATATCCTCTAACTCATCATACATCCTATCGACTTCTTCCTCCTTGTGGTTGCTCGGTGGCATGTATACCTGAATAATGACCAAGTTCGTCGGCTCTGCTTTAATCTCTACGAGTAAAATTCTATCTGTCGCTTGCTCTATGTTGACTACGCTTCTTTCTACCCCTTTATTTAAAATTACGGCAACCCCTCGTTGGCTCTCGTCCCCGCCGCTGTATATTACTCTATAATTGTCACTCCAGTAATCCCCGCTATCCTTCCATCCAATATAATCTAACTGATACCTTTCTGAGTCACCTGGCATTTTCCATGTATACCTACGCCTTTTGTGGTGTCTAAACCATGTGTTAGTGATGACTAACCCCTGTCTCCTGCAGAATTCAATTGCTTTCTCCCCGCGTCCATTCCTCGTGCCTAACCCATAGTCCCCCACCGCACCACCATCTCTTCCTTCGCCTACCGTCGCATTCCAATCCCCCATCACTATCAAATGTTTCCCTGCAGGAACACTCGCGATGATATCCTCTAACTCATCATACATCCTATCGACTTCTTCCTCCTTGTGGTTGCTCGGTGGCATGTATACCTGAATAATGACCAAGTTCGTCGGCTCTGCTTTAATCTCTACGAGTAAAATTCTATCTGTCGCTTGCTCTATGTTGACTACGCTTCTTTCTACCCCTTTATTTAAAATTACGGCAACCCCTCGTTGGCTCTCGTCCCCGCCGCTGTATATTACTCTATAATTGTCACTCCAGTAATCCCCGCTATCCTTCCATCTCACCTCGCAGAGGCCTAAAACATCTATGTTACCTCTTTCCATCTCTCGTTTAATATTTTCTAGTTTGCCTCTCCTCAACATTGTCCTGACGTTCCAGGTTCCTATTCTAACTACTTTCGTCTTCTTCTGCATCTTCTGTCCTGCTGCTGTTATTTCTCCCCCGCAAGGATTTCGTGGGATGACGACCGCGGAAGCCTTGCCTCCCCCGCTGCCGGGCACGACACACGGCCCCTTGGGCCGAGTCCCGCAGTTGCCAGGACTCAATTTCTGTTTTGCGTCCATCATATTTTCTTGGGAATGATAATTGAGGTGGTTTCCCGTTGCCTTCCTCAATAGTGTTTTTAACGTGACACCATCACTTAATGGCCGCCCCACTGGGGTCAGACGCCATTGCAGCCGCCTCACTGAGGAACAGACGCTGCGTGGACTACCTTTCGTCTGGCTCCTAACCTTCGACCTATCTGGCATGGGTGACCCTTCCAGGAGTAATTATTATTACTCCCGCCAGCACAGCTCTAGGGGTCCATCTATATATATATATATATATATATATATATATATATATATATATATATATATATATATATATATATATATATATATATATATATATATATATATATATTTATATGTATTCATATGAATCAGAAATATATGTTCATATATATATACATACAGGTACAGGTGTATGAAACCTGGTTTTTAAGTAAGATTTCCCATAATTGTCTACGCTTACGAGACGATCTCCACTAGTAACAAGAAAGACAGCAACTATGGTTGAATGAGGTAACTACAGCATATTAGGCTCCTCCTAGGCTAGAGACCCCTCCTAATCTATGCAATAGATTTAATACCTTAATTTAACCTCCACTCCGTCAGAGGTTAACGCCTAGTTTCTCTTATAATTTTGACACGCTACTCTGTTTGTCATAACAATATTTTACAAATCTATTTCCTCTACACTGCACGTGATGCAATTTGGCAAGCAATGCAACATCATAAGAATCCCATATACTTAGAGCATTATTGCCAGTATGTCTATATATTCACCGCATATGTGTCACCCAGTTTCTGAGCAAGGGTAGCGTCTAAGTATTTAAACCACCTTCTATTTCGATATTACGGTTACATAAAATAATACGTCTGGCAACTATGAGTTCACTATGACGGGCATGTTGATCATATGTATTTTTTTTCATATGTATGCGTCATTTTCTAAACATTTTCATTTATTTAATTTTCTTTTTTACTCGCCACTCCGCATTAACGTACTCTCTTTTAAGCCTTAAGTGCCTTACCGCAATGTTTCCAAACCGCAGCGGTGCGCCCACTCGCAGACGGAACTGTTTTTGACCAATTTTCACGGGAACACAAATATTTTATCAATTCGAACTCTTTTAAAAAGCAATGAATAAAATTTCCCAAATGTTAAGTGAATGGGCGCTAAGGACTATTCCATCGTGAGTGTATGGACCTCAAAAAAGTCTGCGGCATAGTCTTTCAAAACCATTGAGTCATATGAGTGTATATGTGGAGTAAAAAAAGGAAAAATGTGTTTTGGTAAAGTGTGTGATGCAAACTAAAATATGACGTACAGCATTTCAATGAGTTCATTGGCGCATTACTAGAAAAAGGTTGTCGAACGGTTTACCATTCGAGGTTTTAGATGGACCCTGCCACCACCTATTACTTAAGTCGTAAGAACTATATACAGGGCACATTCATAAATTAATGCCAATGAATTTCCTGCGCCACTCCTATTGGTCGGATTGGGATCAAATCACTTGGAGTAGGTGGCGGAGAACTCAAGCTTTGCCGCAAAATTAGTCTCAGTGCTCTCCAAGCTGCGAAAGTAGCAGGAAGTTCGTTATTTTAAACTTCTGCTTGCCGACTGTGTCACTAAAAAATGTACTTGTATGTGATTTATTATCACGCATTCTTTGGCTCTCCATACTTCCTACCTCCATTAATGTCACCCTAAATGCCTTTTCTCTCCAACCCTTAACCTCACTCTCCCAGCATCCATCCCACTATTGCGTCTTCAGCACCCCCATACCTCTCTCAATCTTTCCTCCATTCACTTGTCATACCTTCTTTAGGTCTCTCACCATTTTTTTTCTTTCCATCCATTTTATTTTATCCATTCTTCATGCTCAGATCTCGAAATCCTTCTCCAAAATCTTTCCCAAAAATAAGTAGAATAAATCTAGGGGAAAATATTTATTTCATGTCAAAGTACAAATTGAAATTGAAAATTAAACAACTTGGCTTTTTCACATAGAAAAAATTTATAATCACTACCTTAGATGAAACTTTCACTACCTGGTGAATAAAAATATCGTCTATGTGGAAAAGCCTAGTTATTTAATTTTCAATTTAAATATGAAGATTTTCCATCAAGTCAAGCCAAAAACTGTTTTATTTATAAAGTATAAATTACTAAAATTCTTCATTAGACCCCACTTCAGCTGTGTGTCGGCACTGGTATCGATACCAGTGCCTTCGTCGGTTGTGGTGTGCTTCCAATAAGGTCGCATAGGGCAGGACCGTTATTCAGACACCTCGCCATGGCCTCTTTGACATTATCCAGTGGTCCAAAATGTTACCCGAAGAGGTTAAGAAATCAAGGCTAGGAGAAGTATAATTGAAGAAATCAGAGCAATACTTAGATGCGATGGCACTAAAAGGATAGAAGAAGGTCCTTTTTCACAGAATACTCAATAGTGCAACGTATTTCACCGTAATTCGACATCATTAGGTACAAAAGGTAGAGGGCAAAGCGTTGTGGTACGTATACATGCATACGATACCAGGATAGGTGGAAGGATTGAATTCAAACACCGTGTCATTTGTTGCAGGTAGGTGACTTTTACAGAGGTTTGATGGGAGTATGTTACAAAGGGAATGAGCGAGAGGTGAGCTATACGAGTGTGGACTCAGAGACTGTGGCGTAAAGGGGGAGTTGGAGAATAGCAATGGAGGGGTTGAGGAATGGGAGGGAGGATGGGTGTTTGCGTTTTCATGGTCAGTTAAGGTAAAAGTTGTGGAGAGTCGTTGGAAAATATTCGTTCGTAGCACAGTCTTTACTCAACAAGGACGATCTGACGATTTCCATCTCCTATAGTCCGTCCACCTTTAAACCCTCGCTCAGAAAATTCCATGTAAAAGTACGTCGTCCCTTTCTGTGTTACGGCCATATTCAACCTCCACGAAGTGAGGCTTGAAAACATTAAACTCACCGCATTATACAATATTCCTCACGGAGACTATCGTTATCGGTGCGAAAACTCAGAAATCAGATTCGAAATAACCCAAAATGACACCAAATACAAGAAATTTTGAAAATATAGAAGCGACTAAACGCTTCACCACTGAACACCCACAATGGTCTGGGCTGACACAGGGTCTCGGGACAAACCTAGATTTTAAAAAATACACGCAATGCTGTCTCTAGCAACGAATGGAATGAGATAGTTCGCGGTTATCTGGGGCAAATGCAAAAAAAAACCATTTCTAAAAAGTTAAACAAATCCAAAAGAAAGATATATCCTGAAAACGTTAAATGGCGGCATACAAGGGCATTTTATTCTAGTATTTCAGTGAGATTCCCGTAATTAAGTCAACAGGTAACAGTCAAAAACGATAAAGGACAGAGTAACCAACAATTTGTAAAAGACTGATTCAAATTTCCTAACTTCAAGATGTTTTCACCAGGTACTCAACATATAGGGTCCACTATAAAAGTAATGTGCATTCTCTGGGAAAAATAGATTTATTTATCGTACTTGTACAAATGCTTAACATTCTTCAAAAGGAACTCTCCCCATGCATCAATACACTTGCGGAGACCTGTCTGCCACGTCTGGAAGGCTCCCTGAAACTCCTCGACGGTAACGGGTCTCATTAACGTTACAACATGCTTTTGGAAGTTTTACACGGTCTTCCGGTGATTTCCTTTCTGCTCTCTCTTCAGTTGGGGAAACAAAAATATGTCACATGGAAGCCAAGTAGGGACTGTAAGGGGGCTGGGGGACCACCGGGATGGTATTCCGTACCAGGAAGTTAGTAACGATGAAGGATGTGCGGCTGGATGCTCCAACATGCCGTGTTACAAAGTCGAAAAACACACTTCACGTGGAGGCAAGTTTATCCGTTCAAAATGCTCGGAGCAAACTGGCGACCGGCTGCGTTGATAGGGCAGACCCCCCCACCACATTTCTCGACCGATTTTACCATGCTGCAATGGATAGTCGCGTCACAATAAATATATGCGCATGACTTTCATGTTGGACTCTGTATGTCTACTGTAGCTTAACTAATCAATTTTTCCGTCCGATGCCTGAAACTGCGATTCCATACAGTGGAATAGAACTCAACCAGAAACCATCAGCCCAAATAAATGCTCCGGTACCGATCACCTACCAACCCTTATATTTAAGGATCAGGAATTGCGCCTTATCTAGAGATCATATTTAAGAAGACTCTGACAGATGACAAGGTCCTCACTGACCGGAAACGGGTTCCTATATTTAAAAGAGGAAAGAGAGCAATCAAATCAATTGCATGCTTATTTCCCTCATATTCATATAATGCAAGGTCACGAAAATTTTTCAGTTTAAAAAAATTATTTTAAGTTAAAAAATGAGGCACCTTGATAGTCAGGTGATTATTAATGAAAAACCAGCAAGGCTTCCGAAAGGTTTAATCCTGCGAGACACAACTTACACCTTTATTCGTATGATATTTATGGTTCTGGTGAGAGTATTGTTCCAGTAGACACGGTTTTCCTTGATTATAAAAAATCATTCGGCAAAGTGTCTTACAGTTTTTAACTACTCACGTAGCTAGAAACCCATGGCATAAAATATCCTGGGCTGCATTAAAAACCTTTTGCATGATAGCTTACAAGGGATGTTGCGGTATCTCCCGCGGTTTCTTGAAATTTAGCTTACAAAGGGTTTTAATTAATCATACATGCTCACACTTGAATAGTTTGATAGCTCAAATTTAGTTGAAGTCACATCGGATGCACCTCAGGGAAGTGTCATCGGATTTTTATTCTCTCTTTGCGTTAATTACATTAATACCGCGGTAAATGGCAACTTTTTCTTATTTGCCGATGACGCTGTGAATTACGGATATATCCGTAGCTCTGAGGATAAAGTGACATTAGTAAATGAATTAAGCATAAATACAATAAAGAGTTTATGCGACTCGAGAATTAATTTTCTTAGCGTTTAGTGATGACTTGTGGAATGTTACTATGTCTCTCTGGAACGCTTACTGCAAAAAGTGCGGGTTCGATTAAATTTTATTATCGATATTTAGGCACTACCCTTACCCATGACCTCCCTTGGGTGAAACATTTGTGAACAAGTTAGCAGGAAATTCGGATTTATTAGAAGAGTCCGGGGTAAATGTGATCAAATGGTCGTATTATCTTTCCCTGGTTAGGTCTCATTTGAAAAATGCTACTAGCATATGGGATCCTCACGAACTTGGATTGATTACCGAATTGGATCGAGTGTAGCGTTTGACGAATAATTTATACTTTTTATCTAATTCAACACCCATAAATTCGTGTAAGGGACTGTGGGAATTAGATATTAAGGGTATCGAGGCAGTCTTTAATTAGTAGCTCTTGTTTCAGGTGAAAAATGTTTAAGGGAAATGGATGATAGTGAAAGGGGAAACAAATAGTTGACTAGCAGACTCAAGGACTCTTTCTTCTCACGGACAATACGGGATAGCAACCGTAGGGTTATAGATAGCAAAAATCCCACTTTCCACCCTCAGCGTCTAGGGAGTAACTAGTTCTACTCAATTGCATGTACTTTTACTAACCTCGTGTGTTTTTTTTGTTAAAAACTTTCCCGCATGACCTCATGGGACTGCCATTAAAGAATGTAGCTACAGTATCGCTTGCCCTGCTTTGTTTGTTTTCAAGTTTCTCCTTCCATCCCTCGCCTCTCTCTGTTGCGGGCACGCCTCCACTGCCTACCTGCGGCGGTGTGTCACATGTACCTGTGTCTTCGGAGGCGGAGATCATTGTAAGTTGTATGTCCATGTGGTTGTGGAATTTTCCCTTCTTGCTTTTCAATTCTAATTTCCACCTTATTTGATATTTTTTTCTAAATATGTATGTTGGTATATGTATTTGCATTTGTGTGGCTGGAGAAGATTTTTGGCATGAATACATATATTCCTCTGTGGGTGTGGGTTATCATGAATGCGTTGGTTTTGAATTTGATTATATTTTTCTTTTACGGGTGGTGACCTATCAACACCCCCCGCCACACGCCCTTGTGGCGACTTTCTGGGTATTATGTATATGTAGATGTGCATTAAAATGCAGAAATTTCAATGCGTAAAAATCATTCTCCCTGACCGGGATAAAATTTCGTTTGAAATTTCTGCAATGAGGATTTTAGAGAGCTGCCAATTCATGTCATTTGTACTTTCAATAGCTTTTACATACACCAATAAATAGGTTAATCATTCACGTACATCTGTCACTGTCATCATCACAAACTGTAATGAAGAAACGGAATATCGCCTACGCCTTCCAAAAGATATTCATCTGCAAGCAGCATAAAGAAGATCGGGAAGAAACGATGTTTCCAGCTTTAAAGTTGCTAAAGGGAGAATAATTAGGAAGAGAGACCAGCGAGTTACACCCCAAGAACTTCAGGATTGAAGGGCAGCTTACAGAGATTATAAAGTCTTCATTCATCCGTTTATTTCTCGTAGAGAATAGCGAAATAGGCCTTGGTGAGCCCGTAAATTCACGTTACTTCCTTCTGTACCAAAGGTGCTGCTGGCAAGCATAATTTAGGTAAATAAAATGTATATTAATGTAAGTAAGTATCGTGAGAATTCCATCGGGATACATGCCAGAGTCTTCAACTATGTTTTGAATTCACAAATAAAATATTGTTTTCCTTTATTCATTGTAACCCAAGTCGCTATAAATTTATTACACGGTGAACTCGCAGCAAACCGCACATACCAGTCCGTTATTCGTGGATAGATACGTTTAATGAAAATATTTTTAATGAACTTCATCCTCCTCTTCCCATCTTTTCAACCCTCTGCAAAATACAGTTCGTCCTTTTTTGTTTAAGCCGCACCGAACCCATCCATTATTCATTGAAATCAGAGCAGGTTAAGTAATTGAAAAAAACGCACGAGAGTGCATGTAATCGGATCAAATCGATCGATATTCATAACTCGATTGGAAGTGCTTCTCTCCCCGTTCTCCCCACAAATGACAACCCTCCTCCCCCATCCTCTCTGCGCCTTCCTCCTCCGCTGAGGCGAACGGCAAAACTTGCGACATGCCGCGACGTGGCCGAAAAACAATCTTACTTCAAACGATGAAGAGTGGAGATGTTCCTGCCTCATCTCTCTCTTCCATTTACCTCTTTTCGAGAGATCCACTTCAAGTACGAGGGTAGTTTGAAAGGTTCTCTGAATCACTACCAGATGTCAGCACTAGCGTAACGATTTTCCGCGTAGTAATAGGTAATCCTTTATGAGTACACACATAACGCGTCAGTGATCTATGGACCGATCTGTGATGTGGAGGCCTCTCTGTTGTTATTCCCGTGTAGTGATTTGTCAAGATTGAAACAATTGAGAGTCAAGCAGTGATTAAATACTTAGTAAAGAAAGGCATGAAGCAAAGGATATTCATGCCGACTTTCAGAGCACTTTGGGTGACTCTACTCCTTCATATTCAATTGTTTCTAAGTGAGCAAATGAGTTAAAGTTTATTCGAGACATCGTAGATGATGGTGCACGAAGTGGTCAGCCAAAATGTGTACCACTACCTCAGAAATTGTATTTAAAGATCATAAAATGGTCATGAAGGATCACCGACTGGAAGTGCGAGGAACGGTTGAAGCTGTAGAAATGTCATCTGAATGGGCATATCACATTTTAACGGTGGAATTGGATATGAGAAAATTATCTGCTACATGGGTGCCACGACTCTTGACGCAGGATCACAAACGCAGATCAGAATGGAAATTTCCGAACAATGTTCCATCCGTTTTAAGAGCAATCAACAAGATTAACTGCGCCGGCTCGTGACCATAGATGAAAATTGGGCCACTGGTTCCAATGCTATACCCTAGAGACCAAATAACAGTCAAAGCAGAGGAAATATGTTGATTCACCGCCACCAAAGAAATCAAAGGCATTACGGTCGGCCGGAAAGGTGATGGCTTCAGTTTTCTGGGATGCGAAAGGGATTCTGTTGATAGATTATCTTCCCACTAGTCAAACAATTACTGGACAATACTAGGCTAACCTCCTGGGCCAAATACTGCAAATGTTGCACGAAAAAATGCCAGGTTTGGCAAGGAAAAAATTCATCTTTCATCAAGACGATGCATGCCCACACACAAGTGCCGTTGTCATCGCAAAAATACGTGTCTATGATACGACTTGTAGCCACACCCGCCTTATTTGCTCGATTTAGCTCCATCATAGTTTTATCTCTTGCCGAAGCTCAAAATTTTCCCCGGTGGATGGAGATTCTCTTCAAACAAAGAACTATTTGCCGAAGTGGAGGGATGTTTTGCAGGCCTGAAGGAATCTAATTTTCGAGATTGAATCAAGAAATTGGAATATCGCTGGACCAAGTGCATTAGAGTGCAGGGAGACTACATCGAAAAAAGAAAAAGTTCCACTGAGGTAAGTCTCTTATTTCTATTTAATTCCCAGAACTTTTCAAATAACACTTGTATTATAAGGGTTATTCGTAAAATCGGTTAGGTTTGCTGACGACCAAGCATTAGTTGCTCAGTCAGCCAAGGGGTTGCAAGAATTGCTGAGTGAATTGGAGGTTCAGTGCGATAAATATGGGATGAGAATCAATATTAATAAAACAAAGGTTATGCGATTTTCCAGAAAGAAAAAGGCTAAGCTAAATATTAAAATAGGCGGGGAAAAAATAGAGCAGGTAGAACAGTTTACATATCTCGGAAGTGTTTTGGACCAATACGGTCAAAGTGGTAGGGACGTAAGGAGAAGAATTGCGCTAGGCAAGGAGGCTTTCTCAAGGAGGAGGGAGTTGATGACGGGGACGTTGAGTAGGGATGTTAAGACAAGACCCGTAAAAACTCTGATATGGAGCGTAGCTATGTACGGCGCGGAAACGTGGTCGCTGAAGCAGGAGGATAGACGTAGATTGGAGGCTTTTGAAATGTGGGTGTGGAGAAGAATGGAGAAGGTGAAATGGACCGAAAGGAAAACAAATGAGGAAGTACTAGAAATGCTGGGGGAGGAGAGGGGTTTGTTGAGAGAAATCCTATGGAGGCAGGAAAAATGGATGAAAGGCGTATTGAGCGGTAGTGGAATGTTGAAGAGGGTAATAGAGGGGAGAATGTTGGGCAAGCGAGGTAAGGGTAGGAACAGGATAGGGATGTTGGACGGGATGAAGGGAGGAAAGAAGTACACCGAGATGAAGAGGGACCTGATATACTGTAGATTAGTTTGCTAGGTGGGGAGTCACAAAATGTTTATTTGATAGTTGTGTCCATCCAAAAACCTACCTTAAACGGTAGATTACCTAATAATAATAATATAAGGGTTGTGGGCGGAGATCGCTCCTTTTTGTTCCCAGAGCTGAGCGCATATTATGAATGAACATCTGAATCCACTGACTGTGATTTTTGGACGTTTTCAACTGCCGACGTAATGCCTCCAGCTCACTCTTGATTTTGAAGACAGGAAAATACAATTTTAAAATAATCTGCAGCTAATAAAAAAGGCAATTTTCAACATAAATAATCAATCTACATAATAATAAATAATTAATTACTGATTGAACAGATGAACTACCGATGACATATCGTCAATAATACGAATGATGAATTCAAAATTTTAACCCAATGAATACATTGGTGGGGTTGGACTTTAACCTGCCACTTAACTAAACTTATATTAGCCATATTAGTTTCATTCAACCTTTCCAGATAAGTTTCATAGTATTCCGTCCAATGCCATATTGATTTCTTTCCGTCTAAAGCCAAAGTAGTATTTCATGCAATAAGAATAACATCCCACAATTAAAATAAGAAAGCAACATTCACGGTCAGCACTTTTGAATAAACGCAAGCAAGCAAGTAGAGTGAAACCAAAACCAGCCATTACAGCAACAGTTTGATGCCTGATCAACGAGAAAGTTCAAGAAATCGTCACTCAGTATGTGACAAGATAGAAATTTTAGTACGAGTACTTAATAATTGAAAAATACTGTCTCTAAATTCAAATTATTTTATTTTGAAATATTTTACACGTTCTAGTACTCGAGTGTTTAATGCGGAAACATTAGTAATATTTGATCTACACTCGTCAATTGGCCGCTTAAGCACCACAGAAACCGTTACTATAACAGCAGCAGACAGTCTGTGCGCATTACCTGTAACAACATCCGATTTGTTGCAATTTCTCTTAGAATCACGTGCCTCTTTTAAGTTGATCCTAGAATTCAGACAAAATGACGGGAATTAAGTGGAAGAAAATCCTCGGAAAATCGTCAATTTTAACATATGCATAACCGAAAAGATTAAATAAAAACTCAAATTAAAATTTATTTTCAAATTCAAACACATTCCTTGAAAAAAAATATTTTATACATATCTATATATAGTATCCTCTCTGGAAAGAAATCAACGAGCACCACTGAACTTATTAACTCTTTGCTAAACACACTTATTCATAAAAAGCAAATGAAAAAAATACAACTGGCAAACTTCCGCATGTTTGAATTTAGTGTTATGTATGCATTTACATATAATTTAATTATTCAAAGAATAATAAAATATTTTTATTTCTAATATCGCATAATTTTTATTGATTTCTAATGACATTAGCTAAAAAAATCGCCACCAATGACATCTAATTTTCTTAAGTGGGTCATATCACTATAATGTCTTGCGCTAAATTATTTGACCATATGACAAAATGAAGAAAGCACAACTGCAGATTGCTCATGAAGAAACATAAATATCCCCTATACTATATTCCGCACCGTACGTATAGATGAGCTACTGAAAATCGCCCCAATGCTTAAAGACAAACGCCTAATTAAATTTTCTGAGTTATGGACACAGAAATTGGCTATCTATCCCATATAGTCTAAAAGACAATATCAAGTTCACGTTTGAAATTTAAGCTAGCCATGCTTATTTAAACAGCGGTGGATTCCATTCCGATCTGACGAATTCAAAGCCGTCTCCGTTGTATCCACCAGCCGGAGGACGCTTCGAGAGTGCGGCGGAGTATGTATGGCTGCCTGGGAACCGGGTTCGATCCCCGTCGAATAGAATCCCTACTCACCGCGCAGCCAGGAGGGTGAGGGGAAGGAAGTGGAGATCGGAAGGTGGGAGGTATCAAAAGACTCGGGGTAACGGAACAGGAAAAAGTGACAGCAATGGCTGCCGAGGACACAGAGAACGGTTGCAAATGAAGATGGAGTGCTTGGCGAGGTGCGTGGAGGAGGAGGAGGAAGAAGGAGAAGAGGAGGGGAGGAGATGAGAAAATCTTTGCGAGGGAGGCAGACACAAAAGGGGACTATTGGGTGATTGAGTCGTTAAGTGAATGACTTGGTTTTCCAGTTCTGCTCTCTCCAATTCCCTTCCCTTCCCTTCCCTCCTCCCTGTCGCTATCTCAACGCTACTATTTTCTCTTCCCCTCCGTTTCCCCTTCGTTCTCCTCCCACCTTACAGTAGCATGCCCCTCCAGCATCCTTGTCTCTCTACTCCCTCTCTCTCCCTCATTCCTCTCTTTATTCCTCCTCCACTCTCTCCTCTCTCTCTCTTCCTCTCTTTCTCTCTCTCTCTCTCTCTCTCTGTGACGTCCCTCGAGGGTTTGCACAATCGAATGACTTTATGCGTCGGGTCGTGGGCAAACAATGCGGGATGAAAATGCGCTCCAGATGTATGAGTCGAAAGTCCCCTTGACATTACGCGGAGGGAAGGGACGGAGGGGGGTGGGAGAGGCGGTGGGGAAAGACAACTTCCCCCTCCGTCCACACGCCGTCTGGAGCCACGCCCACCCGCGCCCTCCCCCAAACACTCCTCTCCTTCACCCCCCACCCTTCAGAACCGCCGACCCCTACTCCCTCTCATATCCTCGCAACAAGACCGCGGTGCTCATTGCTTTATGAATGCTCGTCACGGGAAAAAAAAGTGCTCTGCGGGTCTTCCACAGTTCCCCGACCATCTTCCCCACACGCCAGAGCGATCTCCCTCATACACTCCGCTCCCCCAACCGAAGCCACCCCCCTCCTTCCCGCCAAACCCTCTCGCATCCGCATCCCATTCCTACCCTATCGCCACGGTTCCCTCACCCTCCTTCTCTTGTTTTTTTAATGCCGCCATTGTTTGAAGGGATCCGACCACCTAACTGATCGCCCGCTCATTCAGACCGAAATCCCTCCTCCCCAGGGGAAAAAAGAGAGAAGGGAAGTGGTTAATTACTTGGGAGGTTGCGTTTGGGGAAGAGAGGGAAGTCTGATGGATATCAACCAACAGTCGAAACAGATTTCCTCCCCATCCGCCGCGCCTCCCAACTGAAAAGGATAATGCCCGAAATTACTTCAATGTTAAATTGCGGCGACCATTCCAATTTGGGAACTCATGATATGCCACGCGCTTCGTGGAACGCCTCCTTGAAGAAATGCGGAACGAGAAATTATATTTTCTCTTTGGGGACTTTGGCATATTGTTTACGAAGGATTTGAAAAGGGAAAAAAATGATTCCGATTGACGAGATTCCGAGGTGCCTGCTCTTTAATATCCTCGCGCGTTCGTAGAAAACACAGAATATACAAGGTTTCTGTAAAAAGTATCGGTTTCGTCCCGAAGGTCTTGACAGACGACCCAAAGAAGAGAGCCGAGTTCCTGCAACGACCTTCCTATCTGCAATCGAACCTCTGCAACGTCATCGCGACGATTCCCCAACTTCCTTACAGCTCCAGCTTGGCACCTGCAAACTATTTCCGATTCCCAAAAGTGAAATCCCCTCTCAAAGGACACCACCATGGGACCCTACCTGTAAGTGCCGTCAAAGAAGCTGGCACGCGCACGCTTCTTTCGGAATCCGTCAACCAGGGAGCCTTCGAGTCGAGGAAAAGCCGCTGGCAAAAGTGTGTCGACGCTCAAGGGATGTACTTTGAATAATTTTGAGGTATATTATCAATGTCTGAAATAAGTCTATTTTTCCGATATTTTTTATACAAACCATGTACTCGTATCCAAAACCATCTCAATATCCGGTCCATGCCAGCGCAGCCGTTTTATCCGACAATGACCCTGCTGACTCGTTTTGTTGAGTTATTTACCGCATTTAACCATCAATTATTGCCCAAGCTTTAAAGGTGACTCTTAAATGAAGTCAAAAGACAGATTTGAAATGCCATCTAGATCAATCTTCATGGATTCATCGACATTTTTTCTTCTCCGCATATTTATTTCACCAGAATGATTCCAACCTCAACATATCAATGCCGATGATCATCAGTTATAATTAGTAAAATTTCGGACACCTTAACGAGCTAAAGTAATCGGCTGGGCATCAAGATATCCGAGTTCGAATCCCGGTCAAGGCGAATTATTTTTACACCTTGAATTTGTTGTAATGTGATCAGTGATGAAGTTGGCTACATTGTCGACTGATGATGACGATGAATATGAAAGCCATTTAGGTGATACAAATTTCCGCGAAAAATAATCAAATGCTTCAATTTGTTTTAGTATCGCTTCCTCGGATTTCTCGCTAAACCACTACCACATCATTTATTACAAGCGTTATGATTGACCGGTTGAAAGGATCGAACTGACGCGGTGACCGTTGTACTGGTTCCCGAAACCAAGTTCGAATCCCGGCGGTGACAGAATTTGTCTGTTGTATTCCTATCCCTAACTTGGTGGCACTACTTCAACTAGCGTGGTGGTCGGCCACCCGTCGGATGGGACGTTAAGCTGTGGATCACTTGGCACCTTTCGTTAAGAGAAGGCCAATATCGACGTCAGGTTTCTCTCAACCCTTTTACCCTAGGCTAGTGGCCTTAGCTGCCGGTCGCCTCCCGTAAGAACACCTACTACTACAGATATGTAAATAGGCCAATCTGTAAATACAAATGTGGCCACTTAGAATGTTATGAACAATTTTATTTGGACACAGAATAATGTATAAACTAAAAATTAAAAAGTTATTTAAAATTAAATATTATACAATTAATATATATGAGGTTAAAATTACCATTTAACGTGAGACATAATTTAAATGTCATTGAACTAATCTTAATGAAGTTTTTATTTAACATAGATTTCCAAGGATGAATTGACGGCCATTTAAAGTTGCATCTTATTTTAAGTTTTTCGAAGGTTTTCCTGGATGATTCATGTGTTGAAATACGAGTGTCGTTTTCACATCCCATAGAGCCTTCTGCTAGAATCGATTCCCTAATATCGTCCAGAAACCAAGCGAAAGCATTTGTGTACTGATGAGCTCCTGTTCATCTACATCTACATAATACCCTACGAGCCACCAAAAAAGGTGTGTGGCAGGGGGTGTAGCACCAGGAGGAAAGGGTAAGGGATGAGGGGGTTGGGGTTTTTCAAATAGGTGGGGGAAGGTCGGGGGATCCTGTAATAAAAATATATATTGCTATATATCCACCCGCAGTCCCTAACCTGTACGTTAATACTTATTGTGTTGAACTGACCACTGGGGGATTTCGACTACAGACATTCTGGTCTCTTATCGTTCTCGGAAAAAATGACATTCTAAACCAGTCAGTCTTGCAGTCTATCTCTCTAATGTTATATTCGTGATCCCTCCGACCGTAATACGTTGGGGTTCGTATTATATTCTTGATGTAATCGGAAAAGGGCACATCTTTAAATGTTTTTATTAAGTTTAATCTACAGGTATATTGTAGACGCCCCTGTGTAAGAGAATCCTAGCCTTAATTTTCTAGCAAAGTAGTTACGCTGCTGCGTAGGTCATAAAAATGTTTGACAAATCCAGCCCCCTTCCGTTGAACTCGATCCTATTAAGAAATCGAATTTATATTTTGAGGATCCCATACACTGGCAGCATACTCTAGGTGGGGCCTGACTAAGGCAAGGAAACATCGTTCCCTCACTTTTTCGTCGCATTTACCGAGCACTCTTTTCATAAATCCCAATTTTTTATTAGCACGACCGCATGTTTCTCGTATATGCTTTCCCCAGGACAGATCGTGTGTAATTGTTACACCTATGTATTTAAAGGAAGGAAAAGAACTCCCGTTCCAGGAGTAGAGAGTATTAAAGTGATTACTGAATATTTGTTTGTGTGTTGTGGCTAGTAGCATTCAAAACTTCAAAAATCTTCCGCCTTTAAGGAGTCCGGATCAACATGTTCTGTAATGACTAACAACTATCGTTGAGAATTGACCAGTAGTACATGGAAATAGATTGCGTCATTTCTACTCTATTAAATAATGACAGAGGATAAGGAATATAATACTTTTCTTTGTATCCGAGTTTTGGTTTCTGGATCCTTTTAGCAATTATTTTTACACTTACAATACCAACTGCGAATTATTTAATTGAATTCGTTCACTTAAAATCACCAGAGGAAATATATCAAAAATACCTCAAACATGGCACATCTAGGATTTTTGGAAAATGCCTGCGGAAATAATAAGCGGCGTAATAAGTTCCAATACAGTGCATGAGAACGAGCAAATAAGACCCCTTTGTTTTGTAAATACGAATACAGGCCCCCTCCGATTCCAAATTCAGTTCTCAGTAAACGCTCCCATAATGCACCTTTTTGTTGCACTATTGCAGAATAATATAACGGACCTGTAATTCGATAGCTCATGACATTCCTTCGACTCGAATAGAGATTCTAGATGAGCTTTGATAATCTCATGGGCCAACTTTCACGCGCCTGTCAGCTGCCCAAGTTTCGAAGTTTAAAAGTTTTCCTCTTCAGTCCGTCCCAAGTTTCATGGCAGTTTACAATCTGGTTACAACGACGACAGATACCTAGAGATGAAGTTTTCTCCCAGCACATCATACCATTTTCAAGTTACAAACATCATTAAGAATCAAAACAAGGATTTATGAAAATTACCACTGCTCTTCTATTGGCTAAAAATGAATTTTATCTAAGTCTCCTCTTGCAGCAACTCTCAAACCATATTACGTTATGATTATATCTTTTTTGATTGATACTCTTATACTCTCCCGTTGAACAAATAAGAATCAAAATAGACCCCTTTGTCAATCTTCATACCACACAAGTATAGTTCTGCGCCATTTATTCAAGCAAAGCAAATTGAAATAACTCTTTTCCAGAACTTGTGTATCAAGTTTCGCGCATAGAATATGCCAAATAATCTGCCATCCGTTGAGGTCGATTTACCTAACAAATGCAAAGTATGCATGGCAAAACTTGAAGTGAATTTGGGGCAGAACATTATATAGCCTTCAGCAATTTCTACTCTTTCCTTGCTAGACGAGTGTTTTGACCCACGCTACGTCACAAGCGTCGTCATGAACTTTGACGCCATAAGATGAATACCAGGATGAACCTAAAAGGGTAATAGAAAGTTCAGTCATTACTCTCCTCTCAGTCAGCTAGCATTAAAGCAAGAGGCTGTCAAACGAAAAAAGGCGTTAACTCTCAGACTTGTCACAGAAATACTTAAGATAGCGTTTTCTAGGCTTAGATGGAATGCAGTATTTTATTATCTTAAGACCTTCTCAAAGGTTCATCACAAGTCTGTTGACCTTCATATGGTATATGAAAACGATTAATGGCTAGTTATTTCCTCATTATGATGAAATAAACAAGTACTTCATACTAGTACGAGCTTTTCACCAGGATTCCCCTGTAGCACTACCTCTTGGAACCCTCAGCACATTTCACTTTTTATGACAAAATATGCCCGTTAGTAAAATGGGAAATTCCAAAGCAGCATTTCCTTACCAGCATATCCGTAAGCCTCGTGGCCATAATTAACCGGAGGCCGCCCTCTTCTCGTCAAACCATCAAACTTTTGGAGGGTCACCACCCTCTCGTTTGAGTGAGCTCCCTATTGCGAAACACGAGGCAGGGAGTTGAAACAGAGGAATGAACGAATTTACCTGCGAGCGTTTTTTCGAGATCCACAAAACAAAAGAATTCCAATGAAACTCGCAGTTACAGTCGCGCTCATTCTCTAATGAGGATATTTTAAGATCAAAACATAATATATAGGAAATTCTTTTACGATCATCACGCATTTTCGATATCATAAATAATAAGTAGTTGGCCGCCAGGTAATCCCGCTCTCCGTCAGTTCCTTCCTTCATTTGTTCTCGCCTTCTTGTCATCCCCCCTCCACCCTCCATGGAACCATTATATTTTCACATCTGTCATATTGTTCTCAGTCCCGCCGTGCAGATTAATTATAAGCCGAATTTGTTTCTTCAAATTATCGAAATGTCTCGGCAGCAAATGTATTGGAGTAGAAAATATTTTCATAAATATATTTCCTAACTAATTACCATTTTATTGACTTCGTCTTGGTGATTTCGCAAAATTTTAAAAATTCAAATCGCATTTCCGCAGCGTATGTCGTTTTTATGACAAAAATGCCAAGAAAGAGACTTTTCATTTCGTTTGCAAATTTGGTTAAATGCTTTAATCGAGTCACCCTCTGCTATAAGTCTCAAAGATTTATTAAATATGCATGAAAACCCATCGTATGATTTGTGAACCGTAAGCTGACGGACCAGTTAGTGCTATATTTGTTAATTGCAATTGCTTGCTTTGCCGAAAATTATTTCTCTCTTCAGCCGAACTGCTCACCAATTTGCTCGTGGTCCTTCCGTTAGAAAAATTTCTAAAGAAGAACGAGAGCAATAATGGAGCGCAACCAAACATTATTTCTAGATCAATCATTTCTTAAAATCGAACATATTTATTCAATAACTAAATCTGAATTAGCAAAATAATCTCGTCAGTTAAAAATTCCTGTTTATATCCAAAGTATTTTCTAATTATTACTATTAAATTTCTTCATCAAGTCTTCACATTGAATTCATTTTAAAATTATTTTTGATTCATTACTTAATTTTCAACAGATCATGAAATTATTTTGATAATAAAATTTTATGATTGCGTGCGTATTAACGCAAAAGACCCAAACATTACGAGAGTGGAATCATAAGATGAAGGATTTTCAGAAATGAAAATGAAACGCTGATAATCTAAAATGTTGGTTTCGATGTCTCCCTGGCGTTAATTTAATTACGCGACACAGTAATATCCAAAGGAAGGTGATGTTTCATTGGTGAGAGAGCACACAAATGTCGCCCAGCTTAAGGCCGAGTTCCGGAGGCCGGGCAGACTTCCTTCCCACAGCAGATCGCATTATTCTGGCCAAGGAGCGCCACACCGCCTCGTTAAAACTTTCCGTTTCCCACCCGCGCCTCTCCACCCATTTCTGACCGATGCACCCACCGTGTCGACCGCTCCGGAGAGCGTCCCCTCTTCTCGAGAATACCAGACGTTTATGCATTTTTCGTACGGGGGACGCAAGCAGTACGGCCAACTTCGCGGTCGTCCCCAACGAGAGATGCGGCCGTGACTGCGGCAATCGCTACCCGGGGCAATTGCATCCGGACCAGTTGGAAATCATTGGCCGGAAAATATAGGCCAGTTTCCTCCACATTGTGCGTGCGTGTATGTGTATTTCTTGATATATATAGAAAAAAATATATATATAGATATATTATATATATATACTTTATATGTATATATATATATATATATATATATATATATATATATATATATATATATATATATATATATTACCTATTTCTGTTTGAATGAATATTTGTGCGCCGTATGGCGGGATTTTCAAGTTTGAATATATATATATATATATATGAGTCTGACCTGAAGATGGCCTCAGAGTAGGCCAAAAGCTTAAAAAATCTACAATGTGAGTGTTCTTTTACGTGTTATCTATTTTATAGAGCACATACCTACTTCATTTCACAACATAATCATCACTCACTTCTAAGCATTTTTCGTACCGCTGAACCAGCTTCTTTAACCCCTCTGCTTAGAAGCTCGCCGCCTGAGAGTTGAACCAATTGAACCAACGCCGTTCTTGAGTTCCTCTTCGGTCTCGAAACGCTGTCCACCGAGCCGCTGTTTTAAGTGCAAGAAGAGGAAGTAGTCGCCAGGTGCAAGGTCAGGAATGTACGGTGGGTGGTCAAAGAGTTCCCAAAAACTCTCGTCCACTGGACATTCTTTGTGCTTTGTGGCGGTCGGTGACCATTTTCAGTACCCATCTTGACACAATTTGTGGTATCCGAGGTTTTCCCTGACAATATTGTAGTCAGTAGTGCGTCCAAGTTGAGGAAATTGATCGGCTAGGCCATTGATCGTCAATCGACGATCACATCGCAGTTTTTGTTCCACTTGCGAAACAATTTCATCGGTCAGAAGACTGGGCCTGCCACTTCGCTCTTCGTCATGGACATTTGGTCGTCCATTTTTAAAATCACGGCACCATTGTCTAACCTTTCCTTCGCTCATAACTGTAGGTCCATAGACTAGCCATAGCTCCCGATGAGTTTCAGCAGCCGACAATCCTTTTGCATTCAAGAATCGTATGGCTGAACGCACTTCACAGCTGGCGGGATCAACGATTGTAGCGGACATTGTTGTTTGCATGCACGGACAAGCAACCGACTTCAGGAACAAAACAAATGCTGTTATAGCCTCTTAATGAATCAGTAGATGGCGCTGTAGGTGTAAAACTGTATTCTGAAGGGCCAATATTTAAATACAAGCAAATAGCTTCTACTTTATGAATATGCCTCGTACATCTATGAATATAAATATTTATTTATACATATATATATGTATGTATATGCATACATAGATGATGTAGAAGCACTCACGAGAGCAATATAACACTTGGAGTCCACTTCATTAATATTTATTTAATCTTGATCTATGGCTTCGAGTCCCTCTCCTAATTCGTTTCTTAAATCAACACATCTTTTTCCATCTGATTTACCTCCTTAGGCGACGTAATCTCCCTTACCAACTCCTCATTTCATATTAATCCCACCATCACCAACAGTACCTCCATTTCAATAATTACCACCCTTCACACACTGCACCCAATATTCCTTGTCCTTGCTCCCCAACTTAACGAGCGATATACGTATATTTCACTACTTTTATACGTATTTCAACTAGTCAAACGAAAAATATGTACAGGGTCACACCCAAAACTGGTAGGACTGATTTTTTACAAGAATTTTATTGACGATATACTTAAATCAACTTAATTATCTTCAAAGTATGCTTCTTGAGCTGCTACACACTTAGTATAACGTTGCTCCCATTCCCCGTACGCCCGCTGGAAATTTTCTTTGGAGATGCCGTGGATGACCCTCATCGAAGACTCTTGAACGGCCTTTATCGAGTCAAAACGGATATTTTTATGCAGAACAAAAGCGAAAGTTCTGTCTCGCAAGATTTCTTTCCTTTCGGAAACCGTGTTGGTTTCCATCAATAACTTTTTGACTATCGAGGTGTCGCACTATCAAACTAGGAATATTATGCTCAACTTCTTCTTTTCATCTATTTCAACTTTCAACCATTCCGAAACCATGAATGAAAGAATATCATTCTTTCGTGCTCCGGGTAACTTCTGTAATTGAATGTCACTTAACAAGGAAAAAGTGTATTTACCTTTCTTTCAAAGCTCTTCAGCAATGGTAAAAGGAGAAATGTTTTCACTTCTTCCTCCCTTCCCTTTTAGACTAACTTTAGGCTATTATGTTTCTATCCCATAAATTGAATGCAACATTTTTATGTTATAACAAATATAAATTGCTTGATTAACAAAAAACAAAAGAGGAAAGGAGGAGACTACTGGGTAAAAAGTATGACATGCCGTACGAGGAAATGATAACAGCTAACGGAAGCAAGTGAAAATAAAATTCTAGGCATATCAAATAAATTAAAAATAGCAATTTTCCACAAAATCAAATTTCATACGACCGGTTTCAATATAAATACACCTACACTGCGACCTACGACCGGTTTCAATGTAACTAAATCATCACCTGATGATGATGTAGTTACGTTGAAACCGGTCGTATTAAATTTTATTTCGTGGAAAATTGCTATTTTTAATTTATCATGATATTCCACCATATCACGCCTGAAACGTCTCTTTTTACTCTAGGCATATCATTCATTCTTTACTGTGTATCATGGAGCATACACTCATCAAAAAGCTTATATAATCTTCTGATTTTCTACTCGACCGCAGAGTGTGTAAACTGTATTTAAATGTACTTAAAGAATTGATTTTATCTCGTACCATGAAAAAGCAGGTACTCGGAGGATCCAAGGTCAACTTTGGGAGCTTGCAACCTTTCCATCAATGTTAAAAAAATAGCCCAAATCATCACGTTAAATGAAATCTTTCAAAATAATGTGTGAACAATACGTACGAGTATGTACGAACACGGAAAAAAGTATGTGTGTAAGCACGACCCGACAATGGTGAAACATCTATCCCAACTACGCAGTGCGAATGCTAAGTCTAATGGCCCTCCTAAAGTAGGTTTTTCCCATGGCCAATGCTGGTCAATTGACAGATGGTTTGCCCCGTGTTAACCCAAATGAAGTGACCTGAAAGCATTGCGAGTCGGTTGAAAATAATTAATGCTAGATGTGAACAGCCATACAGTTGCCACAGTTCAGGGTCTGTTATCACGTCGGGTCGTTTTCCAGGACTGATCACTATAGCACTACACTCAGCTCAATCATGAGGACATCTCTCATGAATTAATTGAATTTTAGAACCTTTCGAATAAGCGATCATTGATGGCTTCCTGACCAATCTTTGTGAGGAGCCACGAATTCTACTCAACCGTCGTGAATGCATGGCTCCGACAGGATATAGTGGCGGCTACAGGGTTCGTCCGGAAAATAAGTTTATGATGCTCATTGTCTTTTTTGACAAAAGGGGAGTCGTCCACTACGAATTTGTACCTGAACGACAAACTGTAAATGCTGCATTTTACGTCCAACTGCTCGACAGGCTTCGAAAACGAGTCGCCCGCGTCCGGCCAGCGATCAAAAACATCTGGCGGCTGCTTCACGACAATGCGCCGTCTCACACCGCGCTTGTCGTGTCGGACTTCTTGGCCAAGCACGGCGTGGCAACGCTGCCGCACCCGCCCTACAGCCCGGACTTGGCACCACCGGACTTCTTTCTGTTCCCGAAGATAAAGAGGAGTTTGAAAGGAACGCGATACGACACTTTGGATGCCGTCAAAGAGGCCGTGACGACGTGTCTTCGAGAGGTTTCCGATGATGCCTTCGCGGGAGCGTTCCAGGAATGGGAACGCCGCTGGAACAAGTGTATCGACTCACAAGGGTCCTATTTTGAGGAATATTAGCTTAAGATATGTAAAAGGGTAATAAATTTTTTTTCCTGAGCTCAGTACACTTATTTTCCGGACGAACCCTGTACTTACATTAAACACCGTTGAAGAGTCATTCATTACAGTATTCTTCGTGTCTGAATCTTCATCGCTTTCCAGACCACCTTTTATTTTTACAATTGATATGGTTTGTTCAAAAATTATCGGGAAAAGCTTCAAAAAATACTCATTTCAGTTATTGCCACAATGCCTAAAAATTCTTCAATCAGTATATCCCTTGAGAGCGTGGACACACTTTTGCCAGCGGCTTTTCCACGACTCGAAGGCTCCCTGGTAGACGAACTCCGAAAGGTGCTCAAGAGTACGCGTGCCAGCTTCTTAGGTCCCATGGTGGTGTCCTTTGAGGGAGGGAGGATTTCACTTTTGGGAATAAGAAATAGTCTGCTGGTGCCAATTCGGGACTGTAAGGGAGTTGGGGAATCGTCGCGATGACGTTGCAGAAGGTCGATTGCAAAAATGAAGGTCGTTGCAGACACTCGACTCTGCTCTTGGTCATCCGTTCAAAGACCTTCGAGACGAGTTTAGGGCAGACCTTTCGCAAATTTCCAGTGATAATGGCCTGCGCTGTCATCTTATCAATACCAATATACGATTTTCGATCATGCGCTCACTTAACCAGCGATCTGAATTCACCACTTCACGAACAGGTCAGGAAAAAATTGTTACCGATACTTTTTGTAAAAACGTTGTATACCTATCGTTTTCAAGTTAATCTAAGTTAGGAATATAACCACCACCGTTATCAACCAAAAGGTCAGTTTGATAGAGCTCGCCTAGTACCTAAGCACTAAGGTATGTAAAATTCATACCCGAAGGTACAGAGGACCACTCCCGTATTCCCTCTGTACCTGTGGTTTCCCGTGAAGACCTGGTATCCGAAAAAGCACTCAGCCTGGATGAAGCCGTGGATACCAAGAGGCGTGAGTCGATATCGAACCTGGACCCTCCGTTCCGTAGTCCAGCTCTCTTCCCACTGCACTACCATGTCCTATTGGGTATAAATCCGCAAATAAGCTAAGAAGTGATATGAAAAGCCACGCATTTTTGCCACAAATGTAGCGGTAGCTCGGAAAAATGAGTTATTAGAATATTCTCATAAGGCTCGTCCTTATACGAAATTGATACTCTTATTGATTAATAATAGTATTGATTATTTTATAATATGAGTAAAATCTAATTAAGGTAAAAGCGCTAATTAATTCAAACGTTTCACGAAATTGTGCAAATCACCAAGAAAGCATTACGACGAGTGGACTAAGTGGTTGAGTTAAATCGACTCCAGATCCTTCCCTCGCTTGATTCACTCCTCAAATAATATGGTCCAAATAACCAGTGCCTCGGCAAAATCGTTCGCCATGCTGACGTTCATCATCTCTGAAAAATTTATTTGGCCTCAGGAGAGGTGAAATCGCAAAATTTTTATTTCATGAAAAAAGTCAGTTATAAATTAATGAAAGAGTATTTAGTATAGATTAAGTTCATTTTTGATAATTCTTTGATGAAAAAAAAGGACTGATTCTATGGAGTACTTTCCAAAATTCATTTCAACACAATGAATTAACGCAAAGCGTTTGCAATTTACCCGAACATCGATGATGAAGATACGTAACTGAGCGGCCGCTGACGATTAATTTTGAGATATTTGAAGTTGAAACAGTTATTATTTGAAAGATTTGACTGATACTTGTTACTAAGTCATTGTTTATTTATCAATAATTTTTATTTAAAATTGCGTACGATAAAATAAAAATCAGTTTTGATTCAATACTTTCCCGCTGTATAACAAATAGTGAAGAGGAGGAAGTTGATGACAGTAACCCTAAGAAAAGATGTCAAGAAAAGACAACTGGAAACTTTAATGCAGAGAGTAGTTTTGTTTGGGTCGGAAACGTGGTCGTAGTGTCAATTTTGTAAGAGTAGATCAGAGAATCCGAGATACGTGGAGTGTTATGGGCGTGGAGAAGGATGGAAAATATAAAACGGATGGGAACTAAAGCCAACGATGGAGTTATTGATATGGTAGGGGTATAGAGAGCTATAAGAGTTAGATATAAGAGAGAGATATAAGCTGTTGAAAGAAAACTTGAAGATGACAGGACAGGTGAACGCAGGAGATATTGAAAGTTTGTGGAATGTTGAAGAAGGTAATGGAAAGGATCATGATGGGATGAGGAGGTAGATAAAGGAAAAAACTTAATCTTTTTTATGGAATTAAGGGAGGTGGCATGTAGAGTTAAGGAATGAGTTATTGTGACATGAAGCAAAAGGTTTTAGGATATTTTGTGTTATTTACTCAGGGCATAGGAGTAGTGTGTACTGCCAGGACCCATTGAAAACCTACCCCAACTAATAATTTTTAAAACTGCCTGACTTCTATCAGTCCAAATTATATTCTGTTCTGAGTTCTTTGACTTTCTTTGAGATATCCTCTCCTTCTGTATAAACCATGTACGCTGTGAAGATACTCATAATTCCTGCGAGACATTAAGTTCGTCGTCAATGTATGTAAATGTAATGTCTATGCAAAAATACTATGATTTGTAAAGCATTAAAATATCAGTTAATTCATTCAGCGCGAGAGATTGCTGGCTAAAATACTGCGCTATGAGACATATATACAGCTTTATACTTTGAGTTAGATTCTATGAAGAACTTTTTTTATGCCCCAAGCTTCATTAAACGCACGAAATTCATGATCATTTTTTCTATTCGCCATCAATGTTAACCCATAAAAGGAAATGAATCAATTAATAAGCAAAACGTTTTTGATGTAAGATGACTCCGTGCGATCAAGTTCGTGGATGAGTGAATACACACCTTAATATACGAACGTAAATATACCTCGTACATTAATGGAATCAAAAATTGAGATTTGCATTGCATCACTGCAATTAAGGACAAGTTTTCATTATGACTATTAATGAACTTCCAGGTTCCTTTTAAAGATTGACCACACCTTAAGGGTTATCAAGAACGCAAATTTACACTGACCATCGAGGTTTAAAAACTACGAAGAAATACCGCGAACAGCGATTCAGTTTTAGCAAAAATTCTTAATAATATTTTTGCATGTGTGAACCTAATATAAAATATCGACATATGTTGACTAGAGTTTAAACTAATAGATTTGAAATATTGTCATCACCAGGTGTTTTATAGCGGATTATTATTAAAAATCAGTTCAATCGACGGATTTCTGCACAAAACTCCACGGATCGGATAAAATCATATCGTGAGCCATCCTGCAGGTCGTAATTTGGAGAGACCCCTGCTCCAGTCTAACACGCTCCCATGCTGAGAAGTATGAATACAAGTTGGAAGAGCATTAAGTAAAGTAAATAGGTTTGATGATAAGACTAGGCACATTGGTTGGCGAAAAGGGGAGTTAAAGATGGAAGGAGAGAAAGGAGGAACATGCTGCACAGGAGCCTTTTCTGACTCTATGCTGAACGGTTCTTTAGCTCAACAGTTCTCAAGGACCATCTCCAACCTACTTTATTGGAAATATGCCTTAATCTTACCTAATTGGTGTTATCGCCCAAAAATCTACAGTGACAATATTGAGGTAGTAATCTGTGGTAAAGTTTTAGGCATCATTGAATTCATCCTGTTCCCTGAAGCCCTTCAAAATGGTTTGTATTAAAATTATCGGGAAAAGTTTTGGAAAAGGACATTCTTAATTTGTCTTAAAATGTTTCAATCAGTACATCCTTTGAGCGTGGACACACTTTCGCCAGCGGCTTTTCCACAACGCGAAGACTCATTGGTGGGCGGACTCCAAAAGGCCCTTAGGGGTACGCGTGCAAACTTCTTTCACGGGGCTTTGGGTCTCATAGAGGTGTCCTTTGAAAGAGAATTTCACTTTTTGGAACAAAAAATAGTCTGTAGGTTCCATTTCGGACTGTAAGGGAGTTGGGGAATCGTCGCAATGCCGTTGTAGAAGGTCTTCTTAAACAGACACTCTCGGCTCTTCTCTTGGTCGTCCGTCCAAAGACCTCCGGGACGAGTTGGGCGCAGATCTTTTGCCTCGCCAAATTTTCAGTGAGAATGCAAAGTACGATCTGCGATCATGCGCACACTTAATCGATGGTCTGAAGAGAGCACTTCACGAACACGTCAGAAAATAATGTTTACCGATACTTTTTATACAAGGCTTGTATCCCCACCAAAAAACAAAAAAGCCTTCTGCTTGAAGCACGCTCTCTTCAACCGCCCGTCCAAAAGTTTAAGGCCCATTTGTTTTTCCTCTCAAGTTTACCACAATTAAAAATTTCGCGCGCCCTTCTGACCGCCTGTAACCATATTGTCTTCCGAGTTTCCTCGCGCAGGAGTTCATTCGAAATCCCAAAGTCACCAAGATACGTTCCGCGAACGACGCCTCCGCCTGAGGGGGGGGGGGGGGGGGCTTTTTCCCATTAATGGAAAAACAAGCCCAAATGACTGCCTACCTACTCGTGCCCTCCTCTGCCGTCCTGAAACACCGTTTTTTCATCCCAGTCCTCCGACCTTTCGAACGTCACCTCATTCCTACTTGACCCCAGCGCAGGCGCAATGGCCCAGTGTTTGAATATTCAGTCCCCAAGAGGCAGCCATATAGCTGAAATTATTTGCTATGCTAAACGAACACTCCTGAAACAATCGCGGCAATCACCCGCTGCTTCCCTCGACCAATAATAGGTCATTCCGACTTTGTTGTTTATCCCTGTTGCTTTTTGAAGGCGATGGAAGTTGTAAGAAATTCAAGCAGATAAAATTCCTTCAATGCAAAATTGAAAATCGCTATTCAATTCCACATAAACTCGTTACAGTATTTATGTTTTATGATAAATTCACGACTAAATTCAATTTTCATCCTAATTAAATGCGAAAAAAATTGGATTGATGGACTGGATCCTTTAGAGCATTTAAAAAAAATGCAAAATACATTAATTATCGTGTTTAACGGAAAGGATAAATTGAGCTTTTTACCGCCTCTTTTAAGACTGACTGTATTAAATGATATTTCCTTTTGCCCTAAGTGGTATTTTTTTAATGTGCGGGGAGTCCTTTTTCGTCAGTCGTGGAGTCAGTAATGAGTTTGTTTTTTTATGTTTTTCACTTTTTTAAATGTTTTTTGACAACGTTTTCCAATAATGTGCTTTTGAACTTGTTTTTTTAGCAATGTCTTTAATTTTTCAAAGTCCATTGTTGTAAACTTTGTCGTTCGATGGGATGTTTATCAAAATATGCACAATTTAATGAAATACTGCAAGCTTGTGGCTGTTATGGTCGAATGAATCTCTTTATATGTAACTTGTTAGTGTGGGTAAGTTTGCGAAGTGTGCCGAAGTGAGTTTTCTTGTTAACTCTTATCAGGGAAAGGTCTAAGAAATTAAGATTAATTTGTTCTCTTTTTCATAGTTGAATTGAATTGTATCGAAAGGTCTATTAAGATTTTCAATGATATTTTCAATTGTGTATTCCCTAGTCGCAGAAATGGCAAATATGTCGTCGTCATATCGTAAATATACCGAGGGGAAGTAATCAAATTTCTTTCCGAAGGTGTTCTAAAAATGTGTCATCAATACGTTATTCAAAAAGGGTGAAAGGTTTACCAATTAGCGGTACCGAATTCTCGTTTATAATATTTTATTTGGAAACTGAAGCAATTTTGACTCATTACTAAATTGGTGGGTCTGATATACTGATCGATGTGTTTAGATTCTACTGCAATTGATGATAAACCAATCTTTAAGGACTCCTAACGCAATATCTACCGATACATTGGAAAACAGGTCGGTAACATCGTAAGAACCATTACCGCTTCTTCTGAAAATGTTTAATCTTAAATTTTATCAACGAGTTGTGTTGTTTTTGAGTGAGTGAGGACTGTCAAAATTTAAATTAGAGATTTCAGAAACGAGCCATTTGGATAGGAGATACGTAAGTGGGGGAATTAAATACGAATACATTTGGTCTTATGGGAAAATTTTCTTTATGTATTTTGGACAAACAGTATCGTTTCGGTGAGGTGAAATTTGACAAATGGAGAGTAAACTTGGTTTTCTTATCAATGAGGTTATGGCAGTCGTTTAGGATGGAACTAATCGTGAAATGAGTTCATTTGAGGGATGATTCCTTTTAAATTCCAGATATGGTCCGTTCTTTGAAAGGTCACTGACTTTCCCAGAGTACCGTTCTTTTTCCAAGAAAGACATACAAATTCCCTTTATCCACTTACAAGTAAAAGCAGTTTTGGAATTTTAAAATTTATATACTAATAAAATTATTAGAATTTTATAGGCGAAGATTCTTGGTCAAGATATTAAAATTGTTTCTTATTTGCTTTTCACCGGATTTTCGGGTAAAATCTTTTTTTCGTAAACGTCAGAACACTTTACGGCTTAAGGAAATGTTATTTAACATAGGCAATCGTTCTTAATATTTAATTCAAATAAATATATCTTCATAAACGTCCTGTATTTGCACCTTCCAGTCAAGCCAAGTGGTCTCAAAGGATGATAATCATAGAGGCCAAATGTTGGTTAACATATTTCTCTTTAATGTTCGCCGACACTTCTCTGCATCATTTTTGAGTGCATTTACATCTGCTCACTTAGATGCCCAAAAATTATCCTTTGGGCGATTATCACCACAGTAATAGAACATGGAACATAGAAGAACCAACAAATACTTTGTATTTCCAAAGAATAACTAGTCGACAGTAAAATTCTATTCTGTGGCAGCGCAAAGTATTTCTTGATTGCTCCACGTTCATTATTACGGGATATCACAAAGTATCAGACTCAACTATCTCTCAGATTTTCATATTGCCCGGGAGCTACAATACGGTGTGTAATGAAGCTCTACAAATAATAACTGGGATGCAGACGATAACATTCTCACTAGGGGAAAGAAGATTCAAGTCACGGATGAGGCAGATGGAAGAGGCTACTCTAGGAGTTGTAACTTTGTCTCCAACTGAGAAATGGAGCAGGAACAGGAAGGTTATAAGAGCAATTTCCTGGAGATATGGAAACGGGAAACATTAGAAAAGGGAAAAACAACCAGACAATTCCTACCTAGCGTGAAGGAAAGAATGAAGAGCAACCTTAAAACTTACTTTAAGGAATTACGCAAATTTTAACAGGACACGGGGAATTTATATCATATCTCAAACAAATAGGGAAATAAAGGAGGGGACGTGTTGATACGTGATGAAGGAAGACATGGTAATACACAGAATCCTTTATTGCCCAATTTATGCCGAGGAAAGACGCGAACTGGAAGCTATCCTTGGATATTTGCATAAAGTTCAACATATTGGGTAAGGGAGCCCGAAAAATTGAAACAATGAATTTCCCGATTCTAATCGACGGGCAAAATTATTATTATTAAATCATTATTATCATTGCTTTCAATACAATTATCCTTAACCTGAGCTCATATCTATGATGGTTTTCTCCTTCTCAACTCCTTCATCTCTATCACTCCAGGGCCATAAAACCTGGAGGTTTCTTCACCATACAAAATAATGCATTTGTATACCCAAGACGTTGTTCCTATCATCGGTAAGCCGATTTTTTAATACAACTGTAATTATTAGTTCACATTTTAAAAGTTTCAACACCATTAAAGGTACAGGATGACTTGGGGGAAGCCCCTGTTTGCCTGTCGCCTGCTCTCTCCCTGTTCCCATGCGCTTGTATCTCTCTACCTCTCTCCCTTTCTCGCTCTCTCTCTCTCTCTCTCTCTCTCGTAGGCCCCCTTCGTCAATCAGTCGCGAAATTGCAATTTCCTTTGACTCTGAGTATGCGGATATTCGATTGCAGTAAAAGCCTACAGGTGGCGGCACGGGTTCCATTTTCTCGCTCCATTCCCCGAGTGTAAAAGCTACGTGATTGGCTTGCGGCCGGGGAAATGCAGATCCTAAGCCCCCGCTTTCCCCATAAATAGAATAATTATCACGTGCGTGCGGTGCCCTCCCGGCGTACGTGTGTGCCTTGCATGGGGAAGCCAAGCTGTGCGTTGCCTCCGACCGAACTGTGAGTTTTGTCGCGACCGGAGATAGGCGTTGCCTTACCTTTCACCACCCGCATTACAACCTACTGCGTGTCTTGCTGCGCAGTAACGCCGAGGAGTTTATGGAGCGGATTAAATGTGACGAGCTGCTGGCGAGGCAAAGCGCGCTAATCGCGACATAAAGAAATTTATCCGAGAATAAAGTCAGCGAGCCGATACCTTTCCTGAATGAATGACGCATTTGAGGGAACGGGAAGCAAGCGAGGAAATTGATTGCCGTAACAAGGGGCTCTCTTCGCCGTCTTTTTAAACACACGAGAGGGTAATTTTTCCAAACTGAGGAAACTTCAGTTTTTGACGTAGCATTGAAAAAACTGCGTAATTATAAGCATTCACTCTTTGGCGGGTAATGGTGCCATTGCTCAAGAAAATAATGTCTTTCCCTGTGCTCCATCGGCACTCATTGTAATTTAAGAACAAGCCTTTCAACATACAACTCTGTATTTATTTAATACCTATTATTTTTTAGTAAAATAGCTATTTCCCCATAAGCAAATATTTCCCCCAACACTTGCCAACTTAATAACTTGGCACAGGACATTCATAAACCAACATTACTTCTTAAATGAATCTTAAATGCAAATTGGTGAATATGTACGTTAAAGTACGTAGGTTTTTCCTTGGTTTCCCCGGAACTTGATTTCCATGGTGAATCAATGGCGCAATTCAAAGATTAAAAAATTAACGCATCAATTTTGATAGCAAAAATATTACAGAAAACGGCCGTGGCATCCACAAATGTAGACTTACAAGGTTAATTATGTAAAAAACATTGTTATCCATACATATGGTTGTGTTCAAATAAATTATTTCAAAAGGATCGAGATATGAATACATATTTGATAAGTGAAATCAATATTGGCACTTTCGTAATACGTAGGTTGACTTTCTTTCCTAAGTTTTCCTATGCATGCATGTCTCTGGACGCCGAACATCATTTTAAAATGTTTGGAAATTCCTGGAGCAAGTCCATCTTTCATTTTACATTGCCAGACGATAGTCTTGTGAGAGTACTCGATGAGAGATTGAGGGCATGATTTTTGTGCTTAGGGAAAATTAATACAAATAACGCCTGAGTCTTCAATTCCACATTTTTTTAGAAGTGTTCATTATGTTAGTATAAGAGGTGGAGGTATAAAAAAACCTTATGCATCCGAGAGATGTCCCTGCCAAATTTCCCTAATGGCACACGGACTTCATATCCCTTCTTTAATATATTCTCCTCACTCCAGCCAATAGCAATTTAAAAATCTTTTCGATTCAATGATCCGTGCCTATAGACCCGGAATATCAATATACTCGTTAATCTTAAGGAGTAAATAAACGGGTTAAGTTATATTCTGGCAGAGTTTTAAAAAAATATCCATCATGCATTTATTCTTTTTCCATAGATTTAATACTTGTATGTATCGGCTCAGGGTGATACTAGCTTGGGCATATTGTCTGAAACTTGCTGCTAAAGAACCTCAAAAAATTTAATATTCACAAAATTTCATTTTGAATTGTGCTAACGCCAAATTTCAGCTAAGGTTAACTATGAAGTTTCCCATAAAGGCATTGCAGACGGACCAACGCTCTAGTATTATACAAGGGTACAAATATATCACGACTAATATTTTAAAATATCGGCATCTAGTGAAGCACCCGTAAAATAATATTAACCAACGCTCTGATAATTTAATATGGTATTATTGGCTATATTCATAATTTTTAAAACCAAACAAGAAGTTTACTAGTATAAGTATAGACATGCCATTCGGTTCTCGTTACAAAAGGTCACCGTTCGCGCCTATTCAAGACTGTAAACGAAGTGAAATTTAATTTAGATTAAAATATCAAAAGTGGAAAAGGACTTTGAAGGTTTGACATGGTTGTAGAGTAAATCATTCCCAGCTCATATTTTTCACGAAAGAAGGAGATCTCCTTCTACTAGCTCTAACAACAGCCACTCCAAATTAGTGACTCGATCGTAAAAACTTAAATAGTGCAACATATAATTGACTACAAGTCAGAAAATAAACCACCAGGCTTTAATGTTTTCATTTGTATCAATCTATCTTCAAATTATTCTTTCCCTACAACTGTGCTATTACTAACACCGCTCTTTGAGTACCGCAGGGGAATTTTTCATGATTTCAAAGCAATTGTCAAAGAATCCATCGGCTCTATGAATACATTTTCTAAGATATCAGGCCTTCTATTTGATACGTAGTCATTAAAGCAAAAGACTGTTATCAAAGGGAAATTTGAAGCAAATGCTGCCACGTCCCACCTCTAAAACCAATAATACGATATCTGTAAAATATTAGCTGAATCCATTAACATTTTCATGTCTTCTCGAAATGGGGTAGTGGTTTCGAAACTGCAATTTGAAATTAAGCCAGACGTATTGAACCTGGTCGATGGTTACTATTTAGGGACATTCAAACATGGGTCACCCAGGCATTTGAAAAAACCTATTTCCGCCATTTTTTAAGCTTTGCAAGCCCTGGGCCTATGTGACCCCATCATTTTTTTAAATATCTGTGTCAGATACGGATTAATTTTTGGGCTCATGCGGGTTAATTTTTTGAACAAAACGATTCTTCAAGTTACATATGTTTCTGCCATTTTAATTAATTAAATACATTCAAATTTCATTTCAATGAAATTTTTAAGAATTCATTACCTACCCCTTTACGTGGGTAAAAGGGAGATTATTAATTGTTCTATTTGATACTTTGAATTCTTTTTTCCGTCGGAGATGGATCAACTTCTGCCCATTTTTATCATCTGATACCATAATTGGCGTTTTTTTCGGAACACACCACCGGCAAGTCTCCCATGGCCATGTATTGGCAATGGCAAACATCATTACACTCCCGATTCTTGTTCCATCCCCTCCCGACCTCTCCTATTCACCCGGATCTAATTCGCAGAGAGCCGCAGCATCATCGACCTATGTCGATTTAGCCGATTAAATCAATACCAATTTTCCACCTGCACATTTTTTCCCATTTGACAAAATTTACTTTCATCCCGTTGGTGCACCAGCGTGTGAAATGCGCCGATGTCGCGAAATATCAACACAAACATCACCGCGAACGAGGGAGAAGAGATTTTTGCATCAGTTGTTACCTCTTATGGCGCTAGTGGCATCAATTTTGAGGTGGTTGGCCACACTCTCGGAAAATCTGCTTCACTCCCGCAGCTTCCCATTACGAATTTCCTCCTCCCCTCTCCTAAGCCACCCTTTCTTTTGAGAACCCTCCCCCCCGACGCGCCCCTCCTTCTCGTCCGCGCCCCATTTCCTACCCCCCTCCGGCGGGCCAACTCCAAAACCCCTTCGCGACTTGAACCTTCCCACTCACCTTGGCACCCCTCCCATCAGTTTCCAATCCCTCGAACCATTGTCTACAATTCCATAACGCGATTTTCAAGGTCTTTGGCTTTGGAAACTCATCAGGAATCTAACTGCGGGCTCTTATAGAATGAGAGCGACAAAAGTTTCCCATGACGGAGAGAGGACCCCCCACCCCTCGACCCAACAATTGCCACGGGATCAAAACGAACCCTCGACGGAACGCTCGAAATAAAGTTATCCCTTCTTCCTCCCCACATCTCCCGTCCCCCTTTCCCCATCCCCCCCACTCCTTTCCATCCACGTCTCTTTGAGGGTGGGGTTTTCAAAACCTGAATGGAGAGCTTGATACAGCGCACAAAGTCGACGAAGAGGCTACATTCACTCATCTTCCCCCCACCCCAATCTCCCCACGGGGGGCCCTCAGGGGTGGGGAGGAGCACGGGGGGGGGGGGGAAGAAAGGGGTGTCAAGTCCAAAAAGAAAGCGACCTTAACCAGTCGGGCCTACACGCGCCGGCTTTCTATTCGAGACTTCCACGTCTTTACTCCCAACAGTTCAGTCCTTATTTCGTTATAATTTCTTTTGAGATTACATGCGTCAGTAAAACAGTTTTACGTAATTTGAATGAACAGACTAAGGTGCTAAACGGTCATCATGTTTCTCATAAATATTTAGCATGGTTTTTGACTGACAATCATATTCAGACAGAGAATACCAAAAAGTAGCTCAATGAATCAATATATCTTCTGCCTATATTTTAATTAGCATTAATTGTTTTGAGTCTTGAGCACTACAGATCATATTAGGTGGCAAACACGAACACACATTTGGGTTTCACGTATCTGTCGCCGGTAATTGCGATTGTTTTCCTATCGTCTTCTCCCCGTTGCTTTTCGACCCTAGACCCTTTTTAAGGTGTGTGTGTGTGTGGAGGAAATGGAAAGAGCCCGAGAAGGGAACGAAAACGAATCGGGAATTTGTAAATCAGATTTGCGGATAATCAAGCTTTAGGTAGTCAGTCAGCCAAAGGGGTGGACAATATTGCTGAGAGAATTGGAAAGTCATTGCGATAGGTATGGAATGGGAATCAACATATACAAGAGAAAGTTTCTGAGTATTTAAATAAAGAGGTATGCCAAGTTAAATATTAGAATTGGAGGAAATATATCGGAGGAGAGTTAAATAGTTGCCCTATATATTGGAAGTATTTTAGATCACACACAGAAGTCTGAAAGTGGTATGGATAAAAGGAACACAATTAATATTGTTAGGCAATGAAGATTTTACGAAGAGGAGGGACGCAGTTGTCGAATAAGGATTCTAAGAACTTTTTTTTGAAAACTTTGATATGGAGCATGGTTGTATTAGGCGTGGAAAGATATTTGATGAGGTAAGAACGCGGAGGGAATTGGAGAGTTTTGAAATGTGAGTGTGGAGAAGGATTGAAAATTTGAATTAGAATAGATTAAAATAAACTTTAAAAGTGAAGTCATAGCGGGGAGGGAGGGGATTGTTGGGAGGGATCAATATGTAGCACGTTTTGGGGTGGAATTTTAAAGAACATATTAAGGGGAGAAGGTCAGACAAGTGAGGTAGGGAAAGAAAAAGAATGTATATGATGGACCCAATGAAGGAAAGTGGAAAATATGAAGAGCTATATGCGGATTTACAAGGTTTTTATAAAAAGTATCATTAACAAATTTTTTACTGACTTTTGCATGAAATGCCGAATTCAGACCGTCGGTTTAAGTATGCTCCTCATCGCAGATTGTATATTGACATTGATATGATGACAGGGTACATGTTATTATCACTGAAAATTTTCCAATGCGAAAGATGTGCGCTAAACTCGTCCCGAAGGCCTTGACGGACGACCAGGTGCTGAGTCGAGTGTCCGCTTGCCTTCTGCAACGACATCGCCACGATTCCCCAACCTCCTTACAGTCCCGACATGGCACCTGCAGACTATTTTCTATTCCCAAAAGTCAAATTCTTCTTCAAAGGACACTACCATGGCACCCTAAGTGCCGCCATAGAAGCTGACACGCGTACCATTAAGGACCTTCCGGAATCCGCCTACCAGGGAGCCTTCGAGTGTTGGAAAAGTCTCTGACAAAAGTGTGTTGACGCTCAAGGGATGTACTTTGAAGAATTTTGAGGCATTGTAGCAATAACTGAAATAAATTTACTTTTCCCGGTAATTTATATACAAATCATGTATTGTCGTGTAGGGTGTTAGGATATGTCTTGTTAGCGAGGCTTAGTAATGTAGCAATGTAGTCTGTATCTATCTAAAACCTACCTTAACACCGATAGACTACCCATTAATAATAATCCTCCTCGCCTTTAAGTCATTTCCTTAATTTTGCAGATTATTTATACATAAGCGGGCGGATCTGAAAATAGACTTCATAAATCCATTAATGCCCTTTAAGGTTCATACTTTCTGATGGTATTTCATTTGACTCCCACAAATGTTTGATTTCAGATGCTTCCACTTATCTTCTATAAATCTTAAAATCCAATTATGAGCCAATCATTTGTGTTGTATGATGGAAGAAAGGCTTGATATGAATAGTTATATACGAGGGTCGTCCGGAAAGTAGTACCCGTTCGTGCCGCATGAAGTGCTGACGACGCGAGTAGCCGCTGGACGAGGTCAGATAGCTTCAGTGGCTTGTCTGCCTTCTCTGAGCCAAGTTGCGTGACGCTAGCATTGCCTGTGTTGTTTCTGTGATTGTTTACAATGTTTAAAAAAATTGAGAACGCCGCCAGTTGTGAAGTGAGGGCAGTGATTAAATTCCTCAATGCAAGAAACGTTCGCCCATGTGATATTCATCGCCAATTAAAGGAGGTGTATGGAGACAATGTAATGGACGAGTCGTCTGTTCGGCGGTGTTGTCGCAACTTCAACATGGGGAGGGGGAACACACACGACGATGAGCGTTCGGGGAGACCGTCTGTCATTACAGACCAACTGGTGAGCTCAGTTGACGAATTCGTGAGGAACGATCGGCGCGTCACAATTGATGACATCTGTGAGCATTTTCCCAATGTTTCTCGAACAATTGTTCATGAAATTGTTAAACACCATCTGCATTATGCAAAAATTTGTGCAAGATGGGTCCCTCGCATGCTTACAGATGAGCACAAAACCAAGCGTATGGCTGCAGCACTGACGTTTTTGGGACGTTATTCTGATGAAGGAGACTCTTTCTTGACTCGCATAATTACTGGTGACGAAACATGGGTTTGTTATGCATCACCTGAGAGTAAACGACAGTCAATGGAGTGGCATCATGCTCATTCACCAAACAAACCAAAAAAATTCAAGACAGTTCTGTCCACCAGGAAACTCATGGCAACCATTTTCTGGGATCGACGAGGTGTATTGCTTATTGATTTTATGGCCCGTGGAGACACTATTAATGCCAATGCGTATTGTGAAACATTAAAGAAATTAAGGCGGGCAATACAAAATCGGCGGCGAGGTCTATTGTCTACTGGTGTCATTCTCGTTCATGACAATGCCAGGCCTCATGCAGCTGGGATAACACAAAAACTTTTGCAGCAATTCAAATGGGAAATTTTCGACCATCCACCGTATAGCCCGGACTTGGCCCCTTCAGATTTTCATCTCTTTACAAAGCTTAAAGACTTTTTGGCAGGAAAAAGATTTGACAGCGATGAAGAACTTAAAGAAGGAGTGACCCTGTATCTCAATGAGCTGGCGGCGAAGGACTATGCAGCAGGAATACAGAAACTTGTCGCACGTTATGACAAATGCCTTAATTTGCTTGGAGATTATGTTGAGAAGAAGTTTAAAGTATCCTCTTTCAAATAAAATTTTTTATGTTTGTTAATATTTACTTTTGTGTCTTTATTTCACGAACGGGTACTACTTTCCGGATGACCCTCGTATTTTACCATAATAGTAGAATTCAAATTTTCTTCTTTTTTTAAGCACAAAACGTATTAATAGCTGTTCTTAGATATAAAGTAGAGCTTTCTTAAAAATATGTGGTGAAAAAAGTTGTAAAGAACTTTTTCATCATTCATTTAATCATTTTCTACGTTGCAAACAAGTATTTTGTGCGTTATTTCCTCACACTGCGACAAATTCTTACTTTTTAAATACTTGTTCCTTGTACTAAAGCCAATTTCATTGTAAAAAATGAGGAAAATTGTAGCATTACGAACATTATAGTTTATACTTTGTAGTGCCATTCTCCCTGCCGAAGGCAGAGCAGATCTCAACAGTTACAACTAAGGCATGCTATTAAATTCTCTTGTTCATCACCTGTCATAATTCCAGTGTTATATTAGGGCCTCCCAATTATGTTAATTACCATAATGAATTGAATGAAAACGACATGAAGAAAAAATACACGTAAAATATTTAACCACACATTTGTATTTATCCTCCTGCTTATTATTATCAAAATTATTAATTAATAAAATGAGGAAATTTCTAACACATGGTAGGTATACAAGCGATTCTTCGAAAACGGACAAAAGTTACCAAAGCTTGCAATTCTTATATTGAGTTTCGACAAATTTGCCGCAATTTTTTAGAGCCACTTGAATCGTGCATGAAAAAGATGAAAAATTAGTAACAGTCACATTAAATTAATTAGCCAATGAAAATGTTGGCTTCAAACTACTTACACATCGATGGTAGCGACAGAAGAATAAGCGAGACATTAAGATGTTTATTTACATTGGCCATGTTCGTGGATATGATGACACTTATAAAAACTTAAAAAGTTACTTTGAGTACTTTTAGTAAATAATGGCGAGGGTCGTCAAGAAATTAACTTACGCTTCTGCCTAGTAGGGCGGTGCATAGGGGTAGAGCCACCAACTGGGTGTCTAAAATTTCCTACACTCAGTACATATCCTGCTGTGGAAGTGTGTGCTGACTGTGGTTCTTCTAATTTCCATACTGCGAACTTTGAAAATCTGCGCTGTAATAATGCAAAATCCTGCGAGCCGTGAATTGCCATCCATTATTAGTTTTTTACTGGCATAAAACCACAAGGCAATTGAAATTCATAGGAGTCCTTGTGAAGTGTAAAAGGAGACGGGATAGTGAGTGAAGGTGGAGTAAGGCAGAGGTACATTCAGTTTAAAATGGCCATTCAGTTTAACCAACGTTCACGACGAGGACCGCAGTGGTCGGCCTTGCATTTTGACAGGCGACAAATGTCTTCAAAGACGAAATTTAAAAGCTTGTGAATTGTTATTTGCCTCAATTTGAATGGCGACACAAGGTAAAAAAATATTTTAGAATATACCTTTCAAATGCACATAATAAAACTTTGTCTTATCACTAGGGGTTCATAATTTATTTTGACTCTTTAAGTTGCTGAACAGTCTTCGTATATTTTGAAAAGTATATAAAAAGTCGTTTGGCAAGTTACAGCAATAATTTGGCGAACATTCGTAGTAATAGTTAATTTTGCCACGTGCAGGAAAGCTTTCTAATACCAATTTTTCCTCCTCCTCCCGATTTGGATTCACGGAAGTATATCGTGACTCAGGCGATTGTAATAATAGTGTGACTCAGGAGATGATAATACTACTTCACCTGTTATAAGTAACATTTCTTAAGTACAGTATGACGATTCCTGGTCATGTGTATTAAATATTTTACTACATGGTCATTAGCAATTTTTCTAATATTGTTTAGGTTCTATCATCCAAAGCCGTAGACTTCAAATGGCTGCGTGGCATATTTAGTCGTTAGTCCAAGGGAGTATATTAATAACGGCCATGGCGTGTACAATTCCATGGTTTTCTATTACGACGACATTCATCTGCTGCTCTTCAAAGAAATGTCTTAAAAACCTAAGAAAAATAATGCTGGGGTTTCTGTTAATTGAAGCGTTTATCCGTACTTACATCTTCATAAATATCCTTAATCCATGGAGAGCTATTGGCCTAACATATTTTCAGTTCGATTCTATAATCAGTTTTCAGTATTTCACCCGAAAACACACTATATGGGGAACCAACATTACACACGTGGAATCGGTAAGACACTTGGGTGCAAACTTGATAACTAAAAATATGTCCTGGGGAAAACACATTCGTTAAATTGGCGGAATAGCTAATAAAAAGTTAGGATTCATCAAAATAATACTTGGTAATTGTAATGAAAGGGTCAAAGAGTTTTTTTATTTCCCGTTAGTTAGCCCCACCTTGTATAAGTGTATGAGACTTAATGAGGTAGGCTCAATTTTGGAACTAGATCGAGTGCAACGTAGAGCAGCTAGGTTTATGAAAAGTTGTTATGAACAGGGTAGCAGTGTCACGACACTAGTAGAAGAATTAGGATGGGAGTCACTAGTTGACCATAGGCTGAAATACAGGTTAAATTTCCTACGTGAATTTGAGGCAGGTTTCTTATCTGAGGAGGTTAAAGACATATTACAGGCCCCCACTTACTATGGTAGATCAGATCACCAACGTAAAATCAGGGAGATTTACTGTAGAACAGATAGATTTAAAATGTCGTTTTTTCCTTGAACCATTAGAGATCATAACAGACATGACAGCAATTTCGTAGGAGATAATTAGAATTGGTAAGTGTATATATTTGTCGATATCCTGCACGTTATAATATTTATTTAATAGACCCACCTTTTTAATAGTTCTACAGCATGATTTGAATGTGCGTATTCTGTTATTATATATTGTTTCATGTAAGTACTTTCTTTCGTGTGATTAATATTTGTCTATTACATTAACAAACTAATATTTGTGTAGAGTTAACATGATTTGGTTTTGCATGTGGTTTTATTCTATTTTACGGGTGGTAACCTAACACCCCCCGCTACACGCCCTTGCAGCAACCTGTGGGGTATTCTTTAGATGTAGATGGAAACGTAATTAGAGAAACGATGGCACTGCACAATTGCCGTTACAGGGCACAAAGGTAGCAAGGGTGTTTTGTGATTAATGAGAATTAATCTGCAAAATTATGAATATAATCAAAAGGGTATGCGTATGCATTAAGAATGGCAGTTATGAATAAAGAACATGGGCGTATTCCGAGAGGACTAGTTACATAAGGTCAGTGGTTCGAATAAAAAATACTGTTGTTGTCAACGTATACAGGAAACATTCAAATAAATAGATTTTCTCGAAAACACGATGATAAAAACATTCGCAAAAAACTATTTTCAAATGGCGATGACCAAATATTGTTTTTATCATGGAAACAGCATCGAATACCTCAGTATTCGTCTGGCCCATATTCGACCAATTATTCCGGTCAGTCAGATATAGCAATCGACACTGTTGGACGAAGTTGATCGAAGAAAATAAAACAAGGAATCGGAAAAGTCGAAATAGGTCCCACGATTGCTCCAGAAGCAACAATCTCTGCTTGACGACCTAAACCTTTGGATTGCCCGTTGGATTATTCAAAAGAAAAACCTATTCCCAAACGAAGGTTAAACAAAAAAATTCTTAGCTAAGGAAACCGTGCCTCACCCAAAACCACGCGTGCCTAGAAAGGCTAACTATCTGTCTAACAACTCATTTATCCTCCCGAAACTACCACTCAGGATCCTCCCTTTCCCTGATTCCCCATAACCCTTACTCCTCGAAGCCCTTCTTGAGGTACGAGTGGATTCCCTAAACCTCTCCACTCAGCGGGCAGGAGAAGGGAGGATTGTTTAGCTAGGTGGGGTGGGGAGGGAGGGAATGGTTGGGAAAGAAACCACGGGATCACGGTTTGAGTTCCGTAATCTTGCGGCGAGATCTTCATCTCAGCACCTCACCCGCCTAATACGTACGCCTCGGAAACCCCCGCCGCTCATCACCATAAGAGCCATCTCCACCAATGTATTTTCTCCCTCCCTCTCTCACACACACCCACACATAATTTCCCGGCCTCCCTAGCTCAGACTCGCTTATCCCTTCCTCCTCCATGCGCCCTCCTCCTCCTGTCCTCTCCCCATCATTTCCCATCCCTTTCCTCGCAAAACGCAGCCCGCCATTCCATGCGTCTCCCATTCCTCCTCGTATTTCCCGGCTCCGTTCTCTTCGCTTCCCTCTACTACCTACCTTGCACTGTCCCCTTTTCCTAATTTAATGCCTCTGGTCTTAAGGATTCTCTGGTTCGTAAATCCCAGCCGCCAAGTGGTTGTTGAGTTCGAGTGGTTTTTCATTATCTAAATTCATAATTATTTTCAGGCATATACGCACAATTAGAGGCATGATGGACTATATAGCATATAGATATGCCCCATATTCTGGGATTCAACTTAAGGAAAGTGGCTAGGGATGTCCTAAATACAACCTATATATTGCACGATTTTTGAAATTAAATTTTTTTAAACAAGTGTGGGGAGGATAAATCTGTGGAATTCTGTGAAGATTGGAAATGAAAAATGATTGGAATGAAACCTTCAGGATCTTCAGACCTGAAGATGACGTTGGACGTCGAAACCCGGATCGTATCGTAATAAATTTCTGTGAAATTACAAAGTTATCATCCTTTCATTTCCAACATGAATCGATTTCACAAAGTTACGCCGAATACCATCAGTTGTATCTGTGGAGATGATTCTATCAAAGTTACAAATACAATGTTTGCATAAAAGTATCTGTGACACTTTTTTCCTGACGTGCAGTGCGTGAGATGTTGAAGTCATTTAAAGTGTGCGCATAACCGTAGATCGTATTGGCGTTAGCATAAGATGATAGTGCACTCACCATTACCATTTAAAATTTGGCAATGCGAAAAGACCTGCGCTAAACTATTTCCGAAGGTCTTGACAATTGGCCGAGAGCAAAGTCGAGTGTCTGCTATTGGTCTTCTTGCGAAGACCTTCTGTCAAGGTATCGCGACGATTCCCCACCCCTCTTACAGTCCCGACTTGGCAGCAGCAGGTTATTTCCTATTCCCAAAAGTCGAATCCTCCCTCAAAGGACAAAACCATGGGACCCCAAGTGCCGCCATAGAAGTTTGCACGCGTACCCTTAAGGACTTCCCGCATACCGGTGAGCCTTCGTATCATGGAAAAGCCGCTGGAAAAAGTGTGTCGACGCTCAAGGGATGTACTGATTGAAGAATGTTGAGATATTGTGGCAATATCTGAAATTTCTCTATTTTTCCGATACCTTTCCCGATACCTTTTATGCAAACCATGTAAAGCCGCTGGTCCACATATCTTTTCAAATATGTAAGTCGGCATTTTTCTATTAGAGAGTAGATTCTACCTACATAGTTTTTATACGACAGAAATCTTGAATTGGAGAAACTCAAAGATCCATTATTTATTTCAAAGAAGTAACTGAATTTTAGATTATCCATGTGCCGAAGTTACTTCACATTATTGGCTTTTATGAAGTCATTGAAAGCTCTAACGTTAAACTATTAAAGACCTGTTCATATTGAATGCAAGAACTTAAGAAACCCTACTTAAGTTGTAGCTGAGAGTAAGAGTGGGAAGAGGTCCTTTCAGACTGCTCCTTATGAACTTAACGGAACTTAAAGATGCTACCATGGTCATTTATTGAGTCAAAGCCGTAAAGCTGCCCAATAAAGTGTTGGAACGTGTTCTTAAGTTCTCCAATCACGAGCGATCGTAATTCTACTCTAGTGTTACGCATGACTCTCGTGAAAAATCCAAACCATTCACGAGGGAAAAGGATGAATCGTTCGGCAAATCTTCTAAATGCATTTTGCGTATTAAGAGAGTAACATAACTGATACTTCTTTGTAGTTTCAATAGACTAAACGGAGCAATGGACGCATTGCTTCTATTAGTAGTCAAAAAAGATGAGAAATGCTGATTGTCTGGTCTTCGAAATTTTAGTCATCGTGAAAGATAAGAGAAGTTCAGCTTACGCCAAATTGTGTTCTCAATTGAGAGAATTGAGTTCATTCAAGGAGAACCGCCCATAATACCCGAATTCAAACCCATGGCCTTCAGGTTAGCCCGTCACCGCTCCCTCCTCCTGATTCCTGATTAACCGAGTTGTCCCCTTCATCTTTTTAATCCCAGACAGTTAAGCATAAAGAACAACGTATCAGAAACATGTAACTTACACAGTAACGCATTTAAAATGTATGCATAGAGTGAAAGATATGTAGTAGGCGATAATTATTGGAATTGTTTCACATTCTTTGAGATAAATTTAAATCAATCTGTAACTTTCCAGATTTTATTTAATTATCGTCGCCAATTATGGTTGAACCAGTCTCTCATAATCTTAATAGCGAAACCATGGACGGTGAAATAAATGAAAATTGGTAATTTACCTATGTTTTAATTTATGTTTGCTATTTTAGTCACATTAAAAATGTATCATTCTCAAGAATTTATAAGAAACCTGAATTGCAACCACAAAACCAATTAAATCACTTTTAGATGGCCGAAGAAAAAAGAAAACAATTTGTAAGAGTAATCACAAATATAAAGGTACCATAGACTATATGAAAATACAGATAAAAAATGATAACATATAATATAATTATGCTTCTTTAATGTAAAGCATGAACCATTAACTCAGTTTGTGTAATCTTAACGAAGTTTGTTTTAATGGAGTGTCAAGTAGGGCATGCGCTACAAAGAACGAAAATACGCATAGACACGAAATAAACAGAGTCCCTTAAACTCGCTTCAAAATGAAAGACAGGGAGTTTTCTTACATATAATTAGTGAAATAATGATTTTTCCAGGTGGCCCGAAATTTCCCCGCGTTTTCCAGAAGACTGAAATTCATGCGTTTTAATGCGTTCTGGATTTCCCAGGCTGGCGGGAAACGTGGATTATTTCCAATATGAAATCCCATTAACTTTCAATACAAATAAATTGCTACCCCATCGCGCTCAACCCATTAATCACATTTTCCCCCTCCTAGGTTATCTAGAGAGAGAAAGATTAAAATTAAATTTCTATGATAATTAAAATTCAGCACCAGAAGTATATATGGAGAGAGAGAGACACTAAAAGTGAAAACAACCTTCTACTGGATAATAATGGAATTCTAAAAAACTTGGCAAGGAAAATAAGAACGAAATTGGGAAAGAGAGAGTTCCTTCAGCGCAAGGAATGTTGATGCAGCTTCGAGGAATACCTAATTACACACTTTTACCCAACAAACATAACTATACCAGTTTCAGGAGAATCGTTGTTCATTTGCTGGGAACATGTCTAGCCTGTGTATTGATTCCTGCGGGAGTCCCGTGACCGCAAACATCGCATAGAACTGTTCACCGTGGTCATAGTGATCGAAATAAGAGGTTAGCATGAAATTAACTCGTTTTTTTCAGATCCAAACTGAGCAACCTGAATGATATTAATATTTGACTTAGTGAAGGAATTTTATTATAGCTACTGTTTCATTACACGATAATTATCGTACAAATTCTTTATTCTTTTCTAATTACTCTAATATAAAAATAGATTTAAATTTATCAATTTTCATTTCAATAGGTGTCAATAGACTCTTCTGTTGAGTGAGTTCAAATATTCATCTTAAGTCCATCATCATCTTCAGTATTTCAATCCTGAGACTGGTTTTACTGCACACTCCCATTCTTCTCTGTTCAGGATTAATTCTCTCGCACATGATACCTTCTATTTCTTAAGCCCTTCCCATTTTGTCCCCTGTACTTGTCTCTTGGACTTCCTCGCGTGATCTTCCATTCTACGTACGTGTTATGTTTCTAACCAATGTTCCAAAAAATGTATTTCCCATTCATTGTGCTCAAGGTGTGTCCAGGCCATCTGTTTCTTCTGCTTGCCTAAGATTTATTTCAATATGGTGATTTCCCCTCTACTCTTCTATATACGTACTTCCTAGTTCCTCACTTTGTCGGTCCATTTAATAATTAGCATGAGTTCAACTATACAACAGTCAAAAATATTTGAGTATTTCCGTGTTTTTTGTAATAAATTCATTTTATTTTCATTTGTCCCACATTTCCTAGAAGAGTTGTGTCCTCATGTTTCACAGAAGTGAGTTTCCACGAGAACCAGTCTGAAAAACTGAAAGAAACGTCTTCTCATCCACCCTGGCGAATCGTATCGTATGGGCTTCAAGGAGCTCTCCCATTTCGCAAATTATTTGGTCCCAGTCCCAAGCAGGAACCACTGCACGGCCATGAAGATCGTGGTGAATTCGTATTTATACGTTACTGAATTTCTCTGTTTGATCTTGAAACTAAATGAGCGCCATCTGCTGATTCGATGACATCGTCCTGTCGTCACTATTCTCGGTTATCATTCTAGAAGACTTCCGAGGTCATAAAAGCGAGGTTTCAGGTCTGTTTGCTCGTCTCCGTCTCCCTAACATCTCGCTCCTCCGCTTTCAAAGATCCCTCAGCGGACACTCCCTCTGAGGGCGCCCGGTGGGATAACTCCAAGGAGAAGAATCGATTCGGGAGGGGGGGGATGTGAGGATAACAAGAAAGGGTTAAGGAGGACGTGAGGAGAGAGGCGAGATGGGAGGAGAGCAAGCAGTCTAATTAGGAGGCCGGGTGAAGCTGATCCGACGGCTCCGAGGGAGGATAACGAGGGGAAAGAGGAGGAGAAAGTAATAAGGGCGGAGGGAGGGGAGAGACACCGCTCCCTGGGGAGGAACACGCCGCCTCCCGGCCCTCTCCTCACCTCGCGATCCCCAGGGCAGGCCGGCCTCGCGAGAAGGAGAACGCCGGCGGCCGCCGCTCTCTGTTCCTTTGTCTCCCTTCCCACACATCGCGCCCACCCCACCAAACCCTCTCCTACCTGTCCCAAGACGATGGAAACACGAGACGCGGACCGGGGGAGAGGGAAAGAGAGAGGGGGGTACGGGGGCCGAGAGGGGTGGCGGGTGATAGGACGAGCGGCGTAACTCCAGGAGGGTCTCCTAGCAGATGTGTGGGGGAGGGTTGCTCCCACTCAAGGCGGTGCCACACGAGAGGGTTAGGGGGATGTGCGAACGCGAGGGATGAGCAGGTGACATCCGGGGAGAAGCCGCCCCAGCTCAGGGGAACCTCAAACCAGAACGGGTGTGCTAGTGTCCCTCTTCAAATACAAGGTTGGTATAAAAAGTATCGGGAAAAGTTTCGGAAAAATGGATTTATATTAGATATTGCTCGTGCAATATCTCAAAATTCTTCAAATTACATCTCTTGAGCGTCGAAGCACTTTTGCCGGCGGCTTTTTCACTACTTTAAGGCTCTCTTGTGGGCGGAGGATCCCTGAAGGTCCATAAGGGTACGCGTGCAAGCTTCTTTGACGGTACTTAGGACCCCTTGTTGGGGTCCTTTGAGGGAAAATTTCACTTTTGAGAATAGGAAATAGTCTGGTGGTCTACCCATGTCGGGGCTGTAAGGGGGTTGGGGAATCGTCGCGATGCCGTTGCAGAATGTCTTCGCAAGCCGACACTCAACTCTGATCCGTCGTCCGTCCAAAGACCTATGGGACGAGTTTAGCGCAGATTTATCGTATCGTCAAATATACAGTGGTAATGCTGTGTGAAGTGTCATCTCATCAATTCAAATATACGATCTGCGATCATGCGCACACCTAACCGACGGTCTGAATTGAGCACCTCACGCACACGTCAGGAGAAATTAGTTACCTATATTTTTAATACATTTCTAATTCTTGTGTTTCCACGAGTCTTCGCAGGCTGCCTGAGGCAATTTCCAGAAAAGAAAGAGACGGAAGACTAGTGAGGAAAACGAGAGGTTTTTAGGACGGCATATCATCATACCTTTTGGCAAAAAATGTCAATCCATGCCTCCAGTCAAAAGCACTGTCCAGGAGAGGTGAATATTTTGGAATCGTTCCCGGATTAGAAAACCGATGTTGACTCACATATCAACGCATCTGTCGGGCAGTTTAGATCAATGGGTCACGCGATCGCTGTCTAATCCAAATGTTGGCGGTTTGAGTCCCACCTTGGGCAAGGGTGCTGATTGCACTCCGGTTGTTCGACCCCTGGGAAACTTGATGGTCTGCCAAGTAAGCTTAAGGGAATGCCATGGTTAGGTTCGACTAGAGAACAGCCATCTCCGAAAGGAAACAATAATAAAAATAAAAGCCGAGGATTTGAAGCTCATATTAGGTTGAGAGACTAGTACAAAGGGAGAGTTACGCCTCGTATGATTCGCAGGAAGAATTAACTATGGACGTCGAAACTTGAAGCATTTCATCAATCCTTAAAATTAAACCATTTTTTTAATAATTAAATCCGTCAAGGCCCAACAATACTGAGCAAAGGATCATTTTTCAAAATTATTCACTCTATATTCAATGACTTTATAATCTGGTGATACTATTCAGCCACTTATCTTTTTAAATTTGGTAATTTCTACGAACAAATTAATATAAATAAATCACAAGGTTCCAAAAGTAAATCACAAGAATTTCTCTAGATAACAAAATATTCACATATTCACTCCATTTTATAAAATTATTGCAATTATAAAATTTTAAAAAATAATAATTTCTGCTACTTTTTCCGATTTCACGCTACTGCGCACTTAAGTACGAGGTGAGTTCTTAATTCGCATCTCAAGACATTCCTTAAGGTTTACGACTGTTATTGGCTAATCTGCGAGGATATTCTACGTGAGTCCCGTTGAGGTCATAATACTACATTTTCTGGATATTTTCTGATTGTAAACCATTATACCGAGGACAAAAAACGATTGTGAATGGCAACGAAATGTAGATATATTTCTTAAAAGGCATCGATAAATATTTGTCTATTATTATGGTACCAAAATCACTCTTTCGAGATACTTCAATTTGAAAATTTCAAATCATATGCTGCTGATAAACATTATAAAATAATATAATAATGTCCTCGCGTATGTGACACACCTTATCTTTTTCTTGAAAAAATACGACAAATCTCCCCGAATGTTATTAATTCTGCTCTCTATTTCTTCGATCTCTAATTATCCGAAACCGCAAGAAGTCAACACGGTATTTTTATTATGATATTTTTTCAATATCAGTCATCACTACATTGCATTCGATGATAATGAGAGTGAAACGGTTTTCGTTGCCTACATGACGGTCACGAGATCACTGTCTCAAATTTTGGTAAAGATGAAATCTGAGAATGACTGATGACCTCACAGATATCAGAAATAATCTGAATGTAATTCATCATTCTATGGCAGTGCACTGATGTACAAGGATGTGAAGCAAAACAGTCAGGAAACAAGAAACACATACTTACAAGGAGGAGTACAAACTTTTTACCTTCAGTTCAATCATCATCATGGGTTATCAGTCTGAAGATTGGTTCATAACAGTTTTTCAAGCCACATATTCCTTATCAATGTCCTCGTTCACTCATGGTTAATTGCACTGCCATCTACAAGTACTTTTCATATAAATAAACCAATTCCTTCCCCTCTTTATCTACTTTGTTATTGGGCTCATTCAACGGTGGTCTCCATTAATATATCGTCCCCCGTGCTATGTCCACATATTATCTCTTATCTTAATTTTAAATAGCATATATATTATTTCGGTTAGACCCTTTCTTTATTTCCTCCCCTGATACAGTTGAACAGCAATGCTTCCCGTACATGAGTTAACCCCCGAAAGCACCTTTAACAGACTTTGAAGGAACCATCCATATTAACCGGCACCCATTTTAGAACGAACAAATTGAAATTTAAAATTCTAAAATCTTTCACAGTCTTCGAAGACATTAAAATATTTATTTGATTTTATTCTTTTTTAATTTATCAAAAGTTTTTTTAACCCATCTCTTTTATTCTAAACATTTTGCCAATTTTTCGAAAAATGTAATTTATACTTTTACACTATAAGCAACCTAAATATTAGACCATGAGGAAATACATGTTCGATGGGATCCGAGTTAACTTGTGCTGTTTCAAGGAAGAACTTCAAAACAGGTCAAAGGAAAAGAATAGCAAATGCTTTTGATGATTGCATTATTACAGCTGACATTTCTTTAAAAAAATGTTTAAGATGATATTTGCTCATTTTGTCCTTTACATTCATTTTGTTTGTGCACAGCTGACATATTAAAGAGAAATTCTATTAAACTGTATGTATTGATAAAATAGATTCATTTAAAATTTATTGATATTTTGTCTTCTGCGGTTGAGAAATGAACAAACTAGGATAAGGTAAAATCTAATCATCTACTACTCGTTCTGTCCTAAAGATTTTTTATTGTGGTGGTATTTGTAGAGTTAACGTCATCACGTTTGATACAAACAAAAGTAACGAATAAAAATTAAGAACTACAAATGATATCTGCGCATGCGTACAGCTATGGTTTAGCAACCACTTCGGTGAATCTTGAAAAGCATTATTATTATTACTATCGGAAATCTACCAATTAAGATAGGTTTCGCCATCCACTCAACTACCAAATAAATATCTGGTCCCTCCTAACAAAACACAACCCAACATCCTATTCTACAGCAAGTCCATCTTCATCTCCGTATAAATCCTTCCTCCCTTCATTTCGTCCAACATCCCTATCCTATTCCTGCCCCTTCCTCGTCTGTCTCGCTTGTGATTTTTTTTTAATCTCGTAAAATACTGATGCAGAAAGGTGAAATCTATATTTTTCAATAGAAAATTTTCAACAACAGCGGTAAAGTTTCGGTGAGTTTGATTTATAGAAATTGAAACTATAAAAGACTTGCCTCTTTGGAGCTGTTTATCCACATAAAACTCATGAGCCCGTAAAATAAAATTAAAAGACAATGAGAAAACTACTTTGGATTTCTCTCTTCTTGAGACACAAATGAAGCCATACTGAGATCATTATTGAAAAACCGAAAACAAAATATGAATTCAATAAGAAATATTGATTGGCACGTAAAAAGTGTTGTAGCCACCCATCATCTGCGCTTTAGTGCATTAAAGTTAAAGGGCAGAATTCTTCCCCTGATTTTACTGAGAATAAAATATAGATACCACTTTCAGGCCAAATCGCCGCCTTCCCATGCTTCTGCTCCGCTCGCACTTCAGTTATGTTTTGTAGAAAAACTAACGTGTGGGTGTTTGTGCGGATGAATAGGGTGCGTTCCGAAAGTAACGCATTTTAATTTTTTTAACTAATTTATCGAACAGATTTTGCACGTACACTTAAAATTCTTCAAAGTACTGTCCTTGGGTCTCTACTCATTTTTTCCAGCGACTCATCCATGACCGGTAAACGTCCTGGAAGGCGTCTTCGGGGACCTCTCGCCAGGTCTTCGTCACGGCTGTTTGGATCTCTTCTCTTGACAAAAAACGGGTTCCTTTCAGGGCTGTCTTCATTCGCGGGAACATAAAGAAGATGTCCTGGGGCGATGTTAGGACAATTGGGGGAGTAGGGTAGCGTTGGCATTTGGTTTTTGGCCAGGAACTTGCTGACTCGTAGCGCGTTGTGGCAAGGCCCGCTGTCGTGATGGAGTTGTCAGGTAGCGGAGTAGTCTTTTCTCGCCCTGATGACCCCTTTTCAGAGTCTTTTCAGCACACCCACGTAGTAGGTAGCGTTAAATGTCTGTTTTTGAGGAAAAAACTCCTTATGAACAACTCCTTTACTGCCGAAAAAGACAATGAGCATTGTTTTCACTTTTGATTTGCTCATTCTTGCCTTTTTGTGCTTGGGGGACTGGTCGGTGTGCCACTCAGAGATTTTGCGTTTTGTTTCTGGGTCGTATTCAAAAACCCAGATTTAATCACCAGTGATGACATTGTCTGCATAATCTAGTTCATTTTCAATACGTTGCAAAAATTCAGTTAAAATTTCCACTCGGTTGGTCTTTTGATCGTCTGACAACACCTTGGGCACGAACTGGGCGCACACTTTCCTCATCGTTAAATTTTCTATAACAATGCGAAACACAGCAGTAGACTACAAGTTCAGTTCATTGGCAACCATATTGATACTCAATCGATGGTCAGAGTCCAGCAATTGTCGAACGCGAGCCACATTTCTGTCGGTGTTGCTGTTTGGCGGCCGCCCAGAACGTTGTTCATTGTGAACCTCTTCCCGGCCTTCCTGTAAGGCCTTTAATCGCCTCGAAACTTGTGAGTAGGACAGAGTAGAGAACCAGTAAGCCTCAATAATCATTTTGTTAGTCTCCTTAAGAGATTTTTCAGTTTAACACAAAACTTAGCAATCACGTAACGTTGCTCGATGGTCGATTCTATATTTTTTTCATGACACGGTCAGCGAGCAGGGGTTTACAATAACTGACGTCCTGTCGCTTCCACGGCTTGGAGAGCACTGAGACCAGTTTCGCGGCAAAGCTAAGTGTCACCTCTATTTATCTCCACTCCAAATAGTTCGCTCCCAATCCGACCAATAGTAGCATCGATGGAAATTTAATTGCATTACTTTTGGAACTCATTCTGTATATAGACACAAAAAGGTAGGGTTCAGAAATATAAACTTCATTTACCCAACTGCCCCCAAATGCCATATTGTAACAAGAACGCCGATGTAAATTCAACCAAACACTCCGAAAAAAAACTAGTTAAGAAAAATTAAGTCCGTCTCAATTTTTTTTTAAATGAAAAATTTTAAAAGAGCGTTTCGCACCCCACATTTCACCCAATCGAATTCAGCCGTCGTCAGTAAATCCTCCCGCCTCCGCATCTGTCTCTGGATCCGCATTCGCCCTCCCCCCCTTCCCCCCGACGGACCTTCCCCCTCTCCCAATCCTCCTGCCGGCCAATCCCACCACTCTCGCCCGCCCTCGCATCACTCTGCCTCCGTAAAGCGCTTTCCCCCGTCTCATCTCACTTAAACCCGTATCATACCAACATTCGATCCAGGCGATAAATTAGGCGTCCAACAAACTGGATGCGAGAGGAGGACCGTCGCCAGTAGCACTACATCACCACGGTAGCCCCTCCTCCGCGACTCCCCCACGCCCCCGAATAAAAATGCGGCCGCCCCGCCCTCTCTACCTCCCTCCACGCTGAGCTGGCAATCCCCCGGTCCCCTTCCCGCCCCAAACCCGCCCCCCATTCATTCTTCAATCCTCCCACACCTCTAATCACTTTCAACCGATTCTCACTCAACGCCACCCACCCCCCCGACTCCGAATTCCTCTCGCCTTCCCGGATTCCTGTATCCCGCATCTGCATCGCTGCCCCCAACTCTTTCGCTCCTAACCCAACCCCCTTCGCTCCACAGTACCGTAGTGTATGTATATATATTTATATGTATGTATGTATATATATACACATCCAACCACACATATGTAAAGCTTGTTGCAATAGACACATTAACACAAACACACACATACATACGTGTACGTACATATATATATATATATATATATCTTTGAAGTTGACGCTCTCCGGCGACGCACAAACACACGGATACAAAATATTCAACGCACGGTTCTGATGACGACGGCGGTGCCTTCGAAACGTCAATATCTACTGTAAGTGTCCTTCATTTATGTTTCTGTGTGTGGAATATTTGTTATCCGAGTATATATATATATTTATATACATAATGATATATATGTATATATATAAATCATATAAATCATATATATATATATATATATATATATTATTTTGTAGAAGTAACACGGAAGTGTTGAATAAAAAACTTTGACAGCAACACACAATATAAGAACACATAAAAGGAATACTCACATGTTAATTTTGACGGAATGAAGCTCCGTCTTCAGCAGAAGATTCGCTAGGACTGACTGTTGAACTAGGGGAGGTGAGGTATGTGTGAGAGAGAGAGATAGGCTTTGCAAAGCCTATCAACATCCGGGTCTCAATGTCGTTCACTAATTATTGAGGGTTGAAGTCGATAGGTGTGGAATTGTTTCATACGAGATAGTAAGATATTTTGTTCACCCGCATGTGTTTTGTTATTCTTGGCCTGGGTTGTGACTTACTAAGTCCTGATGACGACTTGGCAAGTTGACACCTGGGTCGTGGATGTTGTAGTATCTGTGGTTAAACTAATTGTTTTCTTATCCGTTTGTGAATTATTTCCACATCCTCCCTGTCACTCCTTTCCTATCTCCGCTCTCCTCTGGTCTCCCTTCTCCCTTTCCCATTCCACAACCCTTTCTTTCACCCCTCCCCCACCACCCGTTCTCCCTTTCCCCAGTACCCTTCTCTCTCTCTCCCTCACACATACCTCACCTTCCCCATCTCAGCAGTCAGTCCCAGCGAATCTTGTGATGAAAACGAAGCTCAATTCCGTCGAAATTATCAAGAAATAATGTGTGAGTGTTCCTTTTATGTGTTCTTATATTTTGTGTTGCTGTCAAAGTTTTATATATAAACATAATGGTAGTCCAGAAAGTAGCTTACGATTTGAAATAAAATATGATCCTAGAGACAAGTGAAAGTATTATTGAATTTACAATTAAAAGATACATTCTTAACATATTTTTCTACATATTCGCCATTTAAATTGAGGCATTTATCACAACGATACAAAAACTTTTCAATTCCATCTCTGAAGAAATCTACCACCTTAAATTTCAGCCACTTTTTCACATCAACTTGCATTTCATCGTCATTATCAAAGTATTGTGTTGCAAGTCCCGTCTAGAAAGAAATTTGCGATCGTAATTCGCCGATTTTTTTGTTGATTTTCAACGTCAGAACATCTGACATAAGGCTAGGCCGACCTCTGCGGTCCTCGTCGTGATCATTGATACTATTGGCATTTCTAAACCGAATACACCGCTGCCTCACTCCACCTTTTCTCATTATTCTGTCTCCGTACACTTCACAAAGTTGCCTATGAATTTCAACTGGCTTATGGTTTCGTCGTGAACCTCATCCCGACCCTCCTTAAAGGTCTTTAACCACCTCAAAACTTGTAAGTAGGATAAATCAGAGTCTCTGTTAGCATCACAAATCATTTTGTTAGTCTCCTCAAGCATTAAAAACCTAATTACAGCTCGCACTTCACAGCTTGCGGGATGTTCTATTGTAGCTCAGTGCTGTGTTCTCTTGTGCCGTCCAAATGTTATATTTCTCTACAGGTGTAGAAGCACTCACGAGATCAATATAACATTTGGACGACACGATAGAACACAACAAGATAAATAGGGAACACGGAAAAGGACACTCGCGTTCGGAAGGCCGAAAGCTTAAACTTTTTTCTGAACTGTTTTCTATATTTATATTATTGTGTTCAATTTTGTCGTCCAAATTTCATGTGCGCACACACACACGTACACACACACACACACATATATATATATATATGTGTGTGTGTGTGTGTGTATATGTATATATATATACATATATATATACATATACTATATATACAAATAAATGGTGGGTCGCGGTGGTCTAGTGGGTAGAGCGTTGGACTACTGACCAGAGGGTCTCGGGTTCGATTCCCGGGCAAGGCACTTTGGGCACCTGCAGCTCCACCCAAGCTAGTTGATTTTTCGGGTACCAGATCTTCCTGGGAAACCATAACCGGCACAGGGAAAGGAACTGGCCCTCCTACCCTGATGTGTGAATATTCACCCGCCGTCGGGCTTGGTACACGGGTGAGCTCTACCATCTAAACCGACCTTCGGGTTGATTACTGTGTTTATGGTTATACAAATAAATATATTTATATATATTTCTATATATTTTTTTATACAAAAAATAGAAATATTTTTTATTTATGTATGTTTATATATATATGCACACATGTAATTCCCATCTCACCAATCCCTCCTTGCCCACCGCCACCATCAGCCTTCTAGGCTTCCGCACACAAGAGTCCATTACTCTTCAAACACAAGTTCGCCCTTGGGCGGCGAACCGAATGACTCGATCCTGGGGAGGAGAAGGACAGGTGGCGCGGAACGATGGAGTTAATCCCACTGCTCTGAGAGCTGAGCAGTTGCAATCCTGGAGGTGAAGGAGGCGGAAGATTTCCAGCGCTTATGGGCTATCCAGGTCCATTTGCCTGCTAACAGAGTAACCTCAACGAAATTAGTAGCCCTGTTCTCTGCACAACGGGTTGCGAATCGAATATCACGTCATCTCACGAAAAAATAGAATACTTAGAAATGAGAATATAGATGCGCGGCCAAATAAGTAGTGCTGGACATACCAAGCACAGGTTAGCTCAAAAATAAGAAGTTTGCGGAAAAGAGACAAATACTACGCACAATTATGATATACCAACAAGAAAGGACACGTGAAAGCAATTGTGAAAAAGTTGTGGCACCCGATGGATCAGAGACGTGTATCATGCGAGAAACACTGTTAAAAGACCCGTAGCTTTCCAAACTACCCTGTCCATTCGCGGGAATGCATTTTGATCTGGAAGGTCAACAGAAATTTGGAACGTGTACGAGATATACATGTATGTATAGTGCGCACCCTGCGACTATAGTGTGTTTGGAAACATTTAAATTATAGAGTTGTGAAAATCAATGACACCTGGATTTCATTCAAAAGTATGTAAATTAAGATGATGATAATAAAATGGATCGTAAAAATGAGAAAATAGGGAGTACATAAAAGGCACTACGGAAGCGCTCAACAGAAAAAAGAACTAAGATGGTTCTTTAGACCGTTGAGTAATCGGCGACAGAGTCATCAGCGAAAGTTATGGACGGTTGAAAAGACATTTCCGGCTTCTTTAAAGAATTGTGCTCGCAGATTAGCAAAGAGAGCTCGTAACACTGCCTCGCTTAAATGCCGACTGTTCATCTGTCACATACCAGGGGACTTCTGTACTCAGGATACTGAAAATCAGTAAGCAAGCATAACTTAATTTGAAAATTCAATGCTAGTTCTTGGCCCAAAAAAACTACACGCAAGCTCTACAGCAGCTCACGAAATAATAAACAGTGATGAATTATAGGCCGCCAATATTACCGGAGGATCATGAAAACTAAGTTTCTAAGTCATTTTTGTTTTAGCAGCACAGAAGCAACATCACAGAAAAAGAGTAAACTCGTTCGAATAGGGACTTGGAATGTAAGTACAATGTTAAGCCCAGGAAAATTAGAAAATATAAAGCGAGAGATGGGGAGAGGAAATAGAGATGCTTTAGATCTATGCGAGGTGAGGTGGAAGGATAGCTGGGATTACTGGAGTGATAATTACAGAATAATATACAGCGGCGGGGTTGCCGTAATATTAAAGAAAGAGGTAGGAAGAAGCGGAGTCAAAATAGAGCAATCAACGGATAGAATCTTACTCGTAGAGATAAAAGGGGAACCAACGAATTTAGTTATTAATCCGATCTGCATGCCAGAAAGCAATCATTGGTAGGAAGAAGTCGAAAGGGTATCGATCAGTTAGAGGATATACCCGCGTGTGTTCCTGCAGGGAAACATTTGATGGTTAAGGGGGGATTGGAATACGACTGTAGGCGAAAGAAGAGGTGGTGATGAGGTGGGGAACTACGGTTTAGGTTCGAGAATGACGGCGGGAAGAAAGCAATGAATTCTGCAGGAGAAAGGGAGTTAATAACCACCCCTCATATGTAATGAAAAGAGAAACTTTATAATTCCACATAGATTTATTAGACGGACGACCCAGGTTTACGTTGAAACCTGGGTCGTCCGTCTAATAAATCTATGTGGAATTATAAAGTTTCCCTTTTCATTATGTTAAGTCGATTCCATGAAGTCACGCCCGAGACAACGAATTACCCCTCATATGGTTTAGCACTTAAAAAGGCTAAGGTATAAATGGAAAATACCTGACGATTAAGGACGATATCAGTTAGGCTATATCATGGTTATACACCGATTAAGAACGGCGAGATTATTTTGTAGAATTTCCCGGGAGCATATGCGGACCATAATGTAGTAATAATGGAACGTAGCGTTTGATACAAAAATATGAATCATATCTGGGATGACGGTTTAGTAATTGGAATGTAGAAGTATTAAAAAACCAGACAAAATAGGAATAACAGCATGTTTTGGAGAAAATTGTGAGTGAGGACATGGAGCTGGGTACTATAGAGGAAAAAAAGGAGCACACCAAAAATGAGACATCAAGTGCCGCAAAATAAACTACGGGAATAGCAAATATGAAAAGGACAAGGAAACCATAAATTAGAGGGGAAATTATTAGAGAGATAGACGAAAAAAGGAAATGGCAGAATATAAACACAGATATAGGTAGAAAGAAGTACAAAGAGTTAAATAATAAATTGAGACGGGTAAGAAATTGAGCAAAAGAAGCGTGGTGAAGGGCGCAGTGCAACGACATTGAAAGTTTGCAGAAGGATGAAATTGGTACGCTATACTAGAAGATTAAAAAAACTATCCGGAAGCATGAAGGGAAGAGCTGTATATGGGATAATTCGGGTAAATAAATAGTGGTAAAAAGGGTTTTTATGCACCAATTCGTTGCATTTGTGAAGGAGGAATTTGGCCGGAACATCGATTCTACTTCTTATTCCAAAAAAAAGGGAAATGCAACAATATGTGAGGACTACGGAACGATAATTTTTTTTCCATCTAAAGTGATTCTCAAGACCATCACCAAGAAGATAGAGATCGGGGCAAATGATTACTTATTGAATGATCAGCTTGGCTTCAAAAAGGGGAGAGGCAGGCGTGATGACATTGCAGGACGGAGGCCAGATGGCAATCACGATGCATGTATCCGTTTCGTAGAATTGTAAATTAGTTCGACAAGAGTTAATTGAGTATATTTAATAAATATAATGCAGAAAATAGGAGTAGACTGGAGGGATAGGAGACATCCGAAACCTTTTCAAGTCCCAGACTGCTCAGGTGTGTCAAGGTGTATAGGCAGTGATAGGATAAGGAGAAAGAGAGGGTTGTCCATTATTGAAGAGGCATGGGAATAACTGATGATAGGAATGAAATCTAGCGGGGAATTCATAAAATCAGTTAGGTTTGCTGATAAACAAACTCTATTTTGTCAGTCAGCCAAGGGTTTGCAAGATTCACTGAGTGAATTGCAATATCAGTGCGATAGATATGGGATGAGAATCATTTTTAATAAAACAAAGGCTATGTGATTTTCGAGAAAGACAAAGGCTAAGGTAAACAGTAAAACATAAGGGCAAAAACTGGAGCAGGTGGAACAGTTTGCAGAACTAGAAAGTGATCTGAACCAAAATGGCCAAGTAGTAGAGACAGAAGACGAAGTATTTAATTTGGCAATATTTAGACCGATCAGCAATGATCGGTCTAAGTCGGTATCGGTCTAAATCGGTCTAATCGAATTTCGGTAAGGAAATGGGAAGTTTTCTGGTATGGGTGGGTATGAGGTTTGTGTGAACTTTTAACTTGGCAACTGTTTTGTTAATTTGACTTGACATGTCATTTACAATGAGATACGATGATAGTGTAATTAATTAAAATCTCGAAATAATGGATAGTTCGAATACTTCACCGGTCTATTTCGTACATAAATACTGTGTAGAGAGTGTATACAATGGCTGTCTCAAAAATAATTAGAATAAATCTGAGGGAAAAGATTAATTACAGATCAAAGTACAAATTGTTAAAATTATTCATAAGAGCACCCTCATGTATCGACACACAAATGCCAGTGCCTCCGCCAACCGTGGTACGCTTCCTGGACGGCGTCGACGGGATTCTCGTTCGCGCACCTCGTCACGGTCTCTTTGAGATAATCCAGTGGTCCAAAACGATAATCAAAGGGGTTGTACCTGGGCCGTACTCAAAGACCCATGTATTGTCTTTAGTTACCACCGATTCTAAAATGTTGGGGTCACTTTCACCGTGGTCCAAGAGGTCCAAGGCAAGATTGCCACACAAATAGTCTTCCGACAGTACCTTGGGGACCATCTTGGCACAACTTTCTCATGGTTAAATCTTCTGTAAGAATGCAATGTACTGTGGTTTTCTGAATATTGTACTCTTCTGGTAACATCCTGACACTTGGGGGTCAATCAGAATTAAGCATGTGTCTCACTTTCTGCATATTTTCATCACCACCTGTGGTTGATGGATGTCCAGGGCATTCCTCATCGTCAACCTCCTCGTCAGCCTCCCAGAACATTCTGTGCAAGCAGAAAACCATCACTTGGGACATTTCAACATCAGCATCCTTAACCATGATCATGGTCTCCAAACCCAATTTTCTAAGCAAAATGCAAAATTATACCGAATATAATTTCTCAATGGTTAATACCCTCGTAAATTCGTGACGTGGCCGTCGAACAGGGGTCCAGTCTAGCTGCAATCCACACACTGTAAATGCCCGTAGTTAACTAAAGTGGGTCGTGTTGCTTTTTCAAAATTTCCCATTATCCTTCTCACCACAAATCACCCCTCTCCAGCCATCTGCATTGGTGGCAAGGAATCATCCTACTTTGGGACGGAACCTGAACATGATTCAAAAATTAATCTCGCACACGTTGTAGCTATTGCTCTTATTTTTTGCCCAATTTTACGCAACAACGTTTTATTCAGACCAGTTCCAACGGATGAATTGATATGAAGCCAATTCTGATATAGTCTTTAATACGGCCTGGAACAGCATGGACTGAACAATTATTATTCCGTATGTCGACCACACATCTCGCAGGAGTGAGTTGGATAATCAACTACTCCCTCACAAGCACTCCACCACAGCTGTTTGTGAACCGTGCCCTATCCGTCCATTTTACAGACAAAAGGAGCGTGGAAAACTATGATACAAAATTTGCATTTTTTAAGCATTCGCATAATGCTCTATATTATGCTTACGGACTTTCAAGTATTTGGGATCCTTGGGAGAAAATTTGGCAAAATAATTAGATAAAGTCCAGAGAAAATCCGCCAGATTCGTGAAAAATATAGTAGTATATATGACAAGAACACAAGTGTAACAGGTCTCTCAGGGGATTTAGGCTGGGAGCCCCTTGAAATACGAAGAGAACAAGCGAGACTTAAACTTTTAGAAAGATTCAGAACCAGCCAGTTTCACGATGACACAAAAGGAATTATAATGGCCCCACACTACTTAGGTATATCAGACTACAAAGATAAAATATTGGAGATAGATTCCAATACAGAGAGATTCAAATACTCATTCTTCCCCAGAACAATCAGAAATCATAATAGTAAGAATCCGAAGTCCATTTAGAAATATTAAAAACATTTAAGTTACAATTCGGAACTAAATTAAAAATTCAAAGACTGTGCATGTGTATGTTTGTTGGTAGCTTGTGGGTTTGCATGTGCGTGAAAGGGTTGGGGCGAAAGAGTTCTTGCATGAATGTTTACCATGTTTGGTTTATGGGCTATAAATTCGTGGCTTCTGCATGCGGTTTTTATTCCTAAATTACGGGTGGTGCCCTAACACCCCCCTCCACACACCCTTTCGGCGGCTTGCGGGGTATTGAGTAGATGTAGATGTAGAAGTCGAGTGAATACGGGTGAATGAATCTGTGAACAGCGGGCAACCGAACACCCACTGGCCGAATACATTCTAAGCTGTGTTTTAATTTCATGCATTCCGTTCGAAATCCGGATTCTTGCATAAATGCCCGCCTTCCCTGCTCCCCTAATTGTCTAAAAATATTTTTCATAATTTGCAATGCAAAGGACATACTCTTAGGACAGCATATGACATCGGTTAGTGGATATGATATCAATTTTTGGACTCATACGAATGGCAAAACAAATTTGCGAAAATGGATTGCCTACCAATGGACTGCGGATAATATGCCTACGCTTTTCATTCCCGATTGACGAAATTACCTCACATTCATCGCTCTTTCCGATAAGTGAACAGTCTGTAATTCCATTTGTAATGGGGTCAAGGAGGCAAAATTAACCGCATCCTAGAATTCTCACATTATCTTATACAATGGGTGGATGCAAATTATAATCAGTGTCCTCTGCGTGACAAAAAATTTGAGAGAAATTTCGGTCCAGTGACGCATACCCGGGGATCGGGATGTTGAGTTGATCAACGTAATAGTTTCCCACCCCGAGGGCACAGGTTCAAATCCCGGAGGTGACTGTTTTTCAGAAGTATCCCGATCCCTAGTTGAGGTGCTATTTTGAGAGCACTTCAAGTGGTGTATGCCGTCCATTGGATGGGACGTTAAAACTATAAGTGAATCCTTGATGATAACCGTCAAAAGTAAGCCAATACCATCACCGGGTTTCCCTCCAAATTTTCTCCATTCTTAGAACATCATGTCCTTCGCGAATTACCCATCCATCCCTAATGGTGGAAATGACCTCAGCTCTTGATCTCCTTCCCTAACAACTGCTATATATTCTCTAATAACTACTATACTATACTTTTCCTAATAACTGCTATTTTGTACTTCCATAATAACTACCTTAATTATAATATTCTCTTCACACATTTCCTGAGCAATAATTAAAAAATTCGAAAGATAATAATTTGTGATTTTTTTAGATACCTCCAATACCGGTATTTCGGTCGGCTAGTGGAACATGGACGAGGTGGTGTGGAGAGTAACCTGGGCTTTGCACAACGCAACTCTTCAGAGCTCAGCAACAATTACACTCATCTCATCTCCTCCCCCGTCAATGATCACCTAACTGACTGATCGGAATACCGGAACTGGAGCTGTTTTCCATAACTCCAAATATTCGCCTTCGAATTTTTTTCAATTCTTAAACTTTGCAGCAAATAATGAACATATTTCATCATTTTATATGCGTATTTTCTTCCGACTGGATTTCATAAATTGAAATCCTAGCCCACCATCAACTAAAATATTATTTTATTCATTTTACAAGCAGTCATATTCGTATCCTTGCCAAAATTAGCAGCAGTAGCACGCCAAAAATTATCACTTACAATTAAAGACTCTCCTTTTCAACATTTTCACATGTACCGATAATGACAAGCCCCGCCCCTCTTCTTCTACTTGTTAGGCGAATGGTTATACATATAGCGCATGCTTTCTCTAACTCAAAGAATACCGAATGTCATCCGAGCCCGCCCTAGACACTAGCATAAGCTGTGGCCTTACCCGAGTGCCGCTCGCGTAAATATTCAACGAAATAGCGCGAGGTGGCGGTACCATGCATGCCGAGAGGCAGCCCGCCACCAATCGCGGATAATCGTGCCTCGTCCCAAGGCGACAATAATGCGATCGCTGCCCCTCTAAACCAAGGATCGAGGGCGAGGGCCTGTGCATGCGGAGTGCGCATGCGTGCGAGTTCCATCAAGGGGAAGAACCGATGGCCTTCATTTCCCATTGAAGAGACACGATAGTGGACTCGTTGAACAATCATTAGGGTGCATCTTTTTAATCCACGACTGTGTGGTGACGGCAAATTAAATCAAAAAAATTTGGTTAAAATTTAGGTTAGCGCAGTATATTTTAAGTAATAATCTGAAGTCATAAGAAAACTTTCTTCGTGCATGTTGAAATGTGAGGGAGATGGAAATTTGAAGGTCTGCGAGTAATATGTTGCCTCTCGCATCACGATCACAAATACGCCCTTATAATTATCATCAAATTTGGGTTCATGAAGTAGATACAAGCCACTATTTTCCTTAGATTCGTGAGTTTTGGGGGAGAGGAGGTCATTAGCGAGGAGTAGCGAGCGACCGAAGACGGACCTCGCGGGCAGGCCGCCCACCTCCGCCCCCTGGGAAATGGGACCTCGATTCGTGACCGCGACCCCGTCGCAACAACGCGCCTTGACCACTTGGTTTTGCAGGAATCGAATTGTTTTACGACTACGAAATGTTACAGTGATTATTAGCAAGAATTACTGTAATGTTTACTCCACTGAGTAGGCCTAAAAACGCCAGCTAATTGTAAATGTTAATTACAATTTCAGCTTTCGTATTAAAGACGAATTAAAGCTTTCTCCATCATGATTACGATTGTATTTAAGAGGATCGGAATGATGTGGTGGCTAACGTATTGGCATCCCACCCGGAGGGACCGCGTTCGAATCCCGGCGGTGGTAGATATTTTTCAGTCGTGTCTCGATCCCAACGATGAAGGTGCTTCGTGGAGAGCACTTTGGGTGACCACGACGTTAAACTGCACCTTTCGTTAATAGTAGTCTAATGTCAACACCGGGTTTTTCTCCAACCTTCATCCTTTCCCATCCAACACTAATAGCGCAAATGACGTAACTCGATGGCCGCCTCCCCTAAAAACAAGTACTATCGATAAATCCTTTTAGACTTTTATGTTTTGTAAAGTATATTATACCAAAGGAAATTTCAGGTTAAATAACAACATGCTTGTGTTCTGCGTGTGGCCAAATTAAAATTTGTGGTCAGCAAGCAACATATTAAACCGTAAAGCCGTCTGTTTCATGTAATACGCAACAAAAGCTCTGTTGACCTACGTAGAAAGGAGACTTTGTACGTCAAAAACATTTTCAGCGTTTGGTTGGCTTTCTGGCAAAAAATCTTTTTCTTTTCGATTACAAGCGTCAAATATAGTATAAGTACACGATTGTGAGGGAGTTGTCCATATTGAAGCTCTTTCCTGCGACTCCTACGTTAATTGACGACGAAACTTTGACTGATCCTTCTCCCTCTCACCCCCCAATCCACTGAGGCCTCGTCTGGGATCGCTCCTAAATGATTGAGAAGGTGATGAGATTATACACTTTCGCGGCGGAGGCGTCGTCCTCCCATCCCAGTCCGTCCATTACCGGAGGCTTTGCCATCGCGCTAACGTCGTATACGCGGCCGGTCGACCGACCTCCCCTCGACAAACAATCCCTTCGGTAAATATAATGAGGGGACAAACTGGTTGGCAGGAGGCGAGGCAAATGGGGAAGCAATCGAGGAGCGAGCATTGGCAGCAGACGCCGGAAATTGGTCATCTGACGGGAAAAAGTAGAGCGTGCGGAGGACAATATCCTTTCGGAGGACGAATTAAGCGACTTACCGATCCCTCCCCCCCTGTCCTCTCGATCTGCCAAGCCCCCCCCCCCTCTTCCCATCTCCTCGTTTCGTTCATCTCCGCCCAATTGCCTCCTGCCGCGCGAGCCGATTACTACTACGTAGCGTGCAGTCGTGGCGGGAAGCCGGCTCCAGTTTCCTCGGCGCCCCTTTAGTTTTTGGAACAGGAAGGGGAAGGAGGACCGAGGATATGCGAGTGAAGTCAAAATCAGACGTGAGCAACCAATCTTGGAAATCCTAATTAATGCTCTGCGGAAGATTTGTTAACTACACTTTGGCGTCACTTTTAGAGAATTTACAAAAAAACTGTTGAACTCATAGTCGGTTGATATATAGTAATACATGGTTTGTATAAAAAGTATTGGTAAAACTTTCGGAAGTATTGGTTTATTTCAAATATTTGTACAATGCCTCAAAATTTTTCAATTAGTACATCCCTTGAGCGTCAACACACTTTTTTTCGGCGGCTTTTCCACTACTCGAAGGCTCGCCGGCAGGCGGAAGGACCTTAAGGGTACGCGTGGAAACTTCTTTCACGGCACTTAGGGTCTCATTGTGGTGTCCTCTGGGGAAGGATTTCACTTTTGGGAGTAAAAAATAGTCTGCTGGAGGCAAGTCGGGACTGTAAGGGGGTTGGGGAATCGTCGCGATGTCGTTTCAGGAGGTCTTTGCAAAGCAGACACTCGACCCTTCTCTTGGTCGTCAGTTCAATGATCTTCGGGACGAGTATAGGGCATATCTTTCGCATCACCAAGGTATCAGTGATAATGGTGTGCACTGTCATCTTATGTCAATGTCAACACGATCTGCGCACACTTAACCGACGGTCTGAATTCAGCACTTCACGCACAAGTCAGGAAGAAGTTGTTACCGATAATTTCTATACAAAACTTGTACAGTGTGAAATTTTACTGAACCATTTATTTTATCACCATGTATTCTTTTTTATTAATAACTCAGAACTTCGAAAAACAAACAGCGTCGCAGTAGTGGCCATATTCTAGCAATGGCCCTAGGTAGGTTTTAACAGATCTTGACAGTACGCACTGCCACATGTAGCATGCATACTTCTCTAACACGTTAGTAATTACTCATTACATCCCGCATTACAACAATCAATTATTCTTTTATTGCACTTAGTTTTTAGGGCACCAATTATTATTATTATTATATAAACACTAACAGCAAAGCAGCATTTTTTTTATATTTCATTGGCCTGACCACCTTTCTCAAAAAATGATATTCCTTCCATTGAGAAAGGTGGTCGAGCCACTGGAATATTCAAAAACCAAAACTGTCTTTCTTTATTCTGTGTTTCTAAGTTTTATGTATCTTTGCCATGCTTGTGACTGACCTTGTATTCAATTATGTGAATATTTTTTACGAATAATTATAAGAACAATAGTAATCAACCCGAAGGTCGGTTTGGTAAGTGATGATAAAGTTCACCCAGCACTAAATTCATACATTAGCAGGGCTGGAGGGCCAATTCCTTTCCCTGTGCCGGTTATGGTCTCCCAGGAAGATCTGTTACCCGAAAGAAGCACCCAGATTGTTTGGAGCTGAGGGTGCCCAGAGAGGCTTGCCTGGGAATCGAGCCCACTGTGGCAGTAGCATTGAGCAAAAAGGTGGAAGAAAGCATGGTAAGCATAGAGCAGCACAGTAAATAGCTGCAGAGCAGTCAGTAATGGAATATTATTCATCAAAAGAAAAGGTGAACTATGGAACTTCATCATTATTCAGGTCTACGTGCCAAATTAACCAATCATAAGAAGGAATAAAAACACTGAAAATATGGGATTAATGGAGAAAATTATAGAGTTTGTCCCTTAAGGGTAACCTTTAACTGAAATGAGAGATTGAAATAAGGTGGTGGGAGAAGAGAGAGAAAGAAGTGGGATAGGGGACTACAGCGTAGGAAAAAGGAATTATGTGTATAACAGGGAGAAAACAATAGAGTTCTGCAGGAGACGAGGGTTAATCATGATGAACATTTGGTTGAAATACCAAAAAAGAAGAGTAAATCCAATAAAACAAAGAAAGATAACTCTGGAAAAATATTAATAGAACAAGGGAATATTCAAGAGCAACAAAAGAAATATATTAAGCATCTGCATGGCTAAGATATTAGACCAGTAAGTTTAGAACAGAAAATGTACATAACATATGTGGGGATAACTTAGGTCCAGGCTCACTCGATGGTGAAAGGTAGGAGGAGGTAAAAAGTGGAAAATAATAAGCAGAGAAGCTAAACAAATATAGTAAAGAAGCATGGTGGAAGGATTGGTGTTAAGGATATGGACAGGTTACAGAGAAAGGGTGAAATTGGTGCACTATACAGGAAGGTTAAAACCCTATCAGGAAGCAAGAAAGGAAAATTGTTGCAAGCACTCAAAGAAAAGTTAGGAACAATATTAGTTGAACCAAAATAGATCCAAGAGAAATGGAAGGAATGTAAAGAACAATTGGTGAAGACATTAGGCCAGTAAGGTTACCCATAGAAAAAGAATATGATGTAAATGAGGATAGCTTAAGGTCCAGGCTTACTCAATGCTGAAATAGAAAGGGTATTTAGGCAAAGGAAATCAAATAAGCCCGTGAGGCTCCTGCAGAACTAATTAAGAGACTAGGAATGGGTGGTAGAAAGAGTTTTTATGGGCTAATTCATAGTATTTATGAGGGTGGAATTTGGCTAGAAAATTTCAACAGTTCAGTGCTAGTTCCTGTTCCAAAACTGGGAAAGGTATATGAGGAATACAGAACAATAAGTTAGACCTTGTTTGCAGCTGTTGGTACTCGGTTTTATCAATAAGTGGATGTAGAGGAGGGAAAGTGATTACTTTGGGAAAGTTCAGTTTAGATTCGAGAGGGTGAGAGGTATACTTAATGCTATAGCAGTAATGGGGTCCCTAATAGAGAGAAAGAAATACAAATGATGAAGTGCTAGATATGGAGGGAGAGGAGAGGGGATTGCTGGGAAAAAAAGGAGGAACAAAAGATGAATGCAAAGCATTTTGATTGGCAATGGGATGTTGAATACTTTGATAGAGGGGAGAATGTTAGGCTAGCAAGGTAAGGGTAGCAAAAGGAAATGCACGTTGGTGGAATGATGGAGATGGAATTTATGCACAGTTGAAGAATATTTTACTGTAGCATGGGGTGTCAGGTTTTATCTTGCTAGCTAAAGTTAGTAAATGTAGGAGGGTATAATGTGTCCATCCAACACCTATCTTAGGTTGTAAATTGCTAGATAATAATAATATATATTATTATTATTATTAAAACTGGCATGTCCAGATAGACAATGTCAGGTTACACACAAGTCCCAAGGATTGCAATCAAATTTGCCTTGGAAAATAACATGATATCTCTAATCCAATCAATATCACAAAAGATAATATATAAAATTAGTCAGAAAAAGAATATACTTAAAGAAAACTTCCAAACACCAATCTCTTAAACAGAAAAGAAAATCCACATCTCATTAACATCACTTTCTTAATCAACAATAAAAAATCTAAACTAAGCTGTTGCATACAATTTCACACAACACATTAATCAAATTATTATATAAATTGTTTACATCTTTTTTAGAAGCATTTACCCTGTTAGGAAAGGGCTCCAGTAGTTTTGCAGGTAAAATGGCCCAATCAACAATTGTTTTATTTAGAAATGAAACTTTTTTTATTTGTACTTTGGATCCGGCATTTTACCTTGAATTTATGATCATTCCTCCCTATAAAATTTGAATTTCCTGTCTGTTTCATTAGTTCTGACCAAGCTTTCTCTCCCTTCAGAATACAGAACATTCCACAAAGTTTGATTATTTTTCTTCTACTTTGTAAAGGTTCCCAGCCCAGCTTGTTTAACATTTCAGTCACACTCTCCATCCCCCTATGCTTCCCCAGTCTGGTAGCCTTTCTTTGGACCTTCTCCACTTTTGCAATTATATAAATACATGTATATTATACATGAGCACACACATAACATGAGACATGATGACCAGATATACTACTTTGTAGGTTAACAAAGGCCAAATATAACCTCATTCTAACAGCATTGAAAGCATACATCATTCTTCCAACTAAAACCAAATAAAAGACTTGAATGATTTCAAAAACTGGCTAAAAATAATTGAAACCATTTCATTTACATTTTTATTTATGAAGAATATGAACCCTGAATTTTTATGTTCTTTTGTGTTGGTTGATTGCTTTAAAATTGTTAAATACATTTATTATGTAACTTTATATTAAGTTTCTTTAGGTGTACAAATCAGCAAGATATATTCTGATGTTAAGCTGGCTGATGATCAATGAAATATTGATATTATTATTTTCAGCAACATATTATTGCAGAGAATCACAAACAGCATGATCAGTTTGGGCTTAGCAAGTGCTGGCAAACGTATGAAGGTCATCAAAGCAGTAATGAGAACATTAATAGTATGAAATACGTAAAATAATGAAGATTTCTTTCTGTGCTCCATGGATTCCAGGAGAGAATTGGACAAAATGCAGTTAGAGCAAAACTAAAGCAAGTATTGTAGAATATAGGAGTAGACTGGAGAGATTGGAAACAAAGTAAAAACCACTAAAATAGTCATAAATATTTGGAACATGTAGAGGAAGGATAATCAGGATAGACATATATAATCAGAGGAAATAATTATTCCTGATGGTATATTTACCTATTAACTGACAAAATGCTAAGGAAAATAATTGGGTAATGTAGGTAAACAAAGAAAGTAATTCAAGATTAAGTCAGTCAGACCAATAAATGATTAAGAACTGGTCAGCATGGCAGCCAAAGGATTTCAGTTAACGTAAAGGGCGTTGCACGAACAAGACATACATATATATAGAATTGAAATTAATAGTAAGAATGTCTCCAATGAACTTTCCAAAGGAACTCAAAATAATAAAATTAAGAGCAATTAATATTAACCATCAATCCCAATTAATTCAGAAATGACAAAAATAAGTCACAGAAAATTAGCCATGAAAACTGGATATGTATGGTACCTCCCTGGGGAAGCTTTCTCTTTCCAAATGATTTTCCACTAATGGAAACTAAAACTTTTTGAAAGTTTTTTTACTTATGTTATCCTCCATTGCAATACGCATAGTTATATATTTTATGCAGTATCCTGAATTACTTCAACGAGATGAAGTGTTGAATGTAACAATTCAACATTGTACTAACTGTTTACTTCTAGTTGCTGTTTTATGGTTATTATTAGGTAATCTGCCAGTTAAGGTAGGTTTTCAGATGGACACAACTATCAAATAAACATTTTATAATTCCAAACAAAACCCAATCCAGCAACCTACTCTGCATCAGTTCTCTTTTCATCTCAATGTACTTCTTTCCTCCCTTCATCCCGTCCAACATCCCTATCCTGTTCCTGCCCTTTCCTCGTTTGCCCAACATTCTCCCCTCTATTACCTTCTTCAACATTCCACCACTGCTCAATACACCTTTCATCCATTTTTCCTGCCTCCATAGGACTTCTCTCAACAAACCCCTCTCCTCACCCACCATCTCCAGTAATTCCTAATTTGTTTTCCTTTCGGTCCATTTCACCTTCTCCATTCTTCTGCACACCCACATTTCAAAAGCCTCCAATCTACGTCTATCCTCCTGCTTTGGCGAACATGTTTCCGCGTCATACATAGCTACGCTCCAAATCAGAATTTTTATGAGTCTTGTCTTAACCTCCCTACTCAAGGTATGGACTAAATAGAAGAGTCAAAAAATCAGGCAAAACATAAACCATACAAGAACTTAGTTGTGGTGTACAGCAAAAGTAGGGAAGATAAACTCCAAATTCTCCTCAAGAAATAACCTGAAACAATCACATGAGTCCTGCTATTTCAGAAAACGAGATCACTACCAATGTAAGAAGCAAATGGGGATAACAATAATAATCTTCTGCCATTTATTGTTTAGTATCAACTATGGTGGATGTTGTCAAGTAGTAAAAAATACATGGTAAAAGAAATGAATGCAGTAAGCAGAATAGGAATGGCAAATATGAGCTAGCAAAAAACAACCACTAATGGCAAATGTCAAAAATTTAAGGAAGTGATTCATCAAAACTATTATATTTATATAAACTATTATATTTACTAACTTTGTGAGACCAACTATGCCAACAATCAAACAGCAAAAAATATACAAGCCATGATTATTAAAATAACGAGCAGTCACAGTTATGTTTCCGCTAAGCCAAATATACAGATACACTTGATCTTATGGATAACTATTCACTACCAGTGGACAGCAAAATTAGAAAATAAATAGGCACAAACCAATAAAACTTGATCTTAAATGATTTATATTGAATGATAGCATTTCCTTTGTGTGGGCTGTATTTTGATATTTGGTTGCCTATATGCTGAACAAGCTAGATACGGTATGAGTGTTCACATTATTAGGAGTTTCTGTCTTTTCAAGACAATTGCAGTGTGAAGTGGGGTATTTTATCCTTATGTTTATGTAATAAAGGCTTTAGAATAATATCAGGAATTCCCAATACTACCCTTTTACATGTCATCCACCATTATTACAAAAATATATAAAGGAATAGCTCATAATATATTATTTTTGTTACAATGATACCATTAATTTTAATGATGATGGGACTAATGTTTAAGAAATAGTTTTACATGGAAATGTTTCCAATTTTCATGTGCACAAAAATTTTTATCATATGATAGGTAGTAATTTCCCCTCTCAAGTATTCATAGAGAATTAAATATGTATTTAGGTAGGTATTTCTACTCTTGACAAAACGAAATTGCACATATTCTCTGACAAGAACATGGCAATTAACGAGTTTAGTTGTAATATAGCAATCATTGAAGTGGTATGAATATAATACATATTACTCCTCTGGTCAAATAGCAGCTCAGTTACCAGAATGAATCTTTCTCAGCAAGCAGTATACAACTGAGTCATCAGTATTAACACAATACACAAATTTAAAAAGGAAAAAATATAGGCATTTGATATGTGGACAGGGAAGAGAATAGAAAAGATTGGCTGTTTGAGGAATCAGGTACTAATGAGAATCAGCAAAAAAAGAAATATATAAAAGCTTGTAGAAAATGGTGATTATTTGAATGGAGCACTGGATAAGATAGAAAGACTTACAACTCGATGCTCTACAATGAATGTTCAAAAAAAAATGAGGGTGTAGGAGATGCAAGATGGTAGATATAACATCAAAGTGGAAGAGAAATGTGGAAGAAGCTTAGAAGAGGAGGAAGCATTAAAAGCTACTGTGGGAACCTGCATATATGGCAAAATGTTTATCATTTGTTGCATGAACCATAGCTATCTTCATAGTAATCATTGCTAAGGATAGTTTGATTGGTAATTGATTATAATGCTGAAGGTTTATCTGATAACAGAATAGGTTAAGAATTCATCTAATATTTTTCAATTTTCAAATTGCATATTGATAATGTTCATGGCATCAATATTGAATAGTCTATAGCATGCCATCAGAGAAATTTTTCATCATGAGAGTAACTGAAATACAGCAACTACACATATAATTCTAATTATGTTGTACTTTAGCCTGCCAGTTAAGGACCCATTGTCCTTTATTATTCCTTGAAACTCTTAATATCCTTCTCAGGGTTAATGTTTCAAAAAGGCATTTCATCTCCAATAGATATGACATGCCAACACATCAACTAATAATAGTAGTTATTTGCTGAAGTGGGCTTGAAAATAGGATCACAGGCACTATTAAGGATAAGTGGATTATTTAGGTGGGTATCATCTACCTATGGATTATGAAGGTTTTTGGTGGAGGACAGAGAGTGACAAGAAACCTATAGCAACTATTGCCCTGTTCTTAACAAAAGACAACAAAGAGCACATTTGATGGCATTATTTTATGAATGAAGTAATTTATACTTGGAGCTCTTTGGTAAGGGCAGAAATTATTTAACAAACACATATCAGTGTGCTGTATAAATTCACAACATGTAGCAAGCTCAAGATAAGGTATAGGCAAATTTGAATTTTACTTAAACACACTAACAAATCATAAGATTATGTAGACTATTGCCCAATTTTATATGCTGATCATTGCAAGCATTAGGGAAGATTCACTGTAGACTTCATAGTGTGGTTTCTATAACATCATCCGGAGCCATAGGGGGCATGCATTAAGAAAGGAAATGCTAGGATATTCATATTTCCAGGTCTACCACTACTATCTCAGCCAATCTCTTGAACACCAGATATTCTTACAATAATCATCTCATGATTTACCTACACTACTTTTTGAATGAGTCAACTGAGTACAACAATGCCAATAATCATGTCATCTTCAACCTGTCCCATTGTCTGACAAACTCATAACACCAGAGAAGTACCTAAAAATCCAATTACAATATCTTGCATTAATTCTTAAAATATAGTCATGAAAATCCAACTGAAGGGCATTGCTTTTATGAACAGGGGAATATTAACATTTTTACATGTGAAAGAGAGGGTCTTCTAAACAGTATTTTTGAATTCCATATTATTTTACGCCACGCCTTTAGTCAAAAAGATGTGAGAAAATGCTAGTAGGGTGTTATATTAGTAAATGCAATCTAACCTACATAGCTATAAATATGACCTTTAATTATGCAATATCTTTTTAGGGGAGGGGTGAAGTGACTCTCCATTACATTTCTTTATGCTGGGGACCATGAGGAACCTTAAAAAAGGTTTATTAATACAATATCTAACCAATGTTTATGAAAACTTTGAATCACACAACGTGATTCAAAGAAGACATTGTGTAAATACTAATGAAAGTATCATTTCAGTATTATTTAAATATTTTTCAACTTAATATTTACTTATTGCAATAGCTCATACCCCAATACTGGGACTTTTTTTTGTCATTTCTATAAAAGAAAGAGTACAACTCTTAGTATTGATTGTGGGAACCCTATATGTTATCAGTGGGCATAACTCAGATAATTTAATGCTATTATTATTTAAATTATGCAAGAACTTTTTAATATGCTTTCTACACTTTGAAGGAGCACAAAGATTTAGACAGTCACTCAATTCTTCAGAACTCATAAAAGCTACTCCTAGTTTAGCTTTAAAGTGGAGTACACTAATAAATGTTTGGAATGTTATCTTTCTTGAGGATATGACTTTAATAATAAGAATACCAGATAAAATAAACATTCCAGTTTATATTAATAAAAATCTATATCATTGCATGTATTCTAATACCAAGAAAATAAGTTATTCTTCATGGTGCTCTGCATTTCTTACTTATTTTTACTTCAATCTGAAGCAAGTTCAACAAACATAAAGATGACCAATTCATTGAATTATCCAGTTTTTTTTCTAGAACTCTTGCAAAAATAAATATGACATTTACAAAACCTATGACTCAAATAAGAATGAATATTCATTCAGTTAGTATAGCAGAACAATGAAAGGATAATAGCGAACAATGGAAAATAAAAATGCCTGAAAGGTTGGATCATCTGATACTTTTATATTATTGAAATGATATTAGAAGTTATCAACAAATAGTATTGTCTCTTTTTTAGTGACAAGTAATGCTCTGAGATACTATTTTGTTTTAATACTAGCATATTGGTCTTTACCTATACTTTAAACAAGAACTAATAATTTCAGTGAATGCTTAAATTAATTGCAGAATAAAAATGGTATTAACTAAACACACCAAAGAGGTCTCATGAAAAATTAGAAAATTCTCCTCAGGCAAACATAGTAGATTTTGCACATTTTTTAGGAACCAAAAGTGTTGTCATCAGTTCATTTAAGGTTACTGATTTCAGGAGATATACGAATAAGGAATCCTGCCTAACAGTAAAAGACCATAAAATCATGTAGGTTACAAGAAGAAGCAACATCTTAAAAAGAAAACTGCTAATCACAATAATATTAATCATATCCAAAATTATTTTTTTTATTTCTCACAGCCTTTTTATTTCCATGTCAAAGATTATAACTAATTTTCTAATACTGTATTTTTGCATCACACTCACAGAACAAACAAAATAGCCTGATGTTGACGCCAAGCAGTGCACATTCCCTTTATCCCATTGCCAAAGACTTGAAAATTTCAAAATTGATCAACTCATTGGCTGGAACCCCATAAAAATAAACCTCTTGCTATCCATTGCCTTAAGACTAGTCCAAATCATGGAGCTTGAATAAATAGCAGCACATCCAACAGTTCCAGGAAAACAATTAAGGAATAACATAAAAGTGATTACATGCCATTTTTTCCAGCATTCACAGATGAATTGCCTTAATGACAACAACATATAATCATCAAACTCAATATAAATTCCATAATTTTTCATTGCAACCAAGACCAAAAACATTTTTTTTGTAAAGCATATCATCAACAATCCTAAAACATTCCATAAGAAGGAATTCCTCACTAAATAAAGCTTAAAAGAATGCATCACTGGCATAACTTAATAGAGCAATATCTGAATTAGTACACATGTAGATAACATTTGAAAAATTTTATCAATATTTCATTAGATATGCAGTTTCAGATCAGCATTCTTTTCTTCACCGCAATCAACCACAGATATAATACTTAATCACACTGGTCACTGCTACAGAAGCATAGTTGCGATTGGCCAATTAGATTTAAAATTAAAAGGCACTCCTATTCAATATCCAATTAATTTTGAAATACAAGATGTAATCACAAGCCAATACACAACACTTTTAATTTATTTTTACTGCAAAGGTTAGCAATCAAGTCTCAACAAAAATTAATAGTTAAATGACAACAAAGGAATGCTATGGAAAAATAAATTCAAAATTAACACACCCTCTTTATTATTGCACATAATGCAAAACAAGTTTACAAAACTCACTATGTGATAGAACGGGAACACAGCCTCAAATAGGACTTTGGTGCATAAAAACATATCTTTCATAAATTACTAAGCTAAGCTTAAACTACCTCCACCATTAAAACCTTGCACACAATGCATAATATAAGGTATGACCCAAAATTTGAGTTACAAGGGTAAATGGACCCAGTAACTTTCAAACAATGCTAGTAGAAGTTGCGTGTATTCTTTTTGAGTCAGTATGCCAAGTAGCTTCAGTGAATATGGTGAACAGTATTTAAATGTTGTCTTCTTGTGTTCGCCATTTGTAATAGACCATTTGAAAAAACAGCATATCTGTTCCACGTTTTGGTTTACACTCAGTAATACTACCCCAGAAATACAAAATGTTAAGAACAAAATTTGGGAACAAACCTTTAGATGAATTGTAAAATTGCAACTGGTTTTAATGTTTCAAAAAAGGCCCAACTTCAGTGGAAAACTTTGAACATTCCAGAAAACAATCATTAAACCAGAACACGTAATTCCTGTTCGGAATAAATGGTGAACAGTCATAGGCAGACCATCCAAAACATCTGTGACATTGTGAGATTGTCCTATGGCACATGGCAGAGGATTTTACCAGAAGAAATCATCTTCAAAGACACATGAGAGGGATAGGAATCAAGTTCATGTCTTGATTCCTTAAGAGATAATCAGCAAAAGCATCACATGGATGTCAGTAGACTTGAAAAAAGTTCCGAAATGATCCAGGTTTTCTTTCCAAGGTCATTAAAGGTGATGGTGACGAAGGACTGACCCCAAAACCAAACAACAATATTTACAATAGACCAACTTCACCTCCGCCAAAGATTGCCCATAAAGCCAACACCAAGTCCTTACTAATCAGTTTTTCGATACTAATGGGATTATGCATAGAGTTTGTTTCTCCAGGTCAGACAGCATTAATGTAGTATTCTCGTCCTGAGGTGGTTACGGAAGACTGTGAGAAGGAATGTACCTAAGAAAAGGCACATGAACAACTGTGCTCTCCACCATGACCATGCACACAGCTACATACCATCGTCATCATACAGAAGTTATTGGCAAATATAGCCCACCGATTATTCATCATCCAGCTCACTTGCCTTTCTTGTGACTTTTTCCTCTTTAATAAGATGGATATCAAGTTGAAGGGGCAAACATTTTTACATGACAGAAGAGACCGAAGTTAAATCTCCAGAAGTGCTGAACACATTAACAAAAAAAAGCTACCAGGATGTATTCTGTTCAACACAGAAGCACAGGGATCGATGATGACCCTCTTAAGGGAATTACTTCAAAAGAGGTGACAGTGGTAAATCCGATTCAAGTATTCTGCAACTTTATTTATTGCCACACTTCAGGAACCTCATATGTGAATGCTGATAGTATGCATTGGTGAATGACAATATTTGCTCTGTGCAGATGAGGACTACACAATGCACATTATTTTGGTGATTTTCTATCTCTTGGTATACATTTGTACATAAAAGCTTCTTCAATAATAAGCCCAAGGATGTTGTTACAATGAGGCTACATAATTCCAAGAGCCAAATATGGCGCTAACTAAACATGAAATTGAAGAAAGACATATAAACAGATTTTAATTGTTTCCACAGCGATGAGAAAAGGACTTTAATGAAAGGGGTGGTTTATCAAGAAAATCAATGTATCAAAACCCAGTTTGTTGGGTGGTTGTAAGCTAGAAGAATGGGGCAATGAAGCAAAAGTGAGAGACTTTTACTTTCAAGTTTTATAGAAATTTTTGACCATTTTGTTAACCAGGTAGTCATATCTTCAGTCTTCATGTTAGTAGGATTTAAGCCACGAAGAAAGCAAGCCTAAAAAAAAACAGAAAATATAATTAATGCATTGGCTATGAATTTATATAAAGTTAAAATCCACAAAAGGACTACAACATCTAGCTAGTTGCTAGCAAACAAAAAACAAAATTTCTGTTACAAATATCCCTGAACCCTCTATAGTATGGCTCAGCTCAGCTCATATATTGATGGTATTTTATTAATACTCTAACTACAACAATTTTGAACACTCAAAGACTTACCCATTTTAATTCATCAAGAGTCATACTGTAGATACCTTCCCTGGCCATTGCAAGATCCATTTCATGGATGATAAGAGCTCTGTCTTCGAGTCGTTGGCGACGAGAAAAGCCCATGTGCATGCCATGCAAACGTAGCAGACCATTCTGTGAAGTAGGTTTTTCTTTTAATACAATCAAATGTTCAAATTATTGATATGACCTAACAACTAAATTTCTCAAATCAATTTTGAATTCCAGATTTGGTGCAATAATGTCACGAATGTTTCAATGGCTTGTAAATTAAAAAATACAATTCCAGCTGAAATTTCAATTCTGAAGCAGGTTTTTTCAATCCCTATACTTGAGTACTTCAGTGGATAAATAAGCAAATCCTCTTGCACCTGATTTCATCAAGGTGAAATATGCAAATCATATGTATTATACAGGAAACAAAACCCATCTTTCAACATGAAATTCAAACTGATATTTCTGCAGTTAGACCTTTATAGTAGGGTCTGAGGTAAAGTTTTTCATTTGGAAAGATAAATCACCTTATTCGATAATTTATTAGCACACCAAAAAACAAAAATCCTTGTATCTCAAAGATGAAATATAAATTATAAAAAGTATATAATGACATCATAGGAACAGGAAATATCACAGGAAAATACATTAGAATACATGAGAAAAGAGAAATACAGGATATTAGGATGACAGAGATACAGACAATGTGTGAAGAAAATAGATCAAGGGCAAGTCAATTGATAGTCAAGAAATTGAATAGCAAAATTATACTGATTTGTAATAAGTGGGAATAGGGATTCTCATCCATTTGAATAGAATCCCTTGAGGTAGGACTTGTTCCTCTTGAAATTCAGAGGTTGGTCAGCTCCCCTTTTAATAAAAACACAACTACAAAATTCAAAGAGGAAAGAAATTATTATTAATACAATATTTTTTAGGCAAAAACTCATTTAGTTCCAATACATTTAGGCCACAATCATTAAACCAGTCTTCAGAGACTAAATTATGATGTCAGTATTATGGTAAATCTTATTTTTATTTTCAAGACACATAAAGACCATGAACGCATATGTATATGAATATTACTGCCACACAATCTGTTTGCCGAGTTGGTATACTTGTCATTTCTCAATGTCACGATGGTTTGAACCCCAGATTATTAGTCAATTTTACTCAAAAAGAAGTATGTGAAACTTTGAAGTTATCACTTACACATACAAATTTACTTTTGTAGTATAAATTACCAAAATAAGCACGGCTCTCTACAAAAAGTAATGAATGTTGGATGAGGAGGCTTGGAGTACCTGAAATTTATGCCACTGTCACCATTGTTGAATGCAAAACCATGCTAGCAAAGAGTCATTTTAAGAGTACACACAACAATAACTATTCACTCATAATACTAAAATAACTATTGCTAATATACTTAAGATCCCTGAAGTTCATGAGACTAATAAAAATATGGTTGATTAACACAAGATTTGCATAAAAAGTATCAGTAACAAATTTCTCCTGAAGTGTGGTTTGAAGTGCTGATCATATTGACATTAATATGATGACAGTGCATGCCATTATCACTGAAAATTTGGCAATGTGATAGATCTGCACTAAACTCATCCCGAGAGTCTTCAGACGGATGACCAAGAGCAGAGTCGAGTGTCTGCTTGCAAAGACCTTCTGCAACAGCATCACTACAATTTCAATTCCTCAACCCCTTTACATTACCCACTTGGCACCAGCAGACTGTTTCCTATTCCCAAAAGTGAAATCCTCCCTGAAGAGTTTTGAGTCACTGTAGCAATATCTGAAATAAATCTATTTTTCCATAACTTTTCCCTAAACAATTTATACAAACTATGTATATTCTAAAATTAATTCAAAATGCTCTGAATTTGGGAGTTTCTTATATTCACATTGAACTTTTGCTTGTAAAATATAGGGTAATAATCATTTGTATGCAATTCAACAATTTCTGAGTGTAAAAACCATTCGCCTTGACCGGGATTGATTTTTAATTTATCATTGAAATGATTAAAAGCCTCATCACAAATATGGACACATGAAGGGAATTGAGGTATATGCCTCCATTACACGAGAAAAACTATTTCAAAAACTATACTTTTTCCCTGTACTTTTCTACACTATACTGTTATTATTAAGTTTTATTTTTTGGCATTTGCAGGCAAAACAATGATACTGTACAGGCAATTGACCTACGAGGACATTAAAAATAGGCACCCTCTGAGGCCATGGCCTTTTGATGGTAACTTTTTCAACATAAAAAATTTATTTTGTTTTAGGGGTAATAAAACTGAATGAAATTATTTTTTTCTGAAAAGCATTCTCATTTTTACAATTTCGAACCTTTAATTACAGCTCCACACAGCTTTTTCTGTTCTTTAGAGATAGAACATGTAAAGATGTTAAATGAAACCTTACACTTGCATATTTGCATTCCTACATCAATTGCAAACATCAAAATCAGAAAGCAAAAATGAAAATGGCACCTCCAGAGGTCAAAGTTGTGTAAAAATTGCACAAATTTATTTTTATGTAATTGAAAAAGTTGCTACATTTATGTTAACTTTCAGGAATTTTAAAAATGACGCACTTCTGTTTTCATTAGAAAATCAATGATTTCACTTGTAATGACCCACATCTATTGGTTGCTTTTGGCTGAGAGTACACCTAAGGGTTGTCCTCTTTCTTCGATATTCTACTCTAAATTGAACTTGCATTTAGATTTCTATATCCCACCTCTTACTAGAGATTTATGTGCTATCATGAGTCATATCTGAAGAGTTCTGTTTGACAAGGTCTAGAATAATGGGTACTTAATGACTAATAATATTAATGCAAGTGACCCAGGGTAGTAAACACAATAAACCATAATAGAGGTTATAGCTCACTTCAAATCGACAAGGACATCAAAACATGCACGCAATATAAATAGACTTGGGCATTAAAAAACATTTCTACAGAGTTTGTGAACAACTCTTCCTGTCATGGAGAAAATTAATGTTGTAAAGTACAGCTAATAGGAAGGAGAAAGTGGACATCCATGTACCAAGATAAACAGAAACAATCCATATGGAATATTCTATAAATGCCCAAATCAAACTCCTAACCATGCAAAATTACACGGGTACACATAACAAATTTCATTGTAGTCACTTTTCTCCCTATTACTACATGATTTAACACATGTTTAAATAAAAGTAAAGTTTTTGCATTAAAATTTTTTAATTTTATGTTGTCAGCAGGTATTCTGGGTTGATAATTTTACTCTACCAAGAAGAGATGTCTACCATCATTGATGTTATTGCTGCTCTGAATCAATCACCTAATGATTGCTTCATGCCCATAAATAACCTAAATCGTTCTGTAAAAACAGTTTTTTTAGTCAGTATCATTGAAAAATGATGAAGTCCCCAAAGCAAAATTATATTACCAATCATAGAAAAGCACACTAGACAGATAAGGAGTTATTTCTTCTGTCATTACGTAAGCGTTGTCATCCACACTGCAAGGACAATATTGCAACCACTAAATATGTATATTTATAAGTTAAGTTTAAGTCCCATTAATAATATAACATTTATTATACGCTATATCAAATTTAATATCACACTTTTAAATCATGCCAAAAGAAATCAACTGAATTTCAGCCAAACACCAACAAATACTTCACTGGCTATGATAGTGCATTACCCCTTTGTTTAAGATAGCTTGAAAACTGAATTAATTCTAGAAGCTACATTATACACAGAAAACGAAATTTGGAATATAATTAAGCGATGTAACTTCTTACCACGTGGTTATTGTAAAGACATGAAAAATGATAGGGCTCCCCTTCGAACAATGAGGTACATCTTATTACTTCCTCCACTTCAGGATGAACACCACTTCCAAGGAGCGACAGAACTCGGCCCCAATCATGATACCTTTTGTGTTTTTTAGTGCTTCTCAATCTTTCCTGTAAGCAGCGAAATACTGGTCTGTTATTGTAGAGTCTTTTACGTAGGTCAACTACAGCAAATTCTGTCCTTTGCTGCAGCGTCCAAAAATGGGAAGATAACAAAGCTTTCGGAAACATGTACCTGGAATTGTCATTCAAAACATTATTAATGCAACTGACCATATCTTTTAATACAGCAACTTTTGATTGATGATACTTACGCTAATGGGAATATGACGTAATTTGCAAAAGGTAACGTTGAGAGTATTAAAACAGGCGCAACCCGAATCATCTCCTTAGGCATTCTGAAATAAATCTCTAATTCCTGACGATTTAGAAATTTTACTCCTTTAGACGAAGAACGCACCGCTCTAGCAACTGACAAATACTTTTTCATATCTTTGTAGAACTCCCTCGTTCCAAATACGAACACTCGGTAAACATTTGCTGCAGAAGGAAAAGTATTCTCCAGAAATTTTTCATATCCTTTGACAAATTGCGCAAAACGAGTCAGCACGTATTTTCTTGCCTTACGAACCAGGCCACTTTGATGTTCAGTAGAATGGGAGAATCTGTTTCAATAGGATTTAAAATTAGTGTAAGGTGATTGTGTAGGCCAACTAAAATCATTGACATATGCATGGTGATATTCATTCCACACAATACCTGACGGATACCGTTGGCCCATGATTAAGTATCGGCACAGGGTGCCGACAGAGTGATATCAGTTTTTGCATGGTTCACCTAAATCTTCATAATTCAAATCTAAATGTTCATTCTGGGGCAATTTTATCACGTCCTCTTGGATAACACAATCATCAGTGACTAAAATTCATTCTAACCAAGAATATTTTCCACAAATTTTACTTTTTCCAGTTTGATCATCAAGCTCAATACATTTCACAACTTCAGAGATAAGTGAAAAAACAGGGTTTATTTCCACAAGTTTTGCCGCTACTCATGGCGCTTTCTGATTGTCTTTTATTCAATGCGCACTTCCAAAAATACCACATAGATGGTTCACCATGTCCAAAACGAAAGGATAAGGGGTACATTTGAAATCTATTTATAGTGTATCCATTTTAACCCAGGTGATTATTGCTCTTTTGGCATATTTTAGTCAATGTGTATTTTGTGTGATGTATTTGGTATTTTTAGCAAGATTATTCATGAATAGAGAAACATTGAAAGGCTGCTAGTTGTTCCAAAAGCCTCTATATATTCCCAATAAAAATTTGTATACACATATTATGTTTGTAAATCATTATCACTAGACATTATACGGTCAATATTTTTTCCATAATTGATTCCACTATTGATACAATGATGTTTTCAGGTGAAGCACAAAGTTGCCAGCCCCATCATTGGCTGGTGTATAGCAATATTCTAAATTAAAATTAGAGTCTTCTTACGAGGGCTTCTTTCTTATCAATCTGGATACGTACGAATTTATAAAAATAGAATGCTAAAACTTCTTCGTTACGTTATTTTGACCTCATTGGATACATTTCCATTGAAATTAATGAAAAAATGCTTAAACATTTCCGACATCCAAAAATATTTTCGGTTATGTGTAATGAATGGTATGCACAGCGCCAAAAAAAAGATGAGAAAGAATAAATTATTCTTTATTTCATTTTATAAATAAAATCGATTTTTAATTTGAATACCTTCAATCCACTGAGAATGTGAACACAAAAAAGAATAGTTTTTTAAGAATTAATTTGGAAGTTTAGCATTATAATTCTTTATCTGATTCTTTTCGTCATGAAATTGTGGCAATATAACAGCTGCAAATTCCCTACTCCTCGGTCCTTATTCTTTTGGATCTCCACTCAGTGATCGATGGTTGACTTGACCGTAGAATGAGAGGATAATTCATTATGATTAATAAATAAATATGGATAAAATGCCGTTGTTGAATATTCCAATGAAATCTTTTAGCCTTATACTTTCAGCAAAGTGTAGGTAAATAAGAGTTACTTTGTACAATTTACATTGACTCTCAAAGTCTTCATTTAAATCAGCACTAAGTAAAGTGGCTTTACGGGTAGATCATTCGGCTGCTACTTCATTACTATGAAAAACTCAATATAATAATTTGGCTATCAACTTTTTCCAAATCGTAGAAATCCCTTTTCGCACCATACAGCCGAGGTATACTCTGTTGCATTTACCGTCATTTTAAGTATCTTCCAGTTGAAGTAATAGCGTGAAATATGTCAGCATGTAGCAATTTGTCAACTATGGCAATATTAAATAATGTCTTATATTTATTAATATAGTTATATTATAACTGATATTACTCCCATGTCAGTTAATGTTAAAATAAATAAATTATAATAGACATTTTCCATGCTCTACCCCTCTCATTTGCAATTCAGCATTAACATTTTTCGAAACACGGATTGACTTATTTTCCCATTCTTTCACATACGAGGATTTAATGCAGAGAGGTTGCGGTGGCTTTCAGTGCTTAAAATGTAAGTCCCGAGCGTTTTAAAACCGTAGTAAACTAATGATGGGTGGGATAAACAGCCCTCTAGAGATAGAATTTCTTATCCAAATCATTTACACTGCGTTACTGCAATTCGAAAAAATCTTCGAATGCCCCGGAGGCATCTTTTATTTTCATCTTTATCAATTTTTCTCCCTACTCGCAATAGAGTCTCATTTGACAGCCTTTGAAGTCACTTCCTCCCATTAATCCGCGTCTGGAGATGATCCGCGAAAACAGACTTCAAATATCGAAACACACACGTCCCAGGGGGGATTACAAAAAGGAAGAAGAATGACCTAGGCCATCCGCTCCACCTTAACACCTGCTGATTAAAGGGCGATGGCAAGGCATTCAAACGACTGCCACACTGTAAGAACATGCACCGAGATTTGAGGAACACATAAAGCCTCACACCGTCCGATTGGAAATGCGACTTTTCGAATCATTTTCGGGGTCGAGCGGAGAGGAGAGTCTGCAGCTGTTCCGGAGCGTCGAGGTGTCCTCCACGCGGGACGACCACGGGTCGGTAGTTCGACAGAGGGGAAGCCCCCCGGAAGGCGAGCACGGCACCGGGCCCCCTGGAGGATCCTCCACCGCGCGGCGCCTTAAGGCTACGTCCCTCGCCATCCTCTCCGGCTTGGCCTTCACCTACTGCGCCCTGACCGCCCACCTCCTCCGCCGCCTGACTCCCTCCGAGGTCTTGCTCTTCCGCACCGGCGTCCAAGGGCTACTGGTCGCACCCCTGGCGGCGTGGCGCCTTCGGAGCATGGCGCAGGGGCCCCCCACCCCGTGGGCAGGGGTGCTGGCCCAGGGCGCCCTCATGGCCACCTCTCTTCAGCTCCTCTTTGTGGCGTTCCAGCGCCTCCCGCTGGGCGACGCCTCGGCCCTCATCTTCAGCGCGCCGGCCCACGTGAGCGTCCTGGCGTGGGCCATCCTCGGGGAGAGGCCCAACGCGGTCAAGGGCCTGGCCATCCTGGGCATAGTGGTGGGTGGAGTCCTCGTCTGCCAGAGGAGCTCGGGCCGGCCGGCGGAGGGACCGGACCCGGCCGGCCTGGCCTCCGCGGTGGTGGGAACGTTTGGCTATTCGCTGCACTACGTGCTCGTGCGGCGGCTGAGGGGCGTGCACTTCTCCCTCACGACGCTCTCGCTGAGCGCTCAGACCTTCGTCCTGAGCGGCGTCATCCTGCTGCTCTCCGAATCATTCCAGGTGACGGCCTCGGATTTTGCCAAACTGCAATTGCCGTTAATTTCACTCTCACGAAGCATTTTAAAATTTCTATTTCTTCATCTGCTTAATTCTTCCAAATGCAATCGAAATGTTGTGCTTGAGCTGATCTTGAAATTTGCAATTCGTATCGTGAATTTTTTCCAAAGTATTGTACTGATATTATTCAGTTAGGGTCGCATTGTTTGTATAAAAGTATCGGGAAAAGTTTCTGAGAAATAGCTTTCTTTCAGATATTGGTACAATGACTTAAAATTCTTCATTAAGTACATCCCTTGAACGTCGACAGACACACTTTAGCCAGCGGCTTTTCCACGACTTCAAGGCTCCCTGGTAGGCGAATCGGTAGTGTATATATTTATTTATGTAATTCTTTAGTCCTGCATGTTTATCTTTTTATTTAATAGACCCATCTTTTTAACAGTTCTACAGCTTGATTTGAATATACGTATCCTGTCATTGACTTTTGTTGCATGTAAGTACTTCTTTAGGGTGATTAAAACTTATCGAGTACATGGTCAAACTAATATTTGTGCAGAGGAAACATGATATGGTTTTGGTTTCATTTTATTTTATGGGTGGTGACTTAACACCCCCCGCCATACAACGCCGCGGGGTATTATGAAGATGTAGATTCTGGAAGGTCCTTAAGAGTAGGCGGGCAAGCTTCTTTGACGGCCCTTAGGGTTCCATAAAGGTGTCCTTTGAGGGAGGATTTCAGTTTTGGGAACAGGAAATGGTCTGCTGGTGCCAAGTCGGGTCTGTAAGAGAATCGCCGTGATACCGTTGCCGATTTTGCCTTTGGTCGTCCATCAAGACCTTCCGGACGAGTTCAAAGCAGATCCTTCGCATCGCCAAATTTTCAGTGATAATGATGTGCACTGTCTCATCTTATCAATACCAATACACAACCTGTGATCATTCGCACACTTAACCGACGGTCTGTATTCAGCACTTCACGTACACGCCAGCAAAAAAATAGTTAACGATACTTTTCATATAAGCCTTGTATTTTGATTTGTCAATACTAGAGCATGTTCCTATATTGAGTATTCTTGATGTGATCTCATGTCTGTTTGTTTGCAGAGGCACGAACAAATCTTCCTCGCATAAAATTACACCTGAGAATTCTATAACAGCTCACGCTCTGAGGACTCCAGATGAGCTCTACGACAGATCGCTTAAATGCATGCCTAACGAAAGGAACGTTTTCTTGCTGCAGATCCCGAGGGGCGGACTCGAGTGCGGCCTGCTCTCGACCGTGGGCGTGGCCGGCGCCGCGGCCCACGCCCTCCTAGCGATCGCCCTTGGTATGGAAGAGGCCGCGGTCATCGCCGCCGCGAGGTCCATAGACATCGCTGTGGCCTACGCCGTTCAGGTCTTGGTTTGCCGCGAGCCTCTCACTCCCGGCGGCATCGGCGGTGCCCTCCTCATCTCCTGCTGTGTCTTCTTCATCGCCCTGGAGCCGTACCTCGGTCCGCGTTTGTGCCAATGCCTCTTGGACTTGAAGAAGGTCATCGTGAGTGCGTGCGGAGGATGTTTCCGACGGCAATAAAATTCAAATCAGGCAACGACACAGAAGCCTCCTCGGGAAATTAACGGTGACCTCTGACGGCACTCTACTTCTGTCAAGTAAAACACTTGGATCAATCTACAAATTATAGCTTAGGAGGGGCCTCGATTTTCAAATCTGTTCGACTAAATGGCATTCAAACAGTCAAGGCCGAGCATTTGCATTATCCTATCCATCATCTTATCTTGGAATGAAGGAGTGCACGGTTTTTTTATTTTTCTGGGCCATCACCAGGGGTGGAAGTACCTTGGAATCTTTTTGAAATTTTCGAAAAGGGAGTCTTAGGAAAAATAGCCCACCCGTTTCAAGGAACTAGCTCCTTCCTCTTCAGGATCCATGCCACCTCTCAGGATACCACTAATAATTTGAGAATTAACGATTATCCCATGAACACTCTACATGTAAGTTCATTCTCTTCATTAGTGATGTTTACGTACGAGACATTGGCAGCAGTCATTAGGTACCCATTATTTGGAAACTTTCCAAAGAAAATATTTCATGGTAAAGATAAACTTTTCACATCTAAAAATGTAACGATAGACAATGGGCATTCTAATACAGGCTCAAAACGTTTTATTTGTGATGTTTCTTCTCTGCTCTCGTATGAAGACTCGACGTCAGGCAAGTGGGTATTTAAAAAGAATAGACGGGCAGCCAAACTTAGATGAGATAAACTTAGAAGCTAACTGTACATGAAATTGGGATTATTTGATAATTTTATGAAAAATTGTAATAAAATATTTTCCTATTATTTTCCAATTTGTCGTTGACTTGTCTGTTAATTACTAATTTTTATGTAAAATAATATATTTTTGGTTGGTGTTCAATTGCACACCTACATAAATGATTCAATTTTTATCTAGAGGCTATCTTAGTCACGAATACCTATGGCAAACAGCTGATTTTAAAGTATATTATCCTTTGCATGAGCTTTCTTTCTAGTTTTATCTTTTTCCTCGTTTCTCCTTCGTCTCATAAGGTAGTTCGTCTTTCTTGGGAGTCGTCGAGGTTTTCCTGTCTATTTAATTCCTTATTCTCATGTCACATCACATATAATTCTGATCACACACCTCTTCAGGATATGCAATATTAAACCTTAGTAAAACTTACTGAAACTTTATTAAACTTAGTTCAAATTTATTTTTCTACAAACTTATTTACATGATATTGGTCACTCTATGGTGTCCGCAACGGTAAATGCTGAGTAAAACTTCAGATTTTCTCTGCAGAATCACGAACGATGGTATTTTTTAGTTCTTTTAAAGTATAGTTTAGTCTACAGCTGATAAAAAATACACAATTAATCTACCTATTAGCAATATTTGTGTACATTACAAGGAATTAGACAGTGTTATTAGGCAAAGCGTTTTACATGCAATTTCTTTGTTGGAATGCGATGATGTTATGAATGCATGCGGGGTATGAAATTAAAGTGAGTTTCAATTGGAGATACGACATTCAGACATGAGCTGAATGAAAAATTGAAAAGATCTCCACTAACAGTAGCACTCTGTTGCACCAGCATGATACTTCACTGCAACCGTGTAACTGACTGAAACACATTGACCACTCTATGCAAGTGAGGATTTGAATATTCTACCCGAAAGACAAGAAACGTTCTCTTCAGTATCTTTACAAATTATAGTGGGACATCAGAACGTGAGAAAGCAAATGCACGAATTGAATTAAAAGCCTACATATTAATTTTTTAGAAAGATAAATAGGACTTTTAGGTTTCATTGTGCATTTGAATAAAGGAATAAACGAAGAATATTACTTGAACAGTTAATTCAAGATAAAATTAAAATAATAATTTTCAGTGGTTGCATGCTCGTGCAGTCGTTCACTCTATTTATGTATATTATTTCAGAATAGTATTAATTAAACGGAAAAAATCCATCACAATATGTTTAATTAATTTTTTAGCTTGCATAAGAAAATTCAATTCAATGTTTGAGTTAATATGTGTAGCAGTTAGAGCTCATGACCCTCCCCATGGTCTGTAACCTTCGCCTGGTAGATGGACTTGTTCATTCTGATGACCCCAAGTGCTAGTGCAAGCAGTGGCACCGTTGAGTGATGATGACACGTTAAAACACCATTGAGGAAGGCAACGGAAAACCACCTCAATTGTTCATCCCTCGAGCCTATGATAGACGCAAATATGAACCTCAAGAACTATGGGACTCGGCCTCATTGGCCATATGCCCGGAAGAGGCAAGGCGTGTGCGGTCATCCCACCTCATAAAATCTACGAAAGACGGAGTCGATAGCAGCAGCAGCAAAGAAGAAAAGGAATGAACCAATTAGAATAGGGTCTTGGAATGTTGGAACAATGTTGAGGAGAGGAATATTGGAAAAAATAAAGCGGGAGACGGTTAGAGGATATATAGTTAATTTAAGGTTGTGTCATGTGAGGTGAAAGTATATTAGCAGAAGTAAAAGAGGTCACCTGTAGAAAAATGAGGTAACTTGTGGGCCAACGAACTAAAGAACTTGGTGTCGAACAAGTCAACATGCTCACAAGAATTCACAGGGAGGAAGATATATGCAGACAGGATACTCAATCAATTAGAGTGGGTACGTGCAAGGAAACATTGGTACTGACGGGAGACTATAACCTGACAGTAGGGGAAATTTTACGTATTCAGTCAGGTGACTAAGGTCTGGGAAGAATGAATGACCGTGGGGAGAAAGCAATGGGGGAGATTCTGGAGGAGATAAGGGTTAATCATTAGGAACATTTGATTTAAACAGCACAATAGTTATGAATATACCTGTACCTGTGTATATACTAAAAATACTATATACACTATATTATATATATATATATAATATACACTATATATTATATATATATAATATACACTATATATTATATATATGCAGGTCGCGGTGGTCTAGTGGGTAGAGCGTTGGACTACTGACCGGAGTGTCCCGGGTTCGATTCCCGGGCAAGGTACTTTGGGCACCTGCAGCTCCACCCAAGCTAGTTGACTTATCGGGTACCAGGTCTTCCTGGGAAACCATAACCGGCACAGGGAAAGGAACTGGCCCCCCTACCCTGATGTGTGAATATTCACACGCCGTCGGGCTTAGTACATGGGTGAGCTCTACCATCACCTACTAAACCGACCTTCGGGTTGATTACTGTGTTTATGGTTTTTATTATATATATATATATAGATGATTTCTTCGAAGTAACACGAAAGTGTTGAATAAAAAACTTAGACAGCAACACACAGGTAGAGCGTTGGACTACCGACCGGAGGACCGGGTTCGATTCCCGGGCAAGTCACTCTAGGCACCTGCTGCTCCACCCATTTCGGGTACCAGATCTTCCTGGGAAATCATAACCGGCACATGGAAAGGAACTGCCCCCCCTACCCTGATGTGTGAATTTCACCCGCCGTTGGCCTTAGTCCTGGGTGAACTCTATCATCACCTTCCAAACCGACCTTAGGGTTGATTACTGTTTTTATAGTTGTATATACACACATACATATATATATAACTAGAAACACAGTAATCAAATGAAATCAGTGCACTATGTGCGATAAGAATTATTGTAAACAAAACAATGTTTATGAGATTTTCGAGAAAGAGAACACTAACTACTAAGTACTAACACTAAGTACTAACGTACCGTTACAATTGTACTGCAAAAACTAAAGTAGGTGATGCAGTTTCCCTATCTTTACAGTGTTTTGGACTGAAATGGTAATAGAAGTATGTATGTAACAAGAATAAATGTGTTAGGCAAAGACATGGATATTGGCTAAGGATGTCAAGAGAAATTAGTGAAAACCTGTACATGTGTCGTGGTTTTGTACGGCGTGGAAACATAGCCGATGAAACAAGATGATTAGAATACGAGTATTACGTATATGGCATACGAATTCGTATATCATATGTAAATGGGAGGTATTGGAAATATGGGTTCGGAGAAGGATGGAGAAGGTGAAGTAGACAGAAAGAAAAACAAATGAGGAATTGGTAGATATGGTGAAGGGGAGGAGAGGGAATTATTGGAAGAAATCATAAGGAGACAGGAAATATGGATGCCAAGCATTGTGATTTGCGATGATATGCTGGAGTCCGTGATAGAGGGGAGAACGTTACTAAGGGTAAGAAAAGGAAAAGCATGTTTGACGGAATAAATGGAGGTAGAATTTATCGTGGAATTGAAGAAGAGTTTAATGTGGTGGAATACAGTTTGCGTGTTTTGTTAGGAGAGACAGTGAAATTAATTGTTTTTCAGTCGAAATCCATCAAGGTTAAACGATGGAAAGGAAATTCATGTACTATGAACTCTCTAATCGAAGAACAATGCGATGAATATGGTATATGGCATCGGAAATGCGTACAATTTCTAAAACATTTTATCATGTTACTACTTAATTAAGTACAATGAAAGGACATTTCGGATTTAGGTTTCTAACCCATTTCAATATCTATTTTTCAATGACTCAATCAGTGTTTTCCTTATTTAAGATCGAAATCTCCGCATGGGAGGTTCAATCGCCTACTCTTCAACCACTCATTGCCTTCCCGACCTTTGCCTTTTCAGTGCAACTTCTTACCTGCCCCGATGGAATCCACTCGTTCACCCTCTCTTTAAAACCCACTCGCCTTAAAACCTACACGCATACTTGTAGGTAGACTTTTTTTCGCAAAGTCGTCGATAATATTAAAAAATCTACGTGAAAATTTTAAAGCATTTCATTCGCCGTAATTTGTGAGAATGACCTCATGTTTGAAATTTTCGAAAAAAAGTTGCTGAATTTGTAAGAGAATTTGAATCTGCTTGGATTTCTACTGTCGATATTATCAGAAAAACCCGAAACTGTGAAAAATATTAAATAGGGTTACGGCATATCATTCAAGGACACGATGTTCATTTTTCAAGAGTGAATTGTACTTGAACAGGGGACTAGAAATAGAAAATAATCTTCGACGGTGTCAGTGACCGTCGGCTTTTCCTCAATCTACTTTGGTGGAGAGCACTCCAGATACGTCAGATGTGACGTTGAACTGATGCACCTCCATAATCCCTTTTTACACGAGTCATCGGCTTAATCTCTTCGCCCGATTCCTAAAAACCTTGCCAACCACAAGAGGTGTACGCCAATCCCGACGACGGCGCAAGCGAACTTGGTCGTCGGTCGCCTGACCGACCAATTAGTACTCCTCGCACTATGCTATTTAAGGTGTACATACTACTTATCCTTAAAATTTCTGCTATTTTATTTGGAGAAAGCTGAGAGGCAGTCGCAACGGAAAATGTCAGCGATGTATTCCATGAATTCCATAGTAATCAATCCGATGAAGGTTGGTTTTGATTGATGAGATAAAATTGCATTCCGAACTAAGCCTCGGTGCCTGAGCAGCTCACAAACTCAGGGTAGGGGGGGAGTCGGGAAGGGGGAGGGGAGGGGAGATTGTTTTTCAGTCGCAATCCATCAAGGTTAAACGATGGAAAGGAAATTCATATACTATGAACTCTCTAATCGAAGAACAATGCGAGATTCTAGCAACCAGAAAATCTAGCAACCAGAAAACCGTACTGCTCAGGTTGTTGTTGATTGGGTTGTCCAAAGGCATCAGCCGAGACCCTCCGACCATAAGCCGAACGCTCTTCTAACTACACTACCACGACTCATATTAACACAAAATTCCATGAAAATAAAGTTAAATATCACTGTAGACGACGGTATATTTGTTAAGAAAAAAGGGCAGTAAGTGTGTCATTAAAGGTAGTCTACCTATTTTAAATAGGTTTTGAACAATCTCTAGAATTGTTCACTTCAAAGCATCATGAGAACTTTCTCTTTTGTGGCCCTATATTATTTCTCTTTTCATTTCTTTGTATCTTCTGCCTTCCTTCTTGCTGCCTAAAAACTCCACTCTCTTCCTTTCTCTATCTCGTTTATCTGTAATATTCTCTCCCTTATCACGGTCTTAGTACACACATGCCACCACCTTTTAATATTTCCTCTGTTCACCTTCACTGCCTTTTTCGTATTCCTCCGACAACGTTCTCTCTTCGCCCAATACATAACATTATTCGGTCTTATTGAAAACCTAGGCGTTTGTCTTCATGTCCACTGACTAGTTTGTTTTCTCCATTCTCCGCCTCACTCACATAAAGGTCTCCCATCTACGCTCATTCTCTTGCCTCAAATAACAAGTCTAACATCTATCAAGCACTGCGTCCCGCATTGGTCCTTAAGAATCTCTTTTCTAATCTTTAGTCAATTTGTACGTCATCAATTCCCTTCTTCTTGCAAATGCCACTGCTGCCAACGCAAACCTCGACGATATCCTCCCAACAGTAGGCCCCTAGAAAATGAAAATAAATATCTATATCAATTGTACTTCATTATTATTGTCTCATTGATGAAGTTAATTTTTTTCGTGACTTTCCACAACTCACCTAAAGCCTCAATTAATGACATCAATTGGATTTTAAATTAGTAAATAACAATGAATACAGGAATGAAGCTAGTTTTTTTTCCTCTCTTTTCCGAAGACCACAACAGATGTGCTTATGCAACACAACTTTGACGTCAAATGAATTTAGTATTTTTTCCTAACGGTCGAATCGCCAACACTGAGCAAAAATAGAAAATCTCAATTTGTAATGGTTGATTTCTATTTTGTCTGAGTTTTTTTTCTTTCTGAGTATTAGGACACTTGAGCAACTTGTTGGCGCTGCTCCACCGCATCTCTTACGTGTTTGGCCCCTCGGGGAGTCATTACTGTTTTATTGGCTCAGGAAGAACTCCTTGCTACCTGCAGAGAGAGAGTAAGAGAAGAAAATGCTCCATTGGTTACGCGTACCTCAATACCTTGATGCTTATCTACTTCGATGAACGTGTAGATAATAAAAATCTCGTATGTCTTAGAACGGAAAATGTTAACTGGTAGGTATTAAAGAAAAGATAAAGTAGTTGATTATTTTTGTTTGAATAGTTTTCCAAATTGATTTAGTGCCAAAAATGAGTAAAAAAATATGTAGAGAACGATGCAGGAAGAATTTTCACTCTACAGTCGAAAATAGGGACGGTCATAAACTCTTGCTGATAAATTGCGGAGTACATAGATACATTTCCATAGGTACTTATTAAACATTAAAACCTTGACCTAATTATATTTTCGCGAATTCTAAAAAACTTTTCTTTTATTCCTTTAGAGTTTTAATTGCATTACTTTAATTACCTTTTAAATTAATTTTTGGATGTCAAAGAAAACAAAGGAATGATTATTCTTATTTGTGAGCTTATCAAGAGTATATGTGCTTAAACACAACAATTTTAAGGCTTAACTTTGTGGAATTCCTTAATGATGAGGGTAGAGAAAGAAAGTTTGCACTTCTACGAAAAGATTTCATACTTCACCCGACCCTGGTTTCGATGCTGCACGACATCATCAGGTGATGATGACAATGTGCAGCATCGAAACCATGGTCGGTCGGAAGTATTAAATCTTTATGTGGAAGTGCAAAGTTTTTTTAATACCGTCCCCTCATCAGTACATGTGCTGATGCGTGTACGCCATAATTGTATTAAAGAAATATGTCACTTGATCATTTGATTGGCACTCAGGTTAGAATGTTTTTTTAATAATAACAACAAAATATTTTGTAAGCCACGTCTGTAGTTATGTATGAAAACGCACGGTTTCATGAGTCAGCCTAATATTTTCTTTGGTTCGATAAATTGTGACAATTGCTATCGCAATACTCTGCAAAATCTCGTGATTTTTTTCAGGTAACACCTCTACTTTACAACACGGATTGAGAATAGCCATTTCCAATTTTTCCAATCAATTACGTTGAATTTCATAGAAATCATAGAAGATGATTCGTTCTCATTTTTAGGCAAGTCATTGATCCATCATTTATACAAAACACGAAAATCTTGAGGGAAAACCCAAAGGTGACTTCATTTTGTTGTGAAAGAATCTACTTCTTTCGGTACATGCGCACTTAAAATGGGCTTTGGAGCTATATTCTATTTTTAGACTGTTATTTTGAGAATTGAGGGCTACAGTACGTATTTGACTTTTTTTTCCAATGAACCCATTCTTTCCCGTCTGTAAAAACTAAGAAAATAATTGGGCATTTTATTTCCCATGGAAAATTTACGTTGGCAGGTGACCACATTCGATTCCACCGCCAATGTCCATCAACAACATATAAATCAGCATTTCTATTCTTGCACGGACCGACGCTTATAAAAAGTATAACTTTTGCACCGAAGAACTTGTTTAATCCTTATTACGTTGATCAATTGTATTTCTATTATGCATATCCATAATAATTACGGTAGCCTACCAATAAGGAGTAGTTTTTTTTGGACCCAGCGAAATTATTTTGCTGAATCTTAATCTTTCAGGAGCTAAGGACCACCGTACCTCTGAATATCTCCCAAAACATGTATTAAATCAGCCTACTTTAACATATGTGACCATTTCTCAGCTCCATATGATTCCCATATTCATTCATTTCTTCGATAAATGCCTTATCTTCCTGTTACGTCTCTTACCGAACATTCTCTCTCCTCTACGAGCCAAAAACAATACTGTAAATATGTCCCAGCCTCCATATTCGCCAGATATGGCTTCGTGTGACATTTTCCCATTTCCAAAAGTTAAGAGAACCTTGAAGGGCCGTCGTTTTACAGCCGTAGATTACATTAAAAGCGCATCGCTGAAAGAACTAAAGGCTATATCAAAGTTCGAGTTTGAGAAGTGTTTCGGGGTTGGAAGAAGCGCTGGCACAAGGGCATAATCTCCAATGGGGACTAATTTGAAGGTGACAACATCAATGTATAAGAATAAATAAATATAATTGTCCGAAAAATTAAAACTCCCGTTAATTTTTTAACACATCTCGTATACCAGCGTTCAAAATTCATTTTCCGCTCCTCCCCACCCCTATCCACTGCTCCCGCCTTTAACTTACCCCATTAGCATCTTTCCCTGCTAAGCCCAAATACGAAGACACTTATTTCTGCTTTCTCTGATTTCCAGGAGTCTTTGCCCTATTACACACGCGCACACACAAAATTGATTTCCATATGTTAGTGCCTAACAGGTAACTACCTAAAGGCTCTCGCTTAAGTAGTTTTGTAATAATGTTGCGTAAGTTTTCTAATGAATACTGTTTTCTTTCATGGTTGATGAATTATGAAACAACACAGCATTCTAAACTATCAAGATGTTTTTAACTAAAGTTATACTTATAAACTGATTTTTTTAATTCAAAAGATTAACTTGTAAAATTCAAGTTTTTTACGTGCGTTATTCTCAACCCAGATTACGACATTCTTAAATTCATAATTACTAAAAGATTTTTTCGTGAATCAGTGATGGAGGAAATCCAAATTGCTAACTTACAATGTGTCAACATCCAAGTTATAAAATTTTTATTTAATTTTCTGCAATAATTTTCACAACTAAAAAAGGTTTTTGAAATAAAGAATACGGGTGAAAGGTTGAAAAAAATCTTTCTCCATGGTTATTTCTAAAATTCCTAGAAGGTGCACGATAATCGCGCATAACTGACGTGAAGGACGCCATAATTCAGTGATTCTTCAAACATATTATTATTCTGTTAAAAATTTGCGAAAGAATTGAGTCGAGTTTTAAACATAGAAGAAAGTAATTAAATCCTTATTTGATTCCCACAAAACATAAATAAAACTTCGTATGCATAATACATTAATATACAAATTGATTCCTATCATGGTTCATGGAATCGTTCTATTAGTCATAATATTCACTATAAAAATTGTAAATAGTTAGAAGTATGTCAGTTAAGTCAAGTGCTCAGTTAGAGATCGATTGAATGAATTCATCCTCAAAGTTCTTGTTTTAACAATCATGGAACTCATAAGGTTATAATCAACGAAACTGAAGTCAAGGGGTACGTTCGCACGGAATATATTGGACTTGAATCTCGGAATAATGATTATCAATATTTATTTTTTAACCACTCCAATTATAAGAAAGGAATTTCATTTGTTCGTTTTAACTTGAACATTAGTCAAAAATTACTAAAAAAAGGGTCGTGGATAAAAAGCCCGACTTGTTTCAACCTCCTATTTTTTCTTAGAAATACACTTCTTCATTATGGGCAGTTTCATGCCGTCAGTGAAAACGTAGGCAGAGGTGCTGGAGTGGGCAAATGCACACTACAGGGAGAGGGACACATTGGCCACGGGAACAACCAGCACATTGTACGCAGGGTTAGGATTCCATCAATGGCAAACCCAAAAGGTTTCAACGAGGGATGATTCACACGGCCGTAGTAGTAATTTATTTTTAGGTGCATCCGACGGTAAGGGGTATCCCGGGCCCCGAGATCACCCTCATCACGCCGTGATTTAGACCTGAGAGTGAAGAAAGGCGAAAAACCACCACGACGCGGGATGGGTCTCGCACCAAAGACACCGAGACGTGGAGGAGAAAGGGGTTTTGCCGGCGAGGGCACTCTCCTTCCGCAGCGAAGGGGGCGGATTGAGGGAGGGAATCATTTTCGCCGGCGATGGAATTCCTTCGCGCGGATGTTGACCTCTCGCGCCCACCAATAAACACTCGCGTTGCAAGCGAGAGAGGGAGAGTCATGATTGAAGGGAGGGGGTGTGGGTCAAAGGGGTCAGGATTTGCGGTGCTCGCGGCAGACAGTCGATCGGGAAACGGCGTTGTTCGGCAGCTTCCAATTACTACTCCGCTCAATCCTTTCCTTCCTCACCCGGACACCTCGAGAGAGAGAGAGGGATTCTATTCCTGGGAGGGAGAGGGGTATTCTGGCCCCTTTCGCACTCACGCCCGCCCCCCCCCTCCACATCGTCCTTCCCCTCCGCCTGCTCTCCGCGAGCCCGCCGCCCGCACACACACGCCTTAGTTCCTTGCCGCATGGGGACGCGATCGCCGTCCCGGGGTGAAGGCGGGAGGCGGGGGGTGGCACCACCGGAGGAGGAGGAGGTGGCGGCCCCCGGGGCGGCGGGGGCAGAGAGGGGGCGGGGGGAGGGGCTGCGCCCTCGCACCCCGTCAGAGGGACGAGAGGTCCGCTGCGCGTGCCAGTACTTCCAGACGGACAGCCTACTGCCGGAGCGGTCGGCCATCGCCGCCTTGTGGAAGCACCATCGCACCACCATGGGGTGAGTACCGCGAGAGTGGACGGGACGACGGCGGTGCGGCCGCGGTGGGAGTGGCATCGCATCCGGCGAGAAGTGTGCGCTCTCTCACCCTCGGGTGTGTGAGAATGTGTGTGTGCTTGCGGGATGGAGCGGAGAGAGAGTCGGCATCGCTTGTGGGGTGGGAAAGTGGTGCACGCGGCTGGAAGGTGCTGGGACGCCCGGAAGAGCTCAGAGGACCCCCCCTCGGCGCGCGGAGAACAATCGACAAAGGACCGGAGGAAGTGTTTGCCCATTGGGAGGGGGGAGGGGTGGGTAGAAAGGAGTGTTAAGGGGGGCGGTGAGTTAGGGCGTCGGCAGTTAAAACTTCCGAAGGCAGAGGGGATGGATGAGGGAGGGGGTGGCGAGGGGAGGGATGGCGGGGGGTGGTCGGGAGACGAGAGAGGGATTGCTCCATCGATGGAAGGCGAGCGTCCGATGAGGGCGCCGAGTCACTCGCGGGGGAGGCTGTCCCCACTCGACGGAGGGCCCCCGGCGACGATCCGCCCGTGAGAGAGATAGGATGGCAGTTTCCCCCTTCCTCCTCGAATCTTGGGCGTCCCAGTGAGCTTGCGGGGTTCGCATATATTTACCTCCGCCAGGGGGCCCCGTGGTCGTCGGCGGCTATTTCGGCGCGCTCTCGCATACCGTGGGAGTGGAGGGAGCGGTGCCATGCGCCGGGAAAGGGAGGCGGCAGCCAAGAGGGGCGGAGGGAGGCCGTGGAGGAAGGGGCGAGACGGAGGGGGCAATGAGTTTCAGGGGATGGAAAACGGGGTGGAATGTGGATTATTGTGTACGACCAGATTCTCCCTCGTGAGAATCAAAGTTATCGCAGTGGCGATGACTGTTTCGGAGTACACGCAATTGTATGACGACATTCAAACCTAGTCGTTACGTAGGTAATAATGAATAAAACACCTAAGTATATTTCTTAATAAATAATATCCGAGCAAATAATAAAGGAGACAAAAACTGTAGGTACAAAATACTGGAGCGTTAACATTTTAATATTAATATAGCATAAACAAGGAAGACCTAAGTGAAGGTGAGGGAGGAGATTCAAGTAATTAAATCAAGTAAGAAAATTCAAGACTAAAAACTATCCGAGATTCTCGAGGGAAAGAGAGGATGAAGGTCTCAGCGCAAGCCCTCTCAACTGCTCCTGTACAATGCAGGTTGCATGTGGTGAAAAATTGACCCAACCCTATTGAAAGAAAATTGGTTCGAGAAATAACACGAGTGTGGGCACGCAAGGAGAAATCTGGATCTGTTTGAGACGACTTTCGAGAAATTGACAAAAGTTATTCGCAGTGCACCAAGAGTGTGAGCTGTAAAATTGGACAGTGCTTTCGCAGAGTCAGGTTGCCATGGAAAGGAATGAAAAGGATGACGGAGGAGTAGGAAGAGATACTGGAAGGGGATAACTAGCGGAACAGAGGCGAGAAACAGAGGAGGAGAAAGGGATAGATAGGGGATATAGAGGAGCCAGGGAGGACGCGGAGGGAAGTGTGCCCGCGGCGGATTGGCGCCGAGTTCCAGAGCAATGCGATCTGGGAAATCATAATGAAGCGACTGACTTCCACCAGGCAGGAGTGTGCTTTCCATCGCAATGTTTGGTCATCACGCCGGCACCGATTTACTGAGCACATCTCATCCATTCGCGAGTGGACGTTAACCCTTCCCTCCCTCCCCCACCACCAGACGTTCATCCTCATGCCAAGGGTGAACGGAATAAGAAAATTAGGCTGACCTTTAGAATTCTTAATTATGTAGGCTGTAGGCTCTCCGCGAAGGATGAAAGATATTCAGAGGCCATGTGCCATCACTCCCAGTATCCACTTCTGTGAAAGTACTTCTACATAATACCCCAGAAACCGCCACAAAGGCGTGTGGCGGAGGGCGTTAGGTCACCACCCGTAAAAGAAAGCAAAACCACAGGCCAGACCAACAAATTCATGCAAATCTACATACACTGAGTCGAATACGAAGTTCATTCGAAAAGCTTTTTAACTTACACGCAAGCAAATACACATACTATCAACTAACACACGCATGCACAAGCATCTACAAGGTAATCGATGGTTTCAGGCGTTATTTTATGGAATCGGTTCATTCTTAAGCGGATAAAATAATACTTTGTAATTCCACAGATTTATTTCACAAACACACGACCCGGGTAGTACAAATCTATCCAATAACGTGGCAAGTTTGAATTGAAAAGTAAGAAGGGGAAATTCTACTATCAAATGAACATGCACACTCATGGTCTCCCCCCACCCCAAAGATATAAGTAGAAGTATTATGTATCGAACCATTAAACGGCACCGCCGTGCTCGATGAATCGAAATCGTCATGTGGTGTTAACGGAATTGTCGTAATATACTTCAAATTACCAAAAACGATGACGCACAAGCACAAATGTTCAACTGTGTGGATAATATGGCATTATAACAGCCAAATTTAAAGGAAAGTTAACTTCTACTTCTGTTAATACCATGTAATATTTTTGAAGAGAATTTAATTGCTGAAATAGTTCGTAATATCACGTTGAGAATTCAACTGGTAAATCATACTTCGCCTAATCTTTGCGATTATTCATCAATCTGAAGCATTGATTGGAGTGGAATGTATGCCGAAAAAAGTTAATCGAAATTACCGAAAGAAACTTACAAGGAAATAAACAAAAATAAAACGTTTCGCATAACTGATAGTTTATGGCTGAGGAATGTCAACTCAGCTAGAGAGTACGTTAAATATATCATTATAATTTTTTTAAATATGTTTCTATTTGTTCCAAGTAACTGAGCTGGAGATTATGTTCATATATCATTATGGAATTCTAAAAAATACGTTTTCATTTGTTACAAGCATATCCAAAACCGTCCTCAAATAGTTCCAAAATCCAATAATTGAGAATAGCGATTGAGTCTGGACGTCCTGCTTGTCTTCCATCTTCACCCAAGTATTTCCATGAGTGCACGATGATTGAGGTGCTAAAGATATCAGGCCGTCGTCCATGACTTTCCAGACGAAATAAATCATTGCATATATTCGCACGTGAAGCACACTTTTGTTTTTTCCTCCGCGGACGCAAATATATCCCATAGCTTTCTTTCGCTACGTACTCTTCTCCGACTCCCTGCTCGTCGTGTATCGCAGTGAAATGGCTTTCTCGTCCATCCTTCTTCCCAGGCTCTTGGGGCCACTCTCCTCCTTTGGCTCCTGCTCTATCCCTCGGGGGATTTTCGTGAAAGTGGGCCTTCTCCGCTTACATCCCCGCGCTATCGTACCACCTCGGCCTCGCACTTCTAACGTGTTTCATTTTTAGAGCGCTGGATGAAAGTGCCTTTGAAAATTCTCCACTTCAATTCAGTGAACTTCTTCCTATGCACAAACATTGAATCTAGTTCATCTATTTTCGAGGAATTTTGTTTTTAAATATTATGCAAAAATATGACCATCTGGTGGGCAATATATATAACTTCGGATATATACAAACACTTCTTTGAGGAATTTGATAGCTCAATGAGATAAACAATTAAAATGATGATTTTAATCTTGTAACTAAGGTGAATACTCTGCTCAAAGCCAAGATGGTGTGGAAAAGGAATGAATAAAACCGAAATACTGGTCACTCTGCGGGTCGCGGTGGTCTTGTGGGTAGAGCATTGGACTACTGACCGGAGGGTCCCGGGTTCGATTCCCGGGCAAGGCACTTTGGGCACCTGCAGCTCCACCCAAGCTAGTTGATTTTTCGGGTACCAGATCTTCCTGGGAAACCATAACCGGCACAGGGAAAGGAACTGGCCCCCCTACCCTGATGTGTGAATATTCACACGCCGTCGGGCTTGGTACACGGGTGAGCTCTACCATCACCTACTAAACCGACCTTCGGGTTGATTACTGTGTTTATGGTTTTTTTACTGGTCACTCTAAAATATCTAGTTCTGAGTTCAATGGGCGATTGTGGGAATAAATATCTATCTTGTGATAATTGACATTCAATAAACGATGCCCTGTCAATTTTTTTGGGTGGAACTATAATACGAGAAATATAGATTGTATCTCTTAGATCACAGTTTTTCAATTAGAGCGAGTTTTTTCACAACTTAATTTAGATGCAGAGTTTTTATAACTCATTCGTTTAGCATAACTGTAGAACTAGTATTTGGGGGAGTCGACCGACAGTTAAGTTCATTTGCGCCATTAGCGATGGACAGGAAAATATAAAGGGTGGAGAAAAACCCGGTGTCGGCATCAGCCTACTCTTAACGAAAGGTGCCGAGAGGTCCGCAGGTTAACGTCCCATCCGACGGACGGCGTACTAACTCAAAGTGCCCTCCACAAAGCACCTCAAGTAGGGAACGGGATACCACTGAAAATATATATACCGTCACCGGGATGCCAGTACGTTAGCCACCGCGCCATCCCGATCGCCTAGCATAACTGTGCAGGATCATAATGAAGATTCATCTCTTTGAAGAACAGTCTTATGTTTCCATCTGAACTATCTTAATCCTTTCCCACCTCTTCTCTTTCTAATCAGCAAAATATCCAGCACTACGTGAAATGCTATTCAGCACTAATTCTTTTTCCAACTTAAATATTTCGCCAATTATTCTCTTCTGGATGCAGTAAATTAGCTAAATAGCATTTATCCATCAACTTCTTCATGATATCGGGTTCATTATCACGAGAAATGAACAAACGGAGAAGTATTTTGCTACTGATTTTCATTTAATTATATTTCCAGATTATTCAATAATTTATTGATAACTATCTTCATGTTTAAACTGGATACTTAGTAAGTTCTTTATCTAAAAAGAACGAGAAGAAAATATATGTTTTTAAACTTTAGGAAATCATTGCTAAATCATGTTAAATTCTGCGCCAAAGAAAAAGTAGTTCGCTTATTTGAGCAATCACCTTGTACTTCACACTGGACCCTGCTAATTAAAATTTAGAGGTGCATGAACCTCCAATTCATCTCCAATCTAATTGCGTACCCAATTTACGTACGTAATAAAATGGCACACTAAAAGTGAACGCTGTTCCGCATTGTCGTAATTCTCAGTCTAATATTAGTCTTGTCACCCCTCCCACCTGTAGCTACGCGTTGAAAACCGTCCAAATGTATCCCTTTTTAATAATTTAAATCTATTTCCTGGTTTTTACATGCTGCATAGTTACGTACGTAAACACTCCGTAATAAATCATAATGTATTTTAAGTCTTAAAACTATGTTTTTACCTTAACTGTTAGGATGAAATAATTCTCTCTTATATATTCAAAATTCCAGATGAATGTTCCAAAAATAATTGAAAAAACTTCCTCTTATTCTTAAATATTAGTCTTATTTTATGAAATACATCCTAAATATAAGCATTTCGTTTTAAATTCCCCGAAAACCTTCCACGCTCAGGCGGAAGTCTTATGTAAGAAAATCAACGCAACAGATATTCGATAGGGCTTTCTTAGAGGTAGATTAAAGTCCTCTTGAACCAGTAATTGCAAAGTTAATGCTATATACAGTAGAAAGGTATGCATTGAGTGACCTTCTTTATTACATGAATTGGGTTACAGAAAGCATACTTGACTGAAATAGACTGCAAACCTCAAATTAAATAATTAGCTCAATCCATGACTTAACTTTTTCTATTATATTTAGCAAGCTACAAAAATAACGCATTCAAGGAGTCCAGTGATGTTGTTTGAACCCTTTTGTTCATTGATGAACAACCAAGGGTTAATACTCAGGAAATTGTCATATCATAGTCCCTAAATCAGACAGGAATGAAATAAATAAATTACTATGGGATGGTAATGGACGGCAAACCAATGCTTTCTCGACACGACACCCGACGCAATGGCCTAAAAACGTGAGCGCAGAAAAGGAACTGTGGAGACAATCAAAGAGATAGAGTTGTGAACGTCCAATCATTTTCATTTGGATATTAAACACTCAAGCTCTACCAAAATCACAGTGATAACATTCGATTTTTTTAAACTCGGCATCGAAATTCAATATATTTTAATCAAAATAATCCCTGGTGGCAAACTGAAAGTTCCAATTACTACATCATATTAAATATTCCAATTACTTACAGTTATGAGTAAAATCCAACTATCATTGACTAGAATTTTTCAAATATTATCGAAGAGGGAAGCAAGTGAGCAGCAGTCAACCGGTAAATTCACATACACTAATGAGTAAGCGATTTAAAAATTATGTCACATTATTTTTAAAATAAGTTATATTAAGAGAAGATAAATTGCATATTATTTTTAAAACTATACGTAAGAAAGTATGGTCATGTTGAGCACAAACTACCAAATAATGTTTAAAGCCAACTTCAATAAAATCTTAAGTAGGATCGAAAGGTGAAAGTAACTCGTACCATATCATAAGGCGTGTGGAATTCGCTAGTTCATAATACAATGAGGCCAGCTACTATCCGTGTAACGACTGCAGTTTTCCAGGAAGATCTGTACTCGGAGATTCACACATTTTTTGCATAAAGGCAGCCAAAGGGGCTGACGGTACCTTCAAATCGGCAGCGGAACAAACTTTACTCGACGAACTCATACGTTACTCAAAGGTATATTGTTAGGTCTTCATTCATCAAAATTATCCGTGCAACTGGAAATTTTCAACGAATGGATGAAGAAATCCAATGTAAAATAACGCGGAGAGGAGGAGACTTAAAAATAAATACAGAATAACTGAAAAATATTACGTCAACTAAAATGAATATACGCTAATGTGCAACGTGTTCATGGAAGGAGGAACAGAACGATTTCAAATGACAATAAATGATGTATTACAATCATCCATTTCTGTTTAACTATAATTTCATCGATAACTGCTTGTTGGCTTTATAATGATCCTGCGCCATTTATTGATTGTTTCTATACCCACTGAACATATTCTTTTGATTCAATAGTCGTATGCCTGTTGATGAGTCCAGGTAACAACTTCCGCAAAAGTGCTGTGATTAAACTTTTGTGTTCAAAAGAAACATCAGTCACCCGAATTCATCGGGAGTTGTGCCTAGTTTATGGGCCTACAGTAATAAGGGAAGAAAAGGCTAGCCAATGGTGCCGAGATTTCAGAAATGCCCTTACCAATATGCCTGACGAAGAGTGGAATGACAGGCCCAGTACTCAGACCGATGAAATATTTCAGTAATTGGGCAAAGAAGATCTGATCGATATTCACCCTTGTTCGTGCTTGTATTTAAAATTGTTGGTACCAAATATTTTTACCGACCAACACAAAGAGAAAATAATATTGAGTGGACGAGCGTATTTGAACCGCTATCGAAGAGAGGGAGATGACTTGACCTTGCAACTAGCAACTGTTTCCTCAGCTCTCACTTGAAAAAGTTGCTAGGTGGACAGCGGTTTGAGACGACGAAGAACTCAGAACATTGTCAAATGCTTAAATTCAGTGGCGAATTTCAATGCTGAGTTATCAAAGAAGCCATTGCAACGATATAGAAGGTTCTTAAAAGTGAACGGTGACAATGTTGAAAAGTGATGTAGTTTTGTAGGAAACAAAAACTGCCCATAAAAACCTTTTCTAACTAATGTATTTTTATGTGTTGTGACGTAACTTTTCGCATGCCGGATCTTTTTGGGAAAATACTGGCGACGCAAGGAATAATACCCTTCTCAATCATCAGTATTTCAATCCTAAGATAGATTTACTGCAGCCCTCCATTCTTCCCTATTTAGTGTTAATTTCTGTAATTAGTGAGCCCTACACAGGGTGTAGGTGAGCATTAGTGGCCCTACACAACCCTCATTAGGTGAGCTCTATTCTCACTCTCAAACCAACTTTCGGATAGGTTGCTGTGATTTTCTCTGAATAGTGAATTTGGTCGTAACTTATTAAACTTTGAAATCAATTCGTTATTTGGACAAATATTATATAGCATCTCAATTTCCACCTAGGAACATCCTCGGACAAATACATGTGTACACACTGTTTAGGGGTACCTAAAGCAAATGGCCATTCGAAAATCTCGTAAAAGAGAATTAGCACCGCCAAACAATCGATAGTGGCCCATTTGCACATTTTTATTCATGGTTTGAACTACCACTGAGTTCCATGTCCTAAATGGAAGTATATGTAGACTCATTATTAAAAGATGGAAGATTTTTGGCTAAACTCATTCTAAACCCTCACTCATACGTATAATTAGATTTTAAAACAAATGTTCTTTAATTAATCACCATCCACTTTTTTAATAACTGAAAGGAATTACTGTCTCAAGGAATAAAGCAGAACCACACGGTAGAAATTTTGAACTGAAGTCGATTGCTTTTCATCAGTTAAGGTAAAAGAGCCAAAGAGGTATAGTACGATTTTATGAAATTAATTTCTTAGTAAATAAAACTATGCAAACGCTTAAACTCCTTTATTGATTTCCTTGTAAATATTACGAGCCTTTGAATCGGTTAACAGTGGGTGGTAATGTCGCAAGGTAACAGTTCTGTCGCTGATTGGCCCTGGTTTTGAAATTGGCACCAGATAACATGAAATAATTTTAAGTTTACAAAGCACTACAGATGTGCTTTCACCATAAAATAGCTTAATTTAAGTAAGAATCAAAATGAATTAGCCAATACAATCTTATCGTTACCATTTTCAATTAGTGACCCAAAATTGAAGCTTCTGAACGCATTTTACGTGTAGCATGCATATGATTGCTATCGCTTGATCTCTATATTTGCATTTGCATCAGTAAATATCACAATTCATTAAATTATCTAGCAGTTCGAACGTAAATCAAGTGGCGAGAAGCTCCGACGGCGTCTGTTCTAATCTTTTATCTAGCCGGAAGAGGAAGGTAAACCAACGGCCAATTCCTTCGCCGAGAAAACATATTCGTCCCCTTTAAGATTTTGGCTTGCTCCCGCCACTCTCCGACTATTTCTGCCCACCTTCTCCCCTCAATCACCCCATCCCCTGCCTCCCTTACCCCCCTACAGCCGCACTCCATTCATCCCATGCCACCCGCCATGAATGCCTCCGAGAAAAGCGGACCCAATTTCTAAGCCTCTGGGTGGAATTTCTGCAATCCTATTAAATTTATTTGTCCACTCGATTCATTCGGAGGTATTAGATACGCTGGCGTTACGTTTTCCTCCAAAAGGGAAAATCTTGGTGGATATCCAGTCACTTGAGACACGAATTTGTCTTTTTTTTATCCATTTTGGAATTTGAGATTTTAACGTAAAAATATATCATGGAAAATTTTTTTAATTACGGAGTAACTTAAGTGTCAAAAGAGTTTTTTATCCTCGTAAAAATTAGTTATTAATCCAAAAACAAACACACACACAAATGCATATGTTTTTATATGCATATATATATATTATATATATACTATAAATATAACATATATCTATATACATATATAGATATATATATGCGGGTCGCGGTGGTATAGTGGGTAGAGCGTTGGACTACTGACCGGAGGGTCCCGGGTTCGATTCCCGGGCAAGGCACTTTGGGCACCTGCAGCTCCACCCAAGCTAGTTGATTTTTCGGGTACCAGATCTTCCTGGGAAACCATAACCGGCACAGGGAAAGGAACTGGCCCTCCTACCCTGATGTGTGAATATTCACACGCCGTCGGGCTTGGTACACGGGTGAGCTCTACCATCACCTACTAAACCGACCTTCGGGTTGATTACTGTGTTTATGGTTTATATATATATATATATATATATATATATATATATATATAGAGGTCTCCGAGGCCTTCTTCAGGTCAGACCTGAAGAAGGCCTCGGAGTGGGCCGAAAGATTAAATCATCTACAGGGTGAGTGTCCGTTTACGTGTTATCTGTTTTATTCTGTGTTCTATTGTGCCGTCCAAAAGTTATATTGCTCTCGTGAGTACTTCCGCATCATCGATATATATGTGTGTGTGTATGTGTGTGTGCGTGTACATATATATATATATATATATATATATATACATACATATCTATAATGTATATACACACACCCACATGCATATACATTTATTTCAAAAAGCTGAACGGATAAAACAAATCAAGACACTGTTTTTCACAAAGGTTATCCGCCTTCCTCCATGATTAACAGGTTACTTCACATTCCCATGTCTCAAACTACTTTCGAAAAGGAATTAGCTACAATCAAAAAAATGGCTAGAAATAATGGTTACAAGGAGCAACTGATTAATAAGCGGTTTTTTTTAAATTTAATCAACTGGCAGTCAGAGACATTTATAAATCCCAACCGCGACAAGACCCTAACAACAAATGGCGTAGAATCCAATATCCGGATCACATTACTTTGAGAATTTGCAGAAAACTTCCGAAAGATAAGTTTAAAATAGCCTACTATAATAAATCGAACCTCAGGAACCTACTCTTCCACGCAAAAGACATAATTCCAAAAAGTGATAAAAGTGGAGTGTATAAATTAAGATGTGAGTGTGACGCAGTGTATGTTGGACAAACAGAGCGAAAATTCCAAGAACGGATGAAGGACCACCAGGCCTGCGTGAAAAAATCTTGCATGTGGAAGGGAAGGGACTCAGACTAGATGCTTTGGAGCAGTTTGAAATTTTAAAAAGTGTACGCTCCAAAGAGAATATTATTAATGACCTTTTGTACACCACCCATTCCCCTCTCCTAAACCTACCTCTACTCGATACCTGGGCTAATGAGGGTAAAAAAACCTCTATTTCTCCCCCAATACTCTCCGTTGACCTCAAGATATGTACAGGGCTTTACATGTATGTCAATGAACAGTGCTTAAAACTAACCTACTTTACTCTGCCATTAGGAGGAGTCCTCCCCATCGGGGATCTCCTCCCACTCTTCAACCTTCCCCCCAACCATCATCGCTCGCTTCCCCCCCCCACCTTCTCACCTCCCCGCCCCTATCTGGATGTAGTATATATAGATAGATGTCTGTAGAGTTGTTACCTGAAGATGACGTTGGACATCGAAACCCAGATGGTATTGTAATAAATTTCTGTGAAATTACAAAGTCATCACCCTTTCATTTCCAATATAAAAGATAATACAATAACTGGAGAGGAGATAGATAATTAGTGGACTATCGGAAGGTAGGAATTGCAAAAAAACGCCTCATTTGAAGTAGGAGAAAGCGCTTTCCCATCAGGATAACGCACCTGCTTATACTTTGGAGGTCACTATGCCTAAAATTCAAGAATTGCACTTTATATAGGTAGACCACTCACCGTAATCACCAGAATCGGCGAATTTTTCCTGTTTCCTAAACTTAAAGTTTCGCTAAGAATGTTGAGATTTTTGTCTGTAGTGAGGCTATAGATTTCGCAAACGCCTGTTTTACTGAGGAAAACGTCAACTTCTATTTAGGAGGATTAAAAAAAGGTTAGATATATTCTGAAAAAAGTGTTTTGACTTAAAAAGAGAATATACTCGAAAATAAAAATAAATTTGAAGGAAAAAATGTCCCATTTATGTATAAAGAAGGTACTTTGCTTTTCCACAGAGAGTATTTTTATTGCGACCTAGGGTTCATTACAGCGTAACATCTTCAGGTGAAGATGAAGATGTTACGCTGTATCGAAAGCTAGGTCGTAATAAAAATACTCTCTGTGGAAAAGCAACGTGTCCTCTTTGATCACAAAGGATTTCCACTACATTACGCCTGAAAATGTGTTATTTATCTTGTTTATTTGCTGGGTTGGACACTTTTCAGACTACCCACGTAGTTGGACTTAATTTCTAAGCCTTGGATCGCGAGACACTCCTGCACTCTTAAGCAAAGCTACCAAATCTTATATTTCCTATTCAAGATTTCAGTGCGCCAAACCAAATTGCTCCATCCACGCAGTACAAATATGACGGTAGTAATAAATTGATAATTCTATAAAAGTTCCATAAAAATTTGTTCACATGTATTTCCATTATAAGAGAATCTAAAACAATCGTCTTTTATCTTATTTCCATCCCGTATTATTACAATTCGATAGTATTTATTAATCTTCTACATTGACTGTATAACAAGCAGTTTTTTGCTAGGAAAGAAAAATCATCGAACTCGTATTGATCTCAATAATTATGTAGATTAAGGTTAAACCAACCAAAATGATTAAAGAGTTTATTTGAGGAAATGAATATTTTCGGTTAATTTGTAAATAGGATAATCAACCATCAAGCTTAAAGAGCGGCGTTGTGGCCTCGGGGGTAGAGCGTTGAGCGAAGCATGTTGGGAGGACCACGACTTCGAGTTTTGCCATTTTACGAACCGATTGAAGAAGCAAGTGGAAGTGAAATGAAATTGGCTACTAGAACTTATTGGTAAACCAAACGGCTTCTCAAATTACATGGTTTATATAAAAAGTATCGGGAAACGTTTAAGAAAAATAGATTTATTTCAGATACTGCCACTACAATGCCTTAAAATTCATCAAATTACATCCCTTTCGAGCGTGGACACAATTTTTCCAGCTACTTTTCCACGACTTGAAGGCTTCCTGTTTGGCGGAAGGCTCTTAAAGGTACGCGTGCAAGCTTCCTTGGCGGCACTTAGGGTCCCATGGTGGTGTTCTTTGAGAGAAGATTTCACTTTTAGGAATAGGAAATAGTCTGCTGGTGTCAAGTTGAGCCTATAAGGTGGTTAGGAAATCGGAATCGTCGCCTAGCCGTTGTAGAAGGTCTTCGTAAGTAGAATCTCGACTCTGCCCTTGGTCGTCCGTCAAGACATTCGGAACGAGTTTAGCGCAGATCTTTCGAATCGCCAAAGTTTCAGTGATAATGTTGTGCACTGTCTCATCTTGTCAATACCATTATACACTCTGTAATAATTCGCACAATTAACCGACAGTCTGAATTCAGGACTTCACGCACACGTCAGGAAAAAATTGTTACCGATACTTATTATGTTAACATTGTATCTTCACGTTATTATCTTCTTTTTGATTTTGGACAATTGTACTAAAGCATTCCAACAAGTGCCGAAACACCGTCACAGTTTCCACCTCCATTTCAACTTGTTAAGGTTTTTTACCAGTTTGTTTTTCTTGGCTTTGATCAAAGATTCACTAGTAGCCCTTCGCCAAAACATCAGAAGCAAAGATTTGGCCGCAGTTGTCGAGTTTCATGCCCCCGACATTTAGTCACAACGCACGACACCTCTGCATTTCAAGTTGCTTCGTCCGGGGGTAGCACGAGGCAACTGGAGGCGTTCCCATCCCAGGCCTTCCACCTCCTTCTCTAGAATACCTGTGAGATTTCACCCACGAGTTCTTCCCAAAGTTGTTCAATGCCATTAAATACGCCCACATCTCATTTACGCTACCCCTTGGGCACCTTTATCCACAATCTCGAGATTTGTACTGGTAAGCAAGTCCTCGAGCCTAACGAAGGACACTTTCGGGTAATAACATGGTTGCAGGAGAGGAAGGGATGATGGGAGGTTTAAACTATGAGCGAAAAAATCATTGACAGATGGGTGTATCAGGGAACGGTTCCGAATGCATTCGATTTTTTAAAAATCTTTTCATTCGTTCATGCATTGCAATGTGACGAGAATAAATGCGATAATAAACATTTTTGCAACTCACGACTTTTCGCGATGGAATATTTGTCCTTCATTTTATTCGTAAAAATAGTAATTGGGATGAAAAATATCGTGATAGACTCATATAGTTTCTTCATAAAAAGGGAAAGTGATTTAAGTTGGCGGTAATTGGAGTACCAGAGAATATCTGCGTAGACAACGAACTATTGGCGATTGCTGATAGAGATAGAACGTCCCAATGGCTGAGTTTCAAGAACGCTTTCCAAAACCAATTCTTTCCAAACATTGGTGGGAAACTTGCCCATCTAAATCCTGCAATTGACTGACGTTGAGCGACCACTGTTCTTCATTTGAAGTTGTTAAAATTTATGGTCTCAATTTTGACTTACTATATATACGCACGTGATACCTTTAAATTCATGGTGATTAATGAATAACTAGAATACTTATTTTAGTTATCAACACATTATTAAAAAACTAATAATAAGAATTTTCAGTTAAAAATGCTAAATTTACAAGAAAAGCAAAAATTTTATATCTATTGCCTAATGATCGCAAATCCGGTTAGAGGGACTCGTTTTACACGTGAAATTTACTATGAAATTACATTGGGTATTAATTTGTTAGAATCAAAGTTAGACTGTATGGGCTTTAAATTGCCATAAAATAAAAAGATGCAGCATATATGATTCAAATGATTTTTCCCGGCAATCCTTAAGCAATCCTTTCCGTCTTTTGATAAATTACCACGATTCTCATGTATAAACAACCAGGTGTTCATTGATGTCAAGACAGATCTAGTCACTTAATTTTTAGCCTCCCTTCAAATTAGGTAAATTTAAAAATGAGTTTAAACACCAGAAATAAAAACTAATAGGATACTCTTCAGTTTAACGCATTGTTTCCTTCTGCATAAAAAATTAATATTGCGTTACTTTGCAGTAAACATTTCCATTTTAATACATCGTACGAATTTATGTTTTTTATCGACGCTTTTTGAATCAGAAATATCTAAATATCTTGCAAAGTTTAAAATAATTTAGCCAATGCTCTACCATGTTTTAGTTGTTGTAATTTTGTAATTAATTCTTGATCTATTTCAGTTACTGATAGTTCATTCAATTCTGGCTCACAATTCTGGAAAATGATTAACGAAACAGGTGCAAAAGGAAGCAAGGCGTTAAAATTTCAAGTTACGATTTATAGAAGGAAACTTTTTGACTTAAATATTAGTTTATAGAATTCAGAACGTAATGGTTTGAGAGATACCTGTATTATCTTATAAAACATAACTGAGTTATTCCTTTCCAGTACGACTCGTAGGACTTTTGCTTACTCATTACTGAGGATAATAAATTTCTAGAGAAAAATGGATTTTCGGCCATTTATTCAGTGATCCGCGGTGGTCTAGGTAATCGGTTCCTGTTGGGTATTATGCCGAACACTTTGAAGACGGGAAATAAAATATTATCTATAATATTAGCCTGATCAGGATAAGATTGGAGCGCGTCACGAGTCTCCGAGACCACTAACCCTTTTAACACCCATATCCGTTGCAGTGACCACGAGTACGAGCCCGTGGCTGCGCCGCCCCCGCGCCCGGCGCCCCCACCCGTCTTCCTCGGCTGGGAGGCGGACGAGGACCCCGAGGAGATGAAGCAACGGCTGGAAGCGTCGGCGGACGGGGGCCGGGAGGAGCTGGAGCGGCAGTTCCTGCGCTCTGGACTGGAAGACGACCCTGGCCCGCCGCCGGCGGACGGCGCGGGGGAGGAGGAGGCCATGGAGGAGATCCAGGGCACACCACCCTCCCCCTCGCCCCCGCCTCTCTCCCGCACGCCCACCGCGGACTCGAGAACGGACTGCGAACTGACCACCAGCCAGGTGGAGTCCTCGGGGCTGGAGGAGCTGCCCCTACGTAGGGGGGCGAGGGCCCGGGGCGGCGGCGGACCCCTCGCCACCACCATCAAGCGAAAGATCCGCAACCAGGCAGGGCGCCTCCGCTCCAAGATGCGCTCCATCCCGCGACCCACGTTCAAGGTGCCCGAGGGGCTTATGAGGAGCAAGGGGTCGGCGGCCCCGGTCGCCGCGGAGGCCTCCACCACGCAGGATTCGGCTTCCTCGGCGGCCGACACGATGGAGAGGCCGCTGAGGACGGAGAAGAAGCGCACGGCGGCGCATCTATTCGACTTCCGAACTTACCCGAGGATAATCGAGAGGAAGCTGAAGGCGAGGGGGGAGTTCTTTTCGAAAAGAGCCCCGGTAGACGAGGACAACGCGGGCGGCAGTGTGGCGGGGGCCCCCCCGAGAAAGAAGGTCCCTTTTGGAACGAGATGGGCCCAGAGGTGAGTACTGGCTCGGGAAGGACTCGAAAACGTCGAGCTCAAACCGGTGTTTCGTCGAGGCTCGATATATTCGTGGCCTTCCCAAATGAGACACCTAGCTAATGAGTTAATTGCCCCCTTCGCTGATCTGGATGGTCGCTCTCTATTTTGGCAATCCATGAAGTGATAGTGATGCTATGAGAGTACTTTGAAAGGTTCTCGGAATGGTCTCCCGTGTAGTAATCCTTTATGAGTAAACACGTAACGCATCAGTGATCTAAGAAGAGATCTGTGGTACGGACGCCTCTCTGTTGTTGTTTCCGTGTGGTGAACGTGAATATCGAAAAATTTATATTTAAACAGTGATTAAATATTTCGTAAAGAAAGATATGAAAGCAAAGTAAATTAATACCGACTTTCAGAACACTCTGAAGGACTTCTTCATATTCAATCGATTTCAAAAGTACAAACGAGTTTAAGTTTGGTCGGGACAGCTTAGATGATGATCCGAGTAGTGGTCGGCCAAAATGTGCCACTACCTCAGAAATTGCTGCAAAAATGCATGATTGGAGGATCACCGACTGAAAGTGGGAGAAATCGCTGAAGCTGTAGGGATGACATCTGAATGGGCATATCACATTTTAACATTAGATTGGAATTGGACAGGAAAAAATCATCTACTAGATAGGTTCCGCAAATCTTGATGCGGGATCACAAACGCATCAGAATGGAAATTTCAGAACATATTTGACCCATTTTAAGAACAACCAGCAAATTATTCTGCGCCGATTTGTGATCACAGGTGAAACTTTGGTCTACTACTATGCCCCAGAGACAAAAATGCAGGCATAGCAGTGGAAACGTGGATTCACCACCACCAAAGAAAGCAAAGTCCCAAACGGTCGGTCGGAAAAAGGGTGGCTCCAGTTTTCTGGGATGTGAAAGGAATTCTGCTGATAGATTGTCTTCCCACTGGTCAAAAAAATTCCTAGAAAATACTACGCTAATCTCATGGATCAACTGCAGCAAAAGATATACAGAGAAAGGCAGGTGTCGCAGGAAATAAATACAAGCGTCGTTGCCAAGCCAAAAATTCGTGGACTAACTCAAAATTTTCCTCTGTGGCCGGAGACTCTCTTCAAAGAACTAGACGGGTATTTTGCAGTCCAGAAGGAATCTAATTTTCCAGATGGGATCAAGACATCGATTGGAGTATCGGTGTACCAAATAAATTAATGTACAGGGAGACTACATAGAAAAATAAAAAAGGTTCACTGTAGTAAGTCGTTTATTTCTATATCATTCCGAGAACTTTTCGAATTACCCTCGTAATTCATATACCATTTTTTGGTCGTTTTAAACCTATACAATATCGCGCTGGCGCCGTTACATGCACCGCATTTGGTGGAGAAATAATCAACAAGCATTTTCATTTCGACGAGAAATTTGTTGAGTGAATTTTATTTTAATCATGCTATCTAATTTATTTTTTCAAAATATTACAGTGAAATAGTTTTTGAAACTGAATTAAATTATATTGGAAATAGAAAATCGCCAAAACGAGCTTCCTACTGAGATCAGCTCAAGGAATCCAACATTTTTGTGTACCATTGCTGAAGACGATCAACGACGAACAGCTTATACTATACATACGAGTATATTTTCGAAACAGCTTATAATCTGAAATTATTGAATCCATTCCTTATCCGAATAGTATTCTGTGAACGTTAAAACCTTCTAAAAATAATACTCGCTCATAATTGGAGTTGAGACATTTTTCTTGGTAGATTTTTTATTATTTATAAATAAATTTCAATTTAATACAATGGTATTTGGTCGCAATATCTGGTTCCTTTGAAGCCCCCAAAATGTCGGAGTGTAAGATGACACCTCGATAGCTTAATTGGCAAAGCACTCGAGGGATACGGGTTCGAATTACAGTCAAGACGAATGCTTTTTAACACTCTGCAAATTGTGTCGTTGTAATGCAGATTTTGCGGACTGCTCCATCCAAAGTTACTATCTTGGTATCTCCCACAGTTTCTTGAAATTAACCTACTCCACTGTTGCATGCCTGTTTTTGCAAAAAGTTGAGCCAACAAAATATAAATACAATATATGAGTTGGACCCCTTTTTTCAGTGCTGAAAATCTTCGTAGACGGTTCAAACGGAGAGTTTCGATGAGAACACATGTATTTTCCCAATGTTGTGAATCTCGAAGAGCACGACACTCGCCGAGTTATACGCGGTAGTCGCTACTGCTCTCAGAAAGCCCGCGGATTGGCCCACAGCTCTGAGAAACGAGTCGCAGGTCCGAGACCTTACAAGGGCGCGGACTATTGCTTGACCTTCAACCTTCTGGTGGTTACCCACAGGTTCTCGGACATCCGCTACGCGGACGAGGAGGAGACGGCCGGGTCCCCGGCTCGAGAGAACGGCAGCACGAGCAGCCTGCGGGGCAGCGTACCCGGGGGCAGCTGGAGCGGGGGCAGCACGGGGCAAGACGTTGGGGTCGGGGCGGGCGGGAGGCCGGGGGTTCTTGAGGAAATTGACGCGGACGAGTTCTTCCTGCGGGAGAAGGGCCTCAGTCGGGACGACGTGCGCCGGGGAGAGGAGATCTCCTCGGAGATCCGAGACGCACTCCGGCCCCCGGGGGAGGGGGTCCAGGGGCGGACGGAGGATGGAGAGATGGAGGGGGAGGAGGAGATGGAAGGGGCGGAGGAGGAGGAGATGGTTGAGGTAGGGGTCATGTCCCACCCTGAAAATTAAAAAGTTCACTGTCGATACACAAAAATATGGAGACATTTAAACAGAGAGTCGGACAAATAAAATGATTTTGGCATAAACGTCCCTTTTCCTTCACTACTGTTAAACATTTTATTACTTTATTTATGCATATTATTATTCCATAGTCATATTTTGTGACATTAATTCTGTTTCCCTGACTTAGTAAGTTCTTATCATGACAATCAAATCATTTGCTCCATTTAACGTCTGACTATATTAAATATTTATTTATTATTTTTTACAATATTTATATAATTATTATATTACATTAATATTTTTAAGAATGTAAATATTTTTATTAATGATCAATTTATTACTCATATAGTTTATACAATTTTTTATATAATTTTTAAATTATAGTTTTTAAATTATTTTAGACTAACTAATAATATTGTAGTCAGTTTAAAAAGAGGCCGTAAGAAGCTCAATTTATACTTTCCATTCATTTGACCTAATAAAATGCAATTGAAAATGTCGTTTCATTTCAAAATGATAATATTAAAAAACTAGCAAATGGAGTGAGTGGATGTGGAGTCAACTTGTTTGACAGATATACACGAGTCAGGTACCTTTGATAGGTTAAACAAAAGTGATTATTTGACATTATTTTCTATAAATGCATATTTGGCAATACTTATTGCTTAGTAATGATATATTTCAATTAATTTTAGAATATGTGTATTAGTTGACACCATAAGTGTAATTTAACATTATTCATAGTAACGAAAGAAGACACTTGGCTTTACCACAAAAAATAGTTTCATTACAACCTTGGTTTCGTTACAGCGTAACATCTGCTGTAACGAAACCTAGATTTTAAATAAAACTAATTTATGTAGAACAGCCAAATGTCTTCTTTCGTCATTATGAATGATTTTCACCATATTACTCCTGAAACGGTGTCACTTATTCATAGTATCCCAATTACTTGAAAGTTCTGTTAGACAAAACATAAAGGATCCGTACTTGTTGCGTGTACCAATTTTTTCAGAACTTTATTAAAGTAATTAGTTGTATTCAGAAAAAGATAAAAATTGAACTGGAAAAATCATCGATGAAGTAGTGATCGTAGCCCTAGGCTTTTAAAGCCGTTGCCTTTGGCGATAGAATTCAGCGATGGATCAATTGATTCCTTTCCTAGCACGACCCCAATTCACACCTAAGGGAGAGATGGGGTTGGTGGTTTGATGGCGGTAGACGTTGGATGACAATCGCAGCAATGCTGTCGCAGCTAGGTTCTCACTGTAAGTTTGCTGGGTGTGGCAGAGATTTTTCGACTATTAGCCGGATCATGAGGACTATTAATCCGCTCTATCTTTCCCTCTGGCTCTGACCAAGTAGGTGAGTGAATTCCAACGAGCAGATGAAACCAGGCCAAGCAAATAAGCTTCTCTCTCTAGCCCGAAAGTTTAATCGAAAGTCCCAAATGAACTTCGGTATTCTTTCAACTTTCTGTTAATCTTTAACTTTTAAATTTCTTCGTTATTCCTGGATAACCTTTTCGTCGTGAGGAAGAAAGGACTATGGCACATTCCCATTTCAATGCCACACGGCAGCTAATCCACGGCCCGTGGCCGTGGATTCGCTGCCGTGATGGGCCCCTCAGACTGAGAGCCCGGTACCTGTTCCAGGTGGAGATGACGCCACCCCAGAGGCCTTCGAGGAGGTCGGCATCGGCCGGCAGGCAGCGCGTGGTCATCGACCAGGGGTTCATGACTTTCCCGCCTCAGCGTCCTTTCCGGAGGAAGGGCAAGATCGTGAGGGCTGCGGAGTGCGAGGACATCGCCCCCCTGGAGGCCGGGGAGGAGGAGGAGGGAGAGAATGAGAGGGCAGTGGAGGAGGAAGAGGATGAGGAGGCGGGGATGCGGTGGAGAGAAGACCGACCGGTGCTTGTGGAGGGCGCTATCATGGCCGAGAGTCTCGTGAGGGACGACTGGGAGGAGGGGTGGGGGAGCAGGAGGCAGGAGGAGGATGAGGAGGCGGCGGGGGGTGGGGAGGATAAGAGGGGGCTGCTGGGCGAGAGCCTGATCGCGGAGGGGGGGCGGGAGAGGATGAGGGGAATGGGGGAGGAGGAGGGAGGCGGGGATTGGAGGGTGAGAGGGTGGCTGGGGGGCAGCGAGGAAGAGGAGGAGGGCGAGGCAGGGAGGGGGGGAGGCGAGCAGGAGGAGGAGATGGGCCGTGAGGGGCAGACCGTAGACCTGGCACCCCCGGCGCCGCCGAAGAGGAGGCGCCGTGGCGCCTACGAGCACTCAGCCACCTCTCTTGATGACAGCCGCGGAATCTCCACGGAGGAGGTCCGGATGGAGGAGGTGAGCTCCCCAAAAGAATGCACAACTTGCTAGGAATTATTTGAAGCTGCACCCAGATTGACTCCAAATCACTGATTCATTTCGGCGACAGTAATTTCTGATAACACGGAATGACACTGCCGAGTATTGAGGATAGCTGTGGTGCATGGGCTATCTTTTAAATAGCGTGTATTACTGGATAATTTGATGCTCTCTTTACATCTTTAAAGATTTTGAATGATATCCAGCAGTAGTGTCCATTGTGGTACATTTTTTCTTAACGGTGTGTTGGCAACACATGTAGTATATTCTGTATTCATTTTTCAATCAAATTCCAATGTTTAAATATTTTTTCTAATATTATTAGTATGTTACCATTTAAAATAGTATTTGGATGGACTCAGACTAAACATCGCTACATTTCTACGTCAAGCCTAACAAAATACACTTTGGACGTATAACGGTCGGAGGTATCACGAATATAAGATTAGAGAGACAGACTACAAGACTGACAGGTTTAAAATGTCATTTTTTCCAAGAACGATAAGATACCAGAATACTTGTAGTCGAGATCCCCTGGGGATCGGGATGGTGCGGAGGCTAACGTACAGGCTTCCCATCGCGAAAGTCCGGATTCAAATCCTGGAGACAACAAATATTTTTCAGTAGTATCCCGATCCCTACTTGAGGTGCTTTGTGGAGAGCACAGTGAGTGAGTACGACGTCCGTCGGATGGGACGTTAAACTGCGGACCCCATGGTACCTTTCGACAAGAGTAGGCTAATGCCGACGCCGGGTTTTTCTCCACCCTTCCTTTCCCACCCATCCCTAATGATGCAAATGACCTTAGCTGAGGGTCGCCTACCAAACAAAACTAACTAACTCGAAATCCCCCGGGAGTCAGTTCCACACAATAAGTGTTAACGTACAGGTTATGAACTGCGCGTGGATATTTTTATATTTTTTTGTTATTGGTTCCCTCCACCTATTTGAAAAGCCCTAACCCCCTCATCCCTTACTCTTTCCTCCTGGTGCTACACCCCCTGCCACACATCTTTTTGGTGGCTCGCGGGGTATTTATGTAGATGTAGACACCCTAAACTGTTCATCAGTTCCACCAACACTCTACACTCACTTATTTCCATCCAAGAGGTACGTATATTCTTTTCATACTCTAATCTCGCCTATTAAACGTTCTCTTCTCTATCAGTCTTCGATATTCCATCACCAATCCAGAAGCTCTACCTTCATCTTCCCTGCCTCCTTTGGATATATCCAAGCAACCACCTCTCACCATGCCTAGTACTTCTTCGTTTGTTTCTGTTCTGTCCACTTCATCTTCTACATACTTGCCCACAAGCACATATCTAAAACCTCGAACCTACGCTTTATAGTCTTGCTTCAACGTCCACATTTCGCCTCCGCACAAAACCATGCATCATATCAAAATATTTACTATTACCTTTTTTAACATACTTGCTCAAAACCCGCAATTTTACGTCACCGCCTTCTGAAAACCTCTTTGCCTTCTTCTTATGTCCCAATACTTTGACCATATTGGTTGACTTAGTCTTTTTATCCGCTTCTCTCACTTTTTTTCCCGCCTGTTTTTATTTATCTCTATGTGCAACCTTCTACCGATATGAACTTACATTCTTCCATTTCCTTCTCTCGCCATCATCCAAATCTTCTCATCTGTAACCAACGGTTACCTTATACCATTCCCATTATCTGGTCCTCCTATAATTTCGTTCGCGGTCTTCGATATCCCTTTCTTATATATTCCCATTTTCTTTCTGTATAAAATCCGTGTCATAAATATTTCTATTGCTCTCTGCTCCTCCTTTCATACCCTTCCAGTCAATGCTTATGTCTTGCATTTGCTCGTCCGTCTTCCCTGTTTCATTCTATTCAATCTGAAGTTAACCCTGATTTGTATTAAATTATGATCTGAATCCGCATCCGATACGAGGAAACTGCCCGCATTAATCGCGCTCTTCCTAAAGTTGTTCCTAACCATAATATAGTCTAACTGATACCTCTCTGACAGACAATTGCATAGCTGTGGGATTTAAAACCAAATGATCAATATAATTAAGTAAAAATGCAAACCTCATTGATTTTTCCATGCGGTCATTCCCTGTCCGTAGTTCCCCAGCTCATTTCCATCTCTCCCTTCGCCTACCGTTGGGTTATAATTCCCATAACTACTGTTTCCTTCCAGTTAGTTCTTCTGTTTTGTCAGATAATCTATTTTCCTCTGTCATTTCTTTTGCCATGTGCTCGTAGGCCTAAGTAATGACCAAGTTCGTTGGCTACAGTTTTACTTCTGCTAATCATATTTTATCACTAGCCTACTTTATGTTTCATATTATTCTTCCTATTCTGCCAAAAATAGTATTTCACGCCTTAATTCCTATCGCGTCTTAGTAACTGGAGATGCCAAAATGGCAACGCAACACCTGTTCCCAGGTTTTCGACTCCAAACATTAAAGTGGGGCAGTGAGGACTTTATCTAACCAAGATAGCATTGTCCATTGATAATTGTGAGTTGTTTCTTTAATGGAAGCAATTCCTTCCGCAGTTCGACCGTTCCTCCACGAACGTATCACTGAAGCAGCAGTTCTCAGACAGCGCACAGATCTTCCCCACCCTCACAACAGCGACAGTGTTAACCTCTCCGGACCCCGAGTATGCCAGCCCGTCGAGGGACTTATTGGCTCCCGTGGCTCCGAGGAGGACCAGGAGCCTCCCCCGGAGGTCTAAGGAGAGGGAGCACGAGGAGGGGTCCTCGCCCGTCCCACCAAGGACCTCCGTGTCCGTCCCCCCGAGGCCACACCGGAAACAGAAGGTCGTGACCGAGTTCTTCACCGTGCCACGACGGAAGGCCAAGAGGCAAGAGTCACCGCCGCCACAGAGACCGGCCAGAAGTGGCTACGCCACCCCGGGCCCTCCCCGTGCCCCCGTTAGGCGCCGGCCCTCCACCCCACTACCGTCATCCATCCCACCCTCCGAGGACATGGAGTCGGCGGAGGAGAGGGTCAAGGAGCTGACGGCGGGGGAGGTGGTGTCCAAGATGAGGGGTCGGCCGCTACCGCCGCCCCCGCGGCCCCCCCGCCGGGGACATACGCACTCGGCCGAGCGCAGCTCCTGGGAGGAGGTGGTCGAGGGCCACCTGACCCTCGGCTCGGACCGGGCGCCCGAGAGCATCACGTCGGCCAAGAGCCTCTCGGCTCCACCGGAAGAGGTGTCCATTGCCATCCAGACGGATCCGCTTCCCTACGAGTACTGCATGGAGGATGGCGCACTGGAGGAGAGCGCACCGCCCACCGAGTCCGGGCACACCTCGGAAGTGATGGGTAGAAGGTCGCCAATGACGTGGCCAACACCCCCGCCCACTCCTCCGCCCACGGCAAGGAGGCAGCGGAGGCAGGCGGCCACCAGGAGGGCCACCCAGCAGGCAGAGAGGAACGCGGACCAGGTCCCCGTCCCGACGCCGGCCGGCGAACCTTCCCCTCGGAGCGTAGAGGAGAGGGTGCCGACGCCCGCTCCGTTGGCGGAAGAGGAGGGAGGGCCCGAGAGCATCGGCACACTGCCCGAGGTCCCGTCCATTCCCCCGCTGCCCATCGCCATTCCCCCCTTGGGGGACTCCCCGCCCGATGAGCCTGCCGCTCCGGTCTCCGTCTCCTCTCCACCGCCTCCTCCCGTGCCTCCTGCTCCCTCCGCTGAGACCAAGCCGCCGGCTCCGGAACCAGGCGGACCCGTTCTCATGACGGAGCAAGTCCCGCCGGAGGAAGAGAGTCCGATACAGCCACCCTCCGTGACGACCATCCCAGTGGAGATGCCACCCATCGCGCCCCCCAGGCCCCCGAAACCAATCCCGAGGCCCGCGGAGATAGTCACCCCCGCCCCCCCAGCTCCGTCCGATGAGCCGAGCCCCTCAGTGCCCCCGCCCTCCTTCGCCCAATTGCGCTCGCCGCCGGAAGAGCCCTCGCAGAGGCCCCCGACGCCCGTTCCTCAGCCACCGCCTACGCCACACCCCTTCCCATACTCCATCCCACCACCTTATTTCTTCCCGTCACAGCCAACAACGGAGGATCCCCAGGGGAGGCCAGTCATGATGCCGCCCCCGCCCCCGATGGGGGCCGTGGCCCTGCTATGCGTCGGGGAAATCTCGGCCAGGAAGCTCGTGGTATCGGAGTTCCAGACCGCGGGGGGGGAGTCGCACGAGACGCCGGCACCGAGCCCTCAGAGTCGTGAACCGCGGAGGCCGGCAGGCGGCAGGCGGAGAACGCCCAGCGTGCCGACGGTGAGGCGCCGGGCTCCACCGCGGAGGTCACAGTCGGAGGAGAGCGGCGGGAAGGAGGGCAAGGGGGACTTCGCGGAGGACCCGGAGGACCCCGAGGACCTGCCAGGGATTGGGGAGTTGAGCGGGCGGCTGGCGAGGGCGTGCGGCAATGCGGCCGTGAGCACCGTGCGGCAGGTGCTATTGACGGCCGTCGAGAGAGTGGAAGGTGACGGGCGCACCGAGGCCGCCATCATCATAGCTTTGGTCATGGCCGTGGCCCTCGTGGTCCTCACCATGGGTCACACGCGCCAAGGGCACAGGTGGGACTTCTATCTCCCCCCGGCACCATGAAGACTTATGCGGAATAATGACGGCGTCTGATGATGACAAAGCCCCCAGTGTATGTATCATATATATATATAAATAAATATATATATACATATATATATATATATATATATATATACATGCATACATATATATTTAAAAATAAGGAAGAAGTTAAGAATGTGAAGCCGTCTCGGCGACTCGGAAGCATATCAACCATATTTAAATAAGCGCTTCTTTGAGGTTTCATTGTAATTATTTTCATTTTTATTGTGAAATTTAATTTGCCTTAAACCTACTTGTGGACTTGTATGAGTATCATGGAAATGTTCTATTTTTCGCATGTTTGACAGATTTTACATGTTTTAAATCAACTTATGTAAAAATGCTAGGGTGTAAACTGGTACTGAATACTATATATAGCCTCTCACCAGAACACACTTAAATACACTCAATGTTTGTTTCATAGACTTCTATCTAAAATTGCCAGTTGCAGTGATGCAACAAATTAAATTTTTCTAAAATGAGTCCAGAATGTTCACTTAATTGAGGTATAAAATAATCTAAATGTTAATTTAAAGTTCTTGCATAGTACATTTTCCATGATGATCGAAGCCCAATCTCTATGTAAAACTTTCTTTTAATTCATACATGTCAATTATTATTTAAAAACATGTACCTTTTGGGTCGTTTGTAGATGGTTTTAACCTTTTTTGTGATAATGTATATACTTCCATTGTTTACAATAAAATGATACAATAAGACAATGAGTTGAACATGGAAATACTACCATGCCATCATTTGAAGCATACACATAGAGAAATGAACCAGATTATCACAACAATAGCTGCAATTAGTTCATAGAATATTTGTTGCATTCTGGAATTACCAAATAATGTAACTTTTAGGTCCAGGGAATAAATATTACAATATTACCAGAAGAATAAGGAAACTTTTCCACCTAGCCCTTAAGTCAATTTTTGGAATGATGGCCAGATAAACACTGATCTGATCTGAAGAAAAAAGAATGAAGTTTTCATAATTGATCATGTAGAATGAAATACGAGTGATTTTCCAGTTTAATATGCCTACATAACTAGACAATGAAGTTGCACAGATATATTATGAGCATCATAACAAAGGTTGGCAAGAAGTTCATGAGGAAATAGTGGAAAATAGTTGAAGTGGCATCATCTATTTATTATAGTGGTTACATTTAAAGCATATTTACTATTAACCCAAGTATTTGAATTTCTACCATGGCTTTTTCATTGAGAATAGTGAAAGTAACCTCAGCTGTTGGTGGCCTTTCAAACATTGCAAGGATTTCTTCATTCAGGCCAAAATCATGATCCTAAAACTTTCTCCATTTATGAATGACATTTCTATAGAAATGTGGGGATATTTATAAATATGCTGATATATTACTCGCCCAGAAGGGCAAGAAGACAGAAAGAAGGTCAGTAAGACAGAAAATGGTTCACAACATCATGTAAGCTACTGCTTAAACAAAAATAATTATGAGAAACTTATCAGTTGTCAAGAGGAAGCAAAAGAAAAGTCCCCAACAAATTTTTCATGCAGGTTGAAAAATGTTAATATATAGAGTATTTTCATTATGGCCCATAAAAATGAGACATGCATTATCATGAATCCATGCCAATTTTTGCTCAGATAAAGTGAGGAGCAGAATTCATGAACATCATAGTTGGCATTTCAGATTCTGGATAACAAGACTTTATAAAATTTCAGACAGATTTTAAGCAAGGGAATCACTGAATATGACTCTCATTACCTGAATAAAATAGGACAAATATCTTACGCAAAGCCAAGTATTTCTCCCCTGTTGCACATTTTGTGAACACAGTCACCTAAAGGTAAAATCCCATTGCTGTGACATCCTATGCTTACTTTAATAATAGACATGCTTTTTGCTAAAAATATTTCAGCAAAGCTAATTATGACCCAACAACAATGAAGATACATCTCCACAAATTTGCTCACAAAATATGATGTAGATTTAGCACAAGACCAAGGGCATCCCAAGAAAACCAATTTCTTCCCCATTTGAGAGAGATTACAGCAATTATCCTGCTAATAAACTTGGTAAACAGAGTAGTAGAAGAATAAATTTATAATGTTCTAGGAATATAGTAGCTGTTCCATTATTTCTGTGAGTTTTCCTTAAATAGATATGTGCACAGAACATTCAGCATTTAATTCATTCACATTCCTTGTGCTGCTTTTAAATTTGCAAATAAAAATTCAATGAGTATCCAAATTATAATTAAACTTCCTCAATTCAATGTGTTCCTAACGCGTACATGAAACACTGCAGAGATAAACTTTTCAAAATTTTATCCACAATGGATAAAAATTTGAGATGGGCAATGATAGACAAGGAGGAGCAGGGCAGGTTAATGGTTTATCTCCAGTAACTGTTATCTACAAGGTGATTTTATACACCAAATAATGGTTAAGGAGACATGAAAAGTGCTGGAGGTATGACTGGAAGTAAGCAGAAATGTAATTAGGTCAATTTATATTTGCAGATAATAAAGTATTCATAATTCACTGAGTCAAAGAATTTCAGTAATTCCTAAGAATTAATATAAATAAAACAAAAGCCATCTTGAGGGTATGAGAAAGTCAGTGCAATAGATATGAGATGAGAATAAATTTTAAAACAAAGGCTATGCAGATTTTCAGAAAGAGAAAGATATAGTTGAACATCAAAATAGGAGGCTAAAAACTAGAGCAGGTGGAACAGTTTACATATCTGGTAAGTTTTTCGGACCAAAATAGTCAAAGTAGCAGGGACATAAGGAGGAGAATTATGTTAGACAAAGAAGGAGGGAATTGAGTAAGGGACTTTGAGTAAGGATGTTAGGAAAAGGCTCATTAAAACTGATATGTTCAGTGCAGAAACATGATCATTGAAAAAGGATGATAGACATAGACTGGAGCCATTTGAAATGTGGGCGTGGAAAAGAATGGAGAAGGTGAAGTGGACAGAAAGGAGAACAAAAATAGGAAGTACTGGGTATGGCGGAGGAGGGGAGGGGATTCTTGGGAGAAATCCAAAGGAGGTAGGAAAAATGGATTCAGAGCATATTGATTGGCAATGGGATGTTGAAGAATGTGATAGGGGGAATTTTAGGCAAATGAGGAAGGGGCAGAAATAGGATAGGGATGTTGGACAGGATGATGGGGGAGAGTACATGGAATTGGACAGGGACTTACTGAAGTGCCTTATTTCAGTTTTAAGTTAACCGAGAGAAGAAAGCCATTGTTTTGCAATAGTTTATGCAGTGTTCATCCAAAACCTAGCTTAACTGGTAGAATGCTTCCAATAATGACTTTTTAAATGTAGATAAAATATAAACTAAAATAACAATATAATGTTTCATTGGAAATGCTCCTTACTATATAATCACAATAATGATGGAATCTGGAAATCAGGCAAAATGTTAAATAAGAAAAACTGTACATATAATGAAAGTATAAGACATAGGTCAGGGTCAGCAAATTAACTCTGAAAAAGCAATGATAATTGTGTATGAAATACTAAACAAATAACTCAAAATGTATATATAAGCACATTAGCCATGACTTTAGAAGCAAAACATAATGATAAGTTATTTCTTCTATGCTGATTGTAAATCACTAGGATAGAGGACAAGCAAAAAACACAAGGAAGTTATTTTTATTCCTAGCTGGATTTCAATATCTTTACATAATCTGTGGACCACGGTAGTCCAGGGGTAGAGCATTATACTACTGACTGGAGGACCCTGGCTCGATTCCCGGGTAAGCCTCTCTGTGCACCCAGGCTGTGTTATTTTTTGGGTACCAGATCTTCCTGGGAAACCATAACTGGTTGCAAGGAAAGAAACTGTCCCCCCTATCCTGATGTGTGAATTTCACAGGTCGTATGGCTTGGTATGGGTGAACTCAATCATCACATACCAATCCACATTTGAGTTGATTACTGTGTTCATAGTTTTATTGACTTACTATGGGGATTCCAACTCCAAGCCCATGGTGTTTTGTAAATTTAAATAGTACTGTGGGCATCTAACATTGAATCTAAGACACAACAGATCACTCAAATTGTAATGAGCAGGAAAAACGATTTTATTATGAATGAACATGCACTTCAAAAATTAAAGTTATGAATTCATACATTTAAGAAGGCTTGAACATCATCAGGCTAGGGGTTATTAACTTGAAATTGAAATATCAAGGCTTTCCAAATTCATAATAAATAGCGCCCATAGTGAAACCGAGGGAAAATAATCCTAGATTAAGGGATTTAAGATGATACTTATTGATAACAGTAATTTCCACTAGTTAATTGTTACCAGGCATAAATATAAGTAACACTACTACTTTTACAAGAAATGGAACTATTTAGTTATGTTCCTTGTATTCAAATATCCATGGTTTCAAGGGTAACCTTTTTGAGTCTCTTCTTATTGAATTAGCACACAAAACTTTGGTCATTCCTCCCTAAATGTACTTAAAAATTTACTAGCATGCAAAATTCCCTGACTAGAAAAGTGGAGTCCACAGATTGTGATGCTTGGTATATTGGGGAAACACACAAAATTCAAAAGAGGAAATAAAAAAAACACCAGATGATTTAAAAACATAAGATCTATTCAGCAGACGACTAATTGACAATCATTATAATAGCGACCCAGAGATACTCCATTACTCGAATAAGGACAAGTGATTTTTGAAGCTCTTGAGCAGTCCCATTTTGAAAAGCGTCTGTTGTAACCTTGAAACTAACAAGCTTTTGTACACTTCTCTCCTAGGCATTCCACTCCTGTTCATTAGCAGTTTGTGAATGCATGAATGGGGACACTCCCACTGTCTTGCCTCCACTCCTCACTGGTTCCCTGATTCCCCTTTCTCCACTGGTTTCATCACCCCCATCCGGTAGCGCATATATACTTGAACCTTGTTAGGTTGATAATTCTTACTACATTGAACCTTGTAGAAGTCACCTGATGATGATATCTCATGCTGAAGCCCAATTTGTGGACAAAATAAAAAAAGTTGTGAAGAATACCCAAGTGGTTGAGTATTAATCCTTTTATTCTGTCATATTTTTATTCTTGTATTCTATTTAATATAACTTTCAAAAGCTTATTATAAAAGAAGTTCCTATCCATATTGAAATGAAAGAAGTTCCTTTGTTATTCCACACACACTTTATTTAAAACATAACCTAGGTTTCGACATTGGACGTCATCATCAAGTAGTTCCTGCAAAAGACAACTTTACTAACCAAATAACATTTTTCATTTCAATATGTTACATAAATTCCATTCAGTTAGGCCCGAGACAAATTTCCTATCCATTCCTGGGGGGTGACATTTCCACCAGTGACAAATGATGTGGGTGTTGCATCTACTCATCCTTCTATAAGTCCAAAGCAATCTTTGCATTCACAAACCCAAAAAAGGACACCCCTCAACATGGTGCTGTAGATGGAAACTTATATGGTACACTTACAAAATTATAAACATAAATTAATTACCTACTTTTATTCTCAACTGATTCAAAGGGTTAAACCCTCATCCTTTCACCAAAATTGCTGTGGAACTGATATCCCTTACAACTAAACTCCTTTGAACTATCCTAAAACTAAGCTGTGAAACCAGTTCTTACCAGTTCAACTCTTTGTGCATACACCCAAATATAGCAATTAAACTGTTTATCTTTATGTGTCATATTGGAAATGTTGAAATGGAATGGGAGTTAAAAGTGAGCAAGAAGCTCATTAGATCAGTTGGGTTGGCAGCTGATCAAGCTTTCCGTTAGCCAGTCAGCCAAGGGGTTACAGTCATCACTGAGCTCATCAGAAAATGAGTATAATAGATATGACATGAGAATCAATCCAAGTAAAACAAAGCTTATGAGATTTTTGAGAAAGAGTAAAGCTAAGTCAAATGTTAAAAATTGAGGGCAAAAACTAGAGCAGATGGAACATTTTACATATCTTGTAAGTGCCTTTGATCAAGTAATAGGAATATAAGAGGCAGAATTGAATTAGGCAATGAAGCCTTCACAAGAAGGAATGATTTGATGACAGGGATTGTAAGGAGGTTAAGGAAAGACAGTGAAAACTTCGGGAGTATGGTTTTGTATGGCTTGGAAACTTGCTCACTGAAGCAATACGACAGGTGTAGATAGAATTATTTGAATGTGGGTGTGGAGAATGGAAAGGATGAAATAGACAGAGAGGAAAATGAGGAAGAGCTTCGTGGGGAGAAAATCCAAAGAAGGCAGGAAAGATGGATGTAGAGCATTTCCATTGGTGAAGAAAAGCACAAAGTGTATAATAGAGGGGAGAACGCTAGGTGAGAAAGGGGTATAATTTGGATTGGTATGTTCGACAGAATGAAGGGAGATAGAATGCATGCAGAATTAAACTGTTTACTGCTACACAGGGTGTCAGTTTGTGATTTGTCAGATGAGGCAACGAAATGTAGGAGTGTTCAGTCTGTACCATTAAAAACCTACCCCAAATGGTAGAATACCAATTTTCTTTCAATGTTACATCACACATAAAATACACTTCATTCATTATTTATGCAAATTTTTACCCCTCACTCATCAAAAGATGTTGTTTAACTATGGAAAAGATTATTTGATAAAATAAATCATTAATGATTCAGCCGTCTAATTATTTCCATGCACCAGAATACTGCTTCACTCTCAGTCTCACAACGGAGGGTATCACACATGGAGGCTGATATCAAGTGGGCCAAGTGTTTGTGAACATTCAACACATTCAAATCTTCTGGAATAGAAAATTCTGCTTAGTGGTCAATAAATAGTAGGTTAAAATGTTTGAAAAGGTATAATATTTTCAAATACATTCTACAAAAAAATAACAAACACATGATAAAATGCATCAAAAGAATGAATTTTTATTATACATACAACACTAAGCACTTCATATTGTATCATAACAAAACATTAGTTGATAGGCAACTATCACCGAAAATATGTTGTCCATAAGTTTGATCATGCATACATAAATTGTTGGATGTTTTAATTCATACATGAGCATATATCATAAACAAGCATAAGTAACTCATAGAGCCTGCAATTTTAGTGATATTACCCATAAAAACACAAACTACTATAATTTTGAGCCATATTAATAAGGTTAAAATGTTTATACTGTAGAAGGAGAATTTTTTGTACACAAAACAAAATTAGTTTCAAGCAATGATTCATGATCCAAAAATCCAAAGAATATGCATTTGGCAGTGAGACAAGTGAGAGAGGAATGTCATTCCATTAATGCAATGATGAATCATTTACGTCGAAGGCATGCACCACACACGCTATTAGTGGTACACAGGGGCATGCAGAAATTCAGCAAATTTTTTGAGATCAATCCATACAACAAGATTATAAATCTCACCTGCAGAAAAGAATTGAATGTTTTCAGAGAAACAAATGTCAGAAATAATTCGATATGTAAAACATTGTCTTCTGAAAAAGTCTGCAAAGGAGCTGAAATAAAGCCTGCATGCCACTGTTAAACAAAATGCTCATTTTATAATCCAAGTTGCACCTGAATCAAAAAGGAAATGAAAACAACCCTCTGGGATTGAACTTAAAAAGAGTGCATCAATATATTTACATTTACAGCTTGATGTCCCATACATTATGCAAACAAAAAACTTACATTATGAATGTCACAAGTCACGAGCACTGGGAAATACACTTGATATATTTGGTGATAATCTTTCATCATTATAGCAATTTTACATCCTTTATACCCCACTTTGTTCAATAATTCTTCATAATTACCATTTCAAGCACCAACATAAAAATTAATCTTTTCTTACAGCCATCACTATTCGGCAAACATCTACCAAAAAATAATAATACAGGTAAAGTATACTTCATTAACCAATTATCTATGCAACTGTGAAAAAATCGAACAACATCTTCTCCATATAGTCATTACATCATTCTACTCCTTTAAATTAAATAAGTCAATTTACTGGCTTCCCCTCAACTTGTTTAAATGGTCCCCTTTAAATTATGCAAAGTGAAAAATCAATCTGAATTATTTCTGGAAAGATGAACCATTTTATTCAAAACCTTCTCAAATATTTCAAGAAAAATAAAAACACGAAAATCTATTGCAACATGTAGAACATGGGTCAATAAACCCTCATTTAAAACTGCCCAAAGATAATTCAATGCAATACTAGTCATTCAGTTGGACATTAGAGATATGGAAACCTGGTGAAATTAAATTTTTATCATATGAATAGCATAAGATCACTAACAGTTTTGGGTACATGCACATACTTTTTGAAAATAACACATTATAGAATATATGTATGTATATATATATATATATATATTTATTTATATATTTATATGTGATAGTTACTCTCTCCATGTGGCATTGAGAAAAACGTCGCGAGGACCATAAACTCTTAGCAGTCAATTAAACCCCCTATGTCTATCCCATTCCTATGCAAGGATTTTCAAAATACTCCCATCATAAACTTCCACAATAATGGACACAGCAATCATATTAAAAACAAAACGGGGAAAGACATTCAACCTGGAGCAATAACCTACATTTCACAGAATTTTCATATGGAGCGTTTTCTACCCTTCATGAGATGCAATCATTTTCCACAAAAAGAATGGAATACTAGCATCAATATCCCACTTCTGAGGTCATGGAAGTCAATGGATTCCAGATAGTTGTTCAACTGGCACTAAAAAAAGTACTCATCTCAGGTTTAGAGCAAAAATAAAAAACAATTTTCAAGAACAAAGACAAATCTACTCTTCAAATTTGTTAAAATGTCATCTAAAACGAGGGCATCCGTTTCATATCTTCCTAAGTCTAATATATTCCCAAGAATGTTTATTGCTTTTACAATGGCAAAGTCTTTACCACAAAACCTATCACATAAGGAAACTATTTCACAGGTGCAAGGATAAGTACACAAAATTAGTGTAACAGCGAAAGGTTTTACCCAATATTAAATCATAAAAGAGTATGTGTTAAAAATTCAAAGAAGGAATGGTTACATATTACACATGCATTGAATTCAACAATATGCAAAAAACCGAATTCAGTTGAGACAATTAAGTGATATATGAATTTCACACATATGACATGATTAATCAAGGATTATTAAGCAGAAATCATGAGATATGCATTCAAATAATGCATAATAAACTACAACATGATGGCCACCTGCATATTACAACAGCTTATTACTTTAAAAGGTACTCATCTGGCCATAACCACATTACAGCCAAATTACTTTTTTTTTGTTCTTGTCAGGATTAGCAGCAGTTCATTTCTTTCCAAAATGATAGAAAATTAACTGCATAAGTTAGAATCTTTAAAAATTATGCTGGTGTACTTTTTAGAAAGAATGCCATACTAAAGGAGGAATATATATCATTGGCTATCCACTATTAAAACATTATGCCATAAAGGTCACTCCACAAGATCATACTCAAACACTGCAGTCACAAGAAACAATTATGAGGATAAATTCTAAGTACCACAATGGTTTTCCCCAAAATAAAAGATATAATATTTATAAAACTTCTATTCTCAAATCATTGTCAAGCAATATTGATAGTATGAGCACCATTACACTTGAACCATTACAATTTAAAGTAATAGTACAATTATGTGCATAACACTGAAACACTTAATTTTCAAATATTTACAATGAGTCACAATTCAATGATACACTATGATACTAACATAAATATGGATATCTTAACCAATTGACACAAATATTCACTCCTTTGTTATAGATTTATACCTAATGAAGTACACACAACACACCATTACTTTAGATAATGCAGCTGCAGCAAGTTTTCTATTAGAGTTAAAAGTGAATTCATATCCACATGCTGAATGGATCAAAAGTTAGGGTTAAGACTTTTTTTACCAGTCCACACTGATGACTGCATTCGAGAAGTATACAAACCATACATTCTCAGGATAGTCAACAGAATAGAACTTGAAAATTCTCACTATAACAATGAATGTTTTTAAAACAATAATTCCTCGTCATTTTGCCAAAAAGCTTGGAGGATCATATTTCTGAAGTATAACTTATGTTTGGTTACAAATACCCAAATAGATAACATTGTTGCTTCTAAAATCCATTTGATAACATCAACATGGATCTAGAAAAGGTATTATAAGGGCTTATGTTAAAATTTAATCTGAATTAGTACCTTTCCCTCAGTATACTTCCTTTAGTAACAGTAAAAGAATATCCAAAAACACCTGCCTAACCAAGAGTTGAGAAATAATTGTACTAGACATTCTCAAAGTTAATGGCTCGAGAAAACTTCTCATTTATAAGCCATCACCATTTTTCTTAAAAACCTCCAACATTTCAGGATGAATCATGATTAATATCAAAGTGATTCTTCAATAATGATAATTACTGATGAAACCAAAGTCTCATTTGATTTGGAAAAACTAGACCAAACTATTGCCTTGGCTAATGACACAATCACCACCATCAGTTTCTTATAGATTAAAACTTCATTTTTAGAAAAGTGTCAATGAAATAACAGCAGTTAAGACTGTTGACTAAATGTGAAAGATAAGTCTTCACTGCTCCCAATTCTAAAATAATCACCATGTTTGAATAAACACATCATCACCAAAAAGATATCAATTCATTCTATACTTGTTATTCACATAATATCAAAACTTACTTACATTAAGATTTAAATGGCTAAACTTGACTTCCTATTACTGGCATTCATATATATTCTAGCCAAAAAGGCTAATGCACAATAGGTCTGTGTGCTCCTTGGAAACACATCAAAGGAACTGGAAACAATCAGGTAAAATCAGAAACAAAATAAACACCTATTTACATACTACCTGCAGCGTAACAACAAAAATATGCCAACCAAAACTCTATATCATTAGCATTATTTTTGAATGACTAGGGGAAAATGTATGCTCACATTCCAAATAATGAACTAATTATTAGTTGCTTTTGATAACAATGTTATATTATAAAATTGTGTGAATATTTTTATTGATATTTGCAAGCAACAGTTATGATTCAAAGAAGTAATGATATTTATTAGAATTCCTTCCAATAAAAGAACCATATGGTATTTAGAAAATGTTGAGTCTCTTATAAATTACTCTTTTACATAGGTACGCAAAAAATAGTCTTTTCAACAGCCATTTATTTAAAACTTATAAAATTACTACTGCTTTTAATTCAGTGTTCCATTCCGGAATACAATAAAATAATAACATAAAAGAACAACTTGTAAAAAATGAAAAAAAAGTATGAACTGCTAAATAAAATCTTAAATTGTAAAATATAACAATCCATAAAGGGAAATAATCAAACAAATTCAATATTAAAAATATTAACAACTAACACAGTTTGTTCACTAAACTGAACTGGAATGCTGTCACACCCACCAAGTTAATATCTCATTAGTTTTTTTCAAACAGTTGATACTCTATTTACAATAACGATAATTCCCTGAAGTTTCATAACAGAGAAACATGTTCCAAAGCAATGTGAGTACATCACAATTACAACATGTAATTTGGGCACATAGGTCTCACCTAAAAAAAAAGAATAAAGGAAACATAGTCTGTCATGGAAGATGAGTATCACAAAATTCACATAGAACATTGTATTGTTCCCAAAAACTGAACACTCAGTATCATAAAGCCCTTTGTGTCATACTCAGTCACTTAAAAGATATTAAAATGCCTTCTTTTCTCCCATGCACAGCAATGGGTCATCAGCATACAAGCCTGGTTTCATTACACCTTCATCCTGCTCCACCTGGGCAGAACTGGCCAATTCTGCAACTACACTGTTTTGAGATCATAAACGAGCAGCCACACATAGCACCAGTGGACAGCCACCTGCCCTCATAAGGCAAAAGACCCTCCATGCCAAAATGTAGACTTCATGGAATAGTTCATTTTTGCTTACAACACTACACCAGGTTGACTGATTGACCCATTTCATTATGACAATACAATTAGAAGCAAAGCCCAGACAGCATTTTGACCTGTCCCAAGAGGCATTAGACATTTATATTGTAATTTGCCCACGGGTTAATTTATGCTCCATAACTTCTATCAAACACTGGTAATATATTCTTTTTTGAGGTTTGGGAGATGTATATAAATACAGCTGTTCCCACAAAAGAAATATTAATCCAGAAATTTCTAATGTTGTACAAGCTCAGGCAAATTTAACAGAGAATGGAGGCTATGCCAAACCCCTAGTAATTGCTACTCAAATTTACCTGCCAAATCCAACAACAAAGACATACACTTTCACCCACTTTGAAATGATCAACACACACGTACACAAATGACACCCACTTGGCCACAATCTCTCCCACAAAACCCTCTCCTGCAAACCTCCCAACATACACTTACAGCACCAACTGAGCCACAAGAGCAATGCACAAGACAGCTCAAGGAAACATGGCCTTGCTCCACAAGATGCATCCAAGACCTGATGCAAGCATTGTGCACCTTGACCAAGCATTTCGGCCACAACTTCCCAAGATGATGCCGCTTTCCCAACATCTGCACGCATCATCCACTGTTTAAAATCCGAAGACCAATGAGGCATTGAATGTACATCAGCTGCCACGGCAGATCTACAGGAGTGAGCTTTGCCCATTGGTGAGATGGAAGCAGCTGGAAGTTCTATTGGGATGAGGTCTGGTGTTCTAGCATCCACTGAACCTCCTCCAGGAGCCAGCAATCAGTCCAGTACGTCTCCAGGATGGTCAGGAGATGAAAAGTGCCCCCTTACCTCAAGATGGAGCGCCAGGTCGAGAACCAGATGCTGCAATGCTGGATGCTCAAGGAGATCCAAATCTGGCAAAGGTGGCTGACATCTCGGCCAATACTGGCGACCCTTTGAATTTAAAAACAGAACAATTAAACCTTAACCATAATTGGAAAAACATTTCTGCAGCAAAACATATCTTTACAGAGAAGTGAGATAGAACAGGCACCCTTTTACTCACTAGTTATTGACAAAAATAAGATGATGATAAGGTGGACAAAAATCTGACTCATCAAAATGCTAGTTACAGCTTTAATTTTGGATTTGTTAGAGTGAAATACTAATGCTATAGTATGTCACATACTAAAATCTTATCCTCTTCCCCAAATATAATATCATAATCCATTAAATATAAATTACTCCACTGGTCATATATACAATAAACTCTCAATATTATCCTTGTGCTAAAGGGATGTATGAAAGCACGAGTAATCCAAATTTACATGGAATATATGGTCAAGATGTATATTTAATGGATATGTACATACTCGGAGACTGTACTTTTTCATCCCTTGTGTCATTTGTTTGCATAGTATAGCAATGGAAGTTGCAATTTTTTCCCTTTTTAGCTATTTTTAGCGAAGAGTGGAAACATAGTTGTATAAAAGCACAGAAGTCTATCCGATATCAAGGGAAAAGAGCAGAGTATATTTCCCTCAGAAAGCTAAACCAATCACATAGCCGGAAAAAAGAAATGACTGGCGGAGGATGAATACTGACAAAGAATTGCTGATGTGGATTCATTGTTTGTCAATAAACAAAATAGTGCAGTGTAGATAGTTAACGACATATTTACTGCATAAAGTATTTGCTTGTCCTGAAAGAGAATACGGAGTTCTCAGGGCTACCACTAATGCATGTTATGGGGAAACTACTAATTGTAAAAATATACTGAAATTAAAACATTAATACTGCAATACTGTTGACCCCTTTTGATTTTGTGAAACTAAAAACTTTTGAAAAGGCCCAGATATTTCATACTTGTATTTTTAAAAAGCATATCAAAGTTTCAAAGCATTAAATTACATTTGAAATTGTAATTTCATTAAAATTTTGAAGTGCTAGTAAGAGAATAGCAGGGATAATCTGCTAAACAGATAATCTACACATGGATAATCGAGAGTTTACAGTAATTAAAAAAGAAAAGTAAAAAATAATAAGCAGACAAGCTAGAATGCACAGAGAAAAGTACTAGAGAAACTCAACCCGGTCAACCATCTCTAGCATGATTTTGAAATTTTATGTACAGCTGTATTATGCAATTGTCTTACAATGTGAACAAAATTGATAGCTTAAGAAACTTTTTTAAGAATGTCACATAATCGTGTGATATATCATGTCCTTGGTAGATTTTACACTTAAGTTTTACATAGAGATTTTTGTGGTTTACAGTAATTGTATGCATCTGTAATAATTGATCATGCAAATCCTGTAGGCCTAAATCAATATCTTTAAATGTTGGTTTGAAGCTTTACCACATGGTTCCCAAATCTTTCATTCTAAGAAACAAATAAAAAGCCTATCAATGCAGGCTAATTTTATCAATCCCTTTACCTTAAATGACCGATGAAGATGAAGGACCACATCACAGAAAACATAGCGTAAAATTAACAGGCGCAAGAAATCATCACCAAAGAACTGCAAGAATCCCGGCTCTGTAAAGACCAAGCAAAAACAATAATTAAAAATAGTACATTCACTCTACCTCTACATATCTAATGAAAACACATTTACAGTGGAACCTTGTACAATGACTATTATTCGTTCCGTGATCTTTCTCATAAAGTGAAACAACTTTTCTCACAAATTAATGTAAAATAGAACATTACATTACACACCAAAAAAATAAATTATATACAAAGGTCTATTCAAGCAAAATTATATATATATATATATATATATATATATATATATATATATATATATATATATATATATATATATATATATATACACACATACATACATACATATATATATATATATATATTATTTAAGATCATGGATCATGTCAATGTTTTCCTCTATCATGAAATGAAGCAACTGGGAATGTAAATTCAATTTATAAGAGCAAAAAAGAATCAAAATAGTTTATTATTTATGATATGTACCTAATTCCTTTTTAATAAAAATCTGTCTAGAGACGTTTACTTATGCCAAAGCTTCAAAATTTTGTAAAAATGCAACTAAGAATTATCAATAAATAAATTTCTGGCACTCAACGCCACTGCCTTGTTAGGGTGATACATCATATCCATGGTATGATTCATCAGTTTTCCGTGATCTCCACATCATATTTAGCCTTTGGTTCTCGACACTTCCAGAAGGCTTGTTGACTTTCTGAATGCCAAACAAGCAGGGGCTTAATTTTCAAATTGGCACTTGCATTTGTGAAAATAGCAAGGTGAGATGGCCTTGAATAGGCTTGCGGGCCAGCAATGCATTCTCTTCTACTGCTCCTGCAAAAGTATAAATTTGCTTCCACATCTTCTTCTAGAAGACACCTGTCTTATCATCATTAAATACCTGTTAGGGAAGGTGAACCTCAGAATCTATGAGCTCCTTGAAGTCACAGATGAAGTTTTCTGCTTTCAGAGCTACTCTGCTGCCAATCTTACCGCTTCACCATGTTTCCCAATGCCGTGGATTCCTGTTCTTCTCATTAACTCTTTGAAACATGCATGGGCTCCCCTTAAATACTTCTTCAGCCATAGATGATCCAGACATCTTCTAATGAGGTCGGCAAAAATCATTTTCCTCATCTCACAAATGATTTTCTAGTTAATAGTGTTCATTGTTATTACTTTTCATTCATCCATATGAGAAGCAACCTTTCAACGTCGTTGTGAATACGTAACTGTTGAGTAGACTCTTGTCACTCTATCTGAAGCATCCATCTCCTTAATATTGTCCTTGTGCTTGAAGAAAATTCAAATCCTTGATGTTGGCCAATTGTTGATGGGCTTACTAGATCAGCCACGCTCACACCCTGTTCCCAATTAACAATAATCTTGTATATCCCAAAAAACCATCACTGTAACCTTCCCAGCTGAAGGAATGGTAGTCACCTCATTTGGTGCATACTTTCCACTGGCAACCCATTGCTTAGACTATTTATTGTGTTCAGGCCAGCAGGAAATCTTGTCCACATTGACAAATTCCACCTTAAGTTCTATGGATTTTACTGAAACAGCTACAAATAGCTTTTCAACAGGTCATATGATTTAAGTTTTGGTGAACAATCAGCAATTGTATGACCTATCTTGCAAATAGCTTTCTCACATGCTAAGGTTGAAGCAAAATATTATGTAGCCATTCACTTGAAATGCCCAGAGCATCAGCAACCTCAAGCACCTTAACTCTTCTATCATCCATTACAATGTCATGGATTGTACCAATGATTTCTGGAGCAGAGACCTCTACAGGCCATCCAGAGCATTCAACATGACCATTCTAGGTCTTTATAAACCCTTATATGTCATTCTAAATCATTAATATATGCACCATAATGTTTAGAATAACAGAATCAATCACACCAGAGGAATGAAAGGCATTACTAACAAATGGAACTGATGTATCTAAATATAAGTATTTCATAGTGCCTCATCTTTTACATATCTTTTACTATTTTTTACTTAATAAAGCACCTCAGAGGTATGGTCTGTGGCAAAGTTTAGTCAGTGAGTTGAGTTTTGGGTATCAAAATGATGAAACTTCAAAGGTGCTTCAAAACTTCCTAAAATACCTTGTCAATAGTGCATGTTTGCCAGTTCAAAAAGAGACATACGAAAAATACATACAATGCCAATGCTTGTATTATATAATAATATAGTATATTACCAGGACAACGAAACACACTTTGAGCACTCACTTTATCTTCAGCATGAAAAGTCATAATTTAGGTCATGTAAAAAATACTGATGGGATTCTACCTACTTCACAAAACCTGGTACATCATAAAAAATTGAAAAGAAAAATGCAATTGATAAAACTAGTGCCAGCCTCAGATAAGACTGTAGCATTTTTCCAATGGCACACTTACCAATTCGGCATCTTGTGAAGAGTCGGCTGGCCTCTGTCACAAAACGATCAATGAAAGACTGACACCTTTCCCAGTGATGAATAGGTACATTCATTATGTTGCAAATAAAACAGAAAGCTGTCAAAGGACTATGGAGGAATAATGTGAAAAGGCTTCCATTATGCTGGTGATCTGAAATAAGACATAAAATACATGTGTACCAAACACCTCACAAACTAAAAAATTGCACTACCCATTAATTTCAAATTCAGCAAAACCAATTTATTTAGATCCCAATTATTTCTTAACACAATGGTCTCTCACTTGAGAATAGCTTCACAACATGTCAAATTACCTTTCAAATGTGCTCTAAAAAGAAGCTTGTGGCTAGCTTTACAATGGAATGCTAACATTATACTTTTACTTGTGATTCAATATTCCACATCTTATCCATACTAAAGAGACTGTACTTTTCCACAGATTTTAATTATTTGGTACAATGTGTTTCACCGACTTGACAACCCCAACTTGACACTTTGTAATGAGCAATTGTTCCCATACCCCTCCCCACTCCTTTCCAAGAAACTAGCCTGGAAATGGTCAAACCAACCCCTCAATGCACCCGATCACCCCCACCCCTCTCAGGCCCTCCTTCCCTTCCCCACCTCCACACTCTCCTGAATGTATATATTCTCACACTGCTTGTTAAGTAAATTTGTACCTGATGATGCCGCAAGTTGGTGAAACACATTGTACCAAATAATAAAAATCCGTGGAAAAGGACAAAGTCTTTTTCGTCTGGATATTAAATACTTCTATGAAGTGAAGCCTAAAACAGTAGAATATATTCCACATCTTATGTGTCGTGATTGCCATTTCTCCTGAATTTCATGACACAAAACAATTTCCCATTCATTACAATGATATCCATGTTTTATATGCTGGGAAATCAACATACACTGGCAACACATTCATGTTTCTGTCATGTTGTTTATGTCATCTTATCATGTTGATGGTAAGCTATTGTCACTCAAAGCAGCAGTGCAGCCAGGTTGATACAGTTTTGGTGGGTAATGAATCTGATGTTATGCTATCACACAACATGTCAATCCCATTATTGACAGCTCTAAAACTATAGCCAATTAAAAATTCATTACTGATACCTAAAAGTCAATCATTGAACCAGTGAAAAATTCTTAAGGAGTGGTTCCATACAAGGCCAATTGTTTTTACTGGGAATTACAGTACAAATGAAAAATCATTTTTTCATAATACTTATCAAAATAAAAATAATACAAAAATTATCATGGCATGATAGAAAATAAATAATAAGAGCGAAGGTAAGTAAACCAGCAAAATTTAACATTGTCTCAATTTTTCATACATTTAGCTGAACAGCTAGAGCATAAATATAAAAAGGAAAACTATGAGGGTAATCACAAAAGTAAGGTCTCCAATTCTTGTAGAAATAGAAAAAAACCATTTATTTTCTATGATATACACATAATTTTAAAATCAATTATCAATTATTATTTCTCAGGGAAAAATAAAATTACAAAAATTTTTTTTACCAAAAGATATATATTGCATCAGTCTGTTGCATATTATTCTTTTAATCATGATATATCTTCATATTTTAAAAGTTTTCTAATAACAACCACATTGTCTATATGAGGCCCTATTAAACACTTAGGAAAAACTACAGAAACTATTACGGGAAGCAGAAATCAAAAACTTCCAAATGGGTGGTGCCATATTTGAAAGAGGCTTTTGAAAAATTTTCAGATTATATTTCTGGGTTTGATAGACTTGAGAACAGACTTGGGTAATCTCATAGAAGAAAAAGTTGTATACATAAATGCGGGTTCTATTCTAATCTCCCTCCAATGCATTGAGATTAAATTCTTAATGTTGACAAAATAAGCACAGTCAAGTTGATCTCATCAAAATTTAACACAATGTTAAATGATACCTTAAATATTGAGCATTTTTTATGCGATCAAATTGGTTTCCATGAAACTTCTTCCCACTTCAGGATGTAGAAACCTTCCACTACTTTTAAAATAAGTGGCAGAAATACCTTGAAATGCAGGCGGCGTATCTTGAGGGGACATGAGAATGATAAGAGGCTGTCCAAAATAACGTGGAATGTGCTGGAACACAAAGCTATTGTCTGAGTCCACAATGAAGAAGAACGGCTTCCTTGTGAATGCATAGAGATCTCCTGGATACAAACTGAAACATCAAAACAGATTTCAAATGCCATCTCTCAGTTACCTTAAGACAATAAATACACTCGATAGTTTTCTCAAAAAGTGCATAGGTACATACGCTTTACATGCGACCTACTGAGCTAGTTAGGTTTATATTTAATCATGCTGCAAATATTTATGCAAAATGAATATTTTCCAATCTTGCAGAGAACAAATGAAAATAAAAACAAAAAAAGTAATTACAAATTATTGGTAGAATGAAAGTAAAAATGAAATGCAATGCTGAAAATCTTCCAATTATAGTACACAAAAGAGCAGCACCACAAAGCCTAGCATAAAAAAAGTGTGTATTTCAAAATACAGTAAAAAACCCTTATTTACAAATTTTTTCAAGGGACCCCAGAAAAAAGTATAAAATACAAAATTGGGAAAAGGAGAATTTTTCACTATTACAAGCTTGTCTACTTAAGTCATTGTCTATGAGTATAGAATCATCGCCATCATCACGCATAATGTCAAATGAAATGTCTTCATCACAATCAACATAAAACCCTGCCTTCCCAAAGCAGTTATACTACAAATATTGTAGATTCCTTAACTTGCTTTCAAGCTATATGTATTATAAGACACCCAGGGAATCCAATTTGATTACCATTATATTCCTATCACAATCTTGCAGAGATATCAATTTCTGTACAAACATCCTTCAATAATGCACCTTTAATGAGTCAATAATACCTAAATCCAGTGATTGGAGCTCACTAGTGCAATTTGCAGAAAAAACTGCAATTGCACATTTCTCAAGTGTATGTTTGGTGGATAGGCAGGGAACTAATAAGCAGCAGAATTCTCCTATAGTATTTCTAAACCTCATTTTAGCATCCAGAGCATGAAGCTCATCCTCGAATATTTCTGAGGTAATCCAGGCTATGGAATTTTGTGTCTACTTTGTTGGCAACATTTTTACATGTTCAAAGCACCTGGGGCTCTTTCATTCACCAACCACTAGTGGCTGAAGCTTCTTACTTCCATCTACATTAGTGATTAATAAGACAATAAAAGACCTTGTATTGTTTGCATTGAAAGCATGTCTATAGCATGGCTTTAGCCTTCAAGAAGTATACATGGTTCGTCCGGAAAATAATTGTACTGATTTTTTCCCGCCGCTCTAGGCGCGCCCAGCACCGCTCTGACAGGCTGCGATTGGAAGGGGGTATGCTGGCAAGCGACGCTGAAAAAGGCAGTCGGCTCTGAGCTGTGGTGTAGTGAGGAGCTCTGTTAACGCGAACCTCCACGCTCGACCCACGTCACGGTCATCGTCTACTGAAACTGTCGGTATGATTAACCAGGCTTACGGGGAGTCAGCCATGTCCAGAAACATGATCTTTCGGTGGTACAAGATATTCGTGGAGGGCAGAGAAGAGGTCGACGACGAACCACGCCCATCAACGACACTCACCGACGAAAATGTGCGAAAAGTTCGCGATGTACTGAACTCTGATCGTCGTCTTAGTGTTCGGATGATAGCAGAGCAGTGCAATGTGCTAAAAACAATAGTGCACGAGATTATTAGGGACCAAAAACATCTGGCGGCTGCATCACGGCAATGCGCCGTCTCACACCGCTGCTTGTCGTGTCGGACTTCTTGGCCAAGCACGGCGTGGCAACGCTGCCGCACCTGCCCTACAGCCCTGACTTGGCACCACCGGACTTCTTTCTGTTCCCGAAGATAAAGAGGAGTTTGAAAGGAACGCGATACGGGACTTTGGATGCCGTCAAAGAGGCCGTGACGACGTGTCTTCGAGAGGTTCCCGATGATGCCTTCGCGGGAGCGTTCCAGGAATGGGAACGCCGCTGGAACAAGTGTATCGACTCACAAGGGTCCTATTTTGAGGAATATTAGCTTAAGATATGTAAAAGTGTAATAATTTTTTTTCCTGAGCTCAGTACACTTCTTTTCTGGACGAAACCTGTATTTAATGCAGATGCCTTCCACAGAGCTGCACAGTCTGCAACAATTCTACTTTCACCACACACAGACTTATAAACAAGATTGTACCTATTTTTACACCTATCCCACCAACCATTGGATGCTGTGAAATCCTTGATTCCTAAGTATGTGGGAATGCACAATAATTTTCCTTTATGACAACACTATTCATGGGGAGGGGGATATTTAACGACCTATCAATCAAAAACCACTCCTTCAGTAATTCTTCATAGTTGGAATTCTAGACATCTTTTCTCTTTTTAAACAATGTCTGAACTGGTTAGCACATTTGAAAATCGAATGGAGATTTTTCCCTAGCATACTCAGTGTAGAGTTGGGAATTTTAGAATAGATCAAAACAAAACAGTTTCTGGCGTAACTTGGTGGAAAATCTTCATACTGACTTTTAATAATCAAACCACTTTACCTTTCCACAAACTTTTTAATTTTTACAACCCAGATTTCGTTATAGCATAACATCATCAGGTCCTGAGACCGAACGAAACCTGGGTTGTAAAAATTAAAAAGTTTATGTGGAAAAGTAAAGTGGTTTGATTATTAAAAGTCAGTAGATTAAAACAGATTAGAGAATCAGAGAATTAAAATTTTTTTATCAATTTTTAATTGTTATTTTTACGTTAATGGTATTTTTACACATTGTCTTTCCATTGTCAAGCAAGATATTATGTATGCTCCCAAAAAATTGAGGAAATGTTAACACATGAGAATCTGAATTACCTCACCATTTGACTTAAGCAAACATTTATCCAAATTCAAAATTTTGTGAAGAAAATAAAATTATATTTGATTCAGCATAACTTTGACCTGATTAAGCAAGTTTCAAGACTTTTTATTACTCATGAATCCATTGCTATAAAAACTGTTGCAGCGAGGCATTGCAAATGATCCCCGTTGTCAGTCATCAGTTCTTGCATTTTTCATGCTTCAACATGTTTGGTTCAAAGTCATTTTCACTCCTCATAATTTCAACTTATGTCCAAAATGAATAGCCTCTCTCAGGTGTTCTTAAATTGTATGAATTACAAGGCTAACTCCTAGTAATATCACCAATTTTTTCCCGGCAGACTGAGATTATGAGAGAGAGAATTCCAGAGAACACTGGATCCTTTGTTTATACACACTCAAGTTTACAGCATATAATACAGCATATAATTCAGCATTAAATACAGTTTTAGCTCAAGTACAGAGCAGGTCTACATGTCAAGTCCCCTGCAAGAGGGAGGGGTTGAAATGAAATGGGAGAGATGATGTGTGAGGGAGACTGAAAAGAAAATGGGCACACAAGTCAAGTATTTTGTATGTCAGACATAGCAATAATAGCAACAACAACAGGAACATCAAATATAAGTATCCTTCAATGGAGCAAATGAGAAGCTGGCAAGATCACATCTTACCACAAACATTTTATAACTGACTGGTATTTTTAGTTGTATATTGTATCAATATCATTTACAAAAAATATGGAGGGCGTGGAAGTCTCCTCTTTAGCCCTCCATATAATTTGTGGCAAGAAGAGACACTGCCAAATTCTATTTTGTCCCATTGAAGACTACTTATTTTTTATGTACTTGCTGTTATTATATTTCAATTCACCTCTGTATTTTAATTTAAACTATCACTATGTATGTATAGTCAGCACACACCACATTATACAAGTTTCCCTTAAAGTCAATAACTATGCATTTCTCTTTTTCCTTCCAATCCCATCCATTCCCCACATTACATTCCCTTACGTCCACATACAAAATGTACTACACTGTACTTGCTGTAAATGTGCAGTCAATAGCACTATAAAATGAAATAAAGCTCAGGAAAATCATCAAGGTATTCATTGATTTCTAAACAAATGTTCATCTAGTTAATTACAGGATACTTCTGAGGAATCAAGAGACACTAAAAAAAATTAGCCACAACAAAAATAAGATGTATGTTAAAGAGGGATCTCTTGCATGTGATGTGGAACTGGGAATACTGAGAGGTACCCTGCTTGATGCCAGTGGGATAGAACTGCTTCAATAGACTGCATTGCACTGCCACCTTCAGCCTTTCACTCTGGTAAAATACCATACACAAATTACGGCTGATTTCCAGTCAGCCTGCACAGATTGCAGCAGCTGGAAACAAATGAATACAAAATTTGTATAAAAAGTATCAGTGACAATTTTTCCCTGTGTGTGCGTGAAGTGCTGAATTCAGACTGTTGATGAAGTGTCCATATGATTGCAGATCGTATTGGCATTTATAAGATGACAGTGCACACCATTATCACTGAAATTTGGCAATGTGAAAGGATCTGCACTAAATTCGTCCCGAAAGTCTTTGAACAAATGACCAAGAGCAGAGTCCAGTGCCTGCTTGCAAAGACCTCCAACGGCATCATGAAGATACCTAAACCCCCTTACAGTCCCAAATCGGCACCAGCAGACTATTTCCTATTCCCAAAAGTGAAATATTCCCTCTAAGGACACCACCATGGGATCCTGAGGGCCATCAAACTGCCAGGGAGCCTCTGAGTCATGGAAAATCCACTGGTAAAAGTGTATCGATGTTCAAGGAATAGAGTTTGAAGAATTTTGTGGCATTGTAGCAATATCTGAATTTAATTTTTCTGAAAACTTTTCCGATACTTTTCATACAAATTGTGGCTACAATTGGAACACATTGGCATTCAAGGGTTTAGATATGACATCATTTCGTGTAGAAATCTAAAGAGAAAATGGATGTCTGTTTACAATGGCAATAAAAATAAAGTGTGAGTCTTGGAGACTTAAGCCTCCAGCCCTTAACTTCTGCAATACATGAGAAAAGTTCAAAGAGTATGCTACATACGTACATACAACTTTGGTCTTACCTAACAATATTTAAATCTAAGAAAACAACCCTTAATTTTGGAATATACCTGATAATCATTTGCCTAAGTCATGAAAATAGATGGTAAATGTAGAAGAGGTAAAAGTAAAATTTGCCACAAGTGCAGACCTCAGGGCGCAATTAAAAAGTAAAATACAAAACCAGATCAAATTGCTACATATATAATTTGTCTTCACACATGCCAGAAAACATGTTTTCAATGTTTGCGGCAATTGTATACTACAGATAATGACAATCAAACACCCAATGGTGGTCATTACTCCCAAAAGGCTTTCGACAGATACACCCCCAGGGGAGTTATTCTGTAATTTGTAAGTTGCCCAATACTATTCTTCGACCAGCATCAGCAGCCATCCCGTAAAAGCCATTGGCATCAGCAAATGGCATCAGGTACAACCGATTCCATTTATGATACCATTGGAGAATTATGGAAGAGTGAAGTTAATGCCTAACGCATGAGCAACCAAGTTGATAGAAAGTTAACAAAAGAAAAATTATACTTTCAATTATATTGAAATGATAGTTCTCTGTAGTTGAAAAAAGCAAGTGTGAATTATTTAAGCTCAATGAATAACTGTATAGTTTTATTTACATGCTCATGGGTTTACTTTTTTAATGGCATACCTCATACAATGGGACCTCAAAACACGAGCATAATCCGTTCCACAATCTTCCTCGTAGAGTGAAACAATGGTTTGGTAAAACAACTTTCTGCATATAAATTAATGTAAAATTGGATAATGCATTCCATGGCAAAAAAAATTATGTACAGGGTTTATTCAAAGAAAATTATGCATGCATTGCTTAGGATCATAGATCAACTTTTCTTCTATCGAGGACTGAGGCAACTGGGAATGTAAACTTGATTTGTAAAAGTAAAAAAGAATCAAAATAAATTGTTAATTATTTATGATACGTACCTAATTCATTTTTATGGGAAAGCTGTCTAGAGTCATTTCTTTTGTCAACGCTTCAAAATTTGGTAAATATGTGGCTAAGAATGATTGTTAAATTTATATAGCGTGCATCACCACTACCTTATTAGGTGTCATCCCTCATTTGCATGGTACAATATAAAAGTTTCCCATAACCTCCACATATCATTTGACCTGCTGTTTTGGACTTAACACTTCTTGAAGGCTTGTGGCATTTCTCAACGGTTTGATTTTCTAATCGCCACTCGCATTTGTGCAAAATAGCATTTCATTGACTTGTGGCCACACAATGAATTCTCTTCTGCTGATAATTGTAGATATATTGGCTTGCTTCGGCAATTTCTTCCCGAAGACAACTGTCTCGTCACAGTTAAAAACATGTTGCGGCAGGTAAAGGGGCTAAACCCCCCCCCCCCTGGGGTTTCCCCTCTTCCACCCCCTAACCCTCTCCTCAGACCGGGGAGTTGTCTCTCTCTTCTCGCCTTTCCCCCCTCCCCCCATCCCCCCCCAAATTTTGTGTGACTATATATTCTCTGTCTTCTTTGCAAAATGTACCTGATGATGACGTGCCACGTCGAAACCTAGGTCGTCCATCTAATAAATCTATGTGGAACTATAAATTTTCTCTTTTCATTATTTTAATAATTTTACTTTTCATTTCCAATGTTATTTTTATTATATTATGGCTATCTTCATAAGGATTTTTCTCCAGGGTCAAATTTAAAACTATGCACAAAATATTATAAACATTGCACAAAAAATTATTAATAATATGTTTTAACACAAACTTGGAAAAATATGCTATCACTAGCGGCACTTAAGATGATAAAGAAATGAGTTCTTGAGATAAACCACAGTAGCAAGCACACAGGGACAATGAGAGGGGAATCCCGGAATTCCCCACTCCTGGTCACTTGTAATGCAAAAAGTCACTCATTAAACCAGTTGTTTTTGGAAAAATTACTTTTGCTCTTATATGAATTAATTGTTGTGCAAGGTGCTCGTTCAGCGAGATGCCACTGTACATATAATTTTTGTTGAATAAACCTTGAACACAAACTTTTTTTTTCAGAATGGAATTAATTATCATACTTTAAATTAATCTATCCACAAAAAATTGTTTCACTAAACATGTGTTTTGCCTTACAAGAAAGACCACAAAATTAATTATACCCCTTGTATATAGTTTCACTGCACTTGATTTTCAGTAACAAGAAAATGGGGGTCCATTATTTATGTTGGAATTCATTTAGTGCAGGCATTTCTCAAGCTTCATCCTTGAGGCCAATATACATGTAGAGCAGCCCCTTCTATTAATTCTCTTTCATATATTTCCTTTTAGACGATGAGAAACGTAAACCAGCCATTCCTTATGAAGAACCATCTCTGCTTTCTGCTATTGACTAAGGCATCACTGCGGCAGGGAGTGAATTAACTTATTAGAATTTATGAAACGGTGGCCCTAATATTGTCTAGAAACAGTTTATTTTCAATTTTCAAGCACCATCAAGCACATGATATTGCATCCTTTTCTTTCAGTAATCACTAAAGTGTTTATTTGAATTTCTGAATAGAGATGAAGAAAATTAACTAATTACATTAATTTTATTACTCCATATTCTGTCATCTGTAGTACTGGAACTCAATCCAATTTTGCCTGTCATTCTTTGGGTCATTTTCAGTTAAAAGGCTCAGCAGTAGCTGTACCTAGTTTTCTTATACTCAAGCTTTGAGAATGGTCTTAAAAACTCCATCAAAAGAGAATTAACCAACAAATTACTGGCTTTCATGAGACATTATCATTATTGTCAATAGATGAGTTAAACATATCAGCATATCCGTTCAGGGTACATATTTTTATGATTGACCCAGAAGTGGTATCAGTATATTGAATTCCATTTTTTTAAATTAACTATTTATTTAATCATATATTTCCTACTTTTTCTGAAAATGAAGTAACATACTACCTACTGAATATGGAAGAATATTTTTTTGATGCTATGTTTTATGATGTATAACATTCAATTTACAGCGGCAATATTGTTTTGTTTTCTGGATTTTTCTCTCAATCACAAGTCAGACTTAAAGAAATTTAAAGTTGTATTTGTTCCAAATCAGCTTGAATTATTTCACATTTTTATTAAACTACTATGGGTTTCCATTAGTTTATTACTCGTTAACATTTAGATTTGTACTGCATATGCTACACTTACTTATATAATACAAGTACTAGGGATGGTGGGTGGGGAAAGGGGTTTGTTGGGAGAAATCTTATTGAGGAAGGAAAAATGAAGAAAGGTGTATTGTGCGGCAGTGGGATGTTGAAGATGGTAATAGAGGGGAGAATGTTAGGTAAACGAGGAAGGGGCAGGAGCAGGATAGGGATGTTGGACGGGATGAAGGAAGTAGAAACCTGATGTAAAGTATGTTGATCGATTGTGTTGGAGTCGCAAGATATTTATTTGATAGTTGTGTCCAACCAAAAACCTACCTTAACCGGTGGATTACCTTATAATAATTATAATAAGAGGTATTTTGAAAAAGAGAAACTCAAGAAGCTCAAGGAAAAAATCAACAATTTAACAGAACCTAAACCATTTTTGACTTGTCAAGAAACATTACTTATAAAATATTTCAAATTTTGGTTTGTCTTGATCTCAGAAAATAATACCACCAAAATCTCCATATTTACACAAATTTAGCAGCAAGGATAAACATGCTTAAGCACAGTACGTGTCATTCATTAGCGAACAGATACAAAATTCACTATCGAGGGGTAAGTCAAACAAGTACATTGACTTAGAAGTTAATTGACCACATCAATCTGTGGACTCTTAAGAGTTAAAATTAAGGATAATTCAACATAGTCTATGGCATAACTAACTTTCAGTTCGAGAATATACATTCAAAAGATATTACATTAATGCTAAACTGTTTAACATAGAAAGTGTTCAAAAACTAAAGTGATCTAAAACGCTTGTGAACCATAACTGAATAAAGAAGTAGGAGTGTGATACACACCATTCAATGAAAGCATGATATTATGAGGTACGTGCAGGAAAATAATACATGTATAAATAATAAAAAAACACTATGTACACATTAAAGACAAAATATGAAATCAATGCAACTGAAAACAGTAGCATGGCTACAAAACATACACAACTATGCATGCCCTATGGACTTTCAAAACTAACAAAATAGGCTCACCAATTCATTTCTTTCAGCTGACAATTTTTTTTATTTGAATGATCCAATTCCCTCTTGCTGCTTGTTACAACACCACCCAAATCATAACCCACTGTCAACAAACAGACAGATCACAGAATACAATTAATTCCATCAAGTTGGGATCCTACAATCACTGAAGTTTCACTACAAGTTGGACCAATGACTTACCATCTTCAGGATGTTTTGTTGAGGAGAAGCAACCATCAGCAGAAAGGTAAAGTAAAAGAGCACCGTTTGGCGGCAATTCCTTGAAACCTGAAAATGTAAACAGTAATCACGTAATGTTACTACATTCATGCTTACTATCAACATTTTTATAAATTTATGTTATATATATATGCATTCTTTCTCCCCATTCTTTCCAATTTCCCTATCCTAATTCTTCCCCTTCCTCATTTTCCTAACCTCCTCCCCTGTGTCACAGTCTCCAACATCCCATCACCCACCAATATGCTTTGCATCCATTTGTTCTGTATCCTTGAGATTTCTCCCAAAAATCCACTCTCCTACCCCATCATACCCAGCAGTTCGTTTATTTTCCTTTTTGTCCACTTCACCTTCTTCATCCTTCTTTGCAGCCACATTTCAAAAGCCTCCAATCTACATCTATAATCCTTCTTCAATGACCATGTTTCTGCACCCTATATAACTATGCTCCATATCAAAGTTTTAACAGGGTTTTGTTAACATCCTTACTCAACGTCCCTGCCATCAATTCTCTCCTCCTTGTGAAAGTTTCTTTACCTAATGCAATTCTTTATTTAATATCCCTACTAATTGGACCATTTTATTCCAAAACACTTCCGAGATACATAAACTGCTCTAGTTTTTGCCCTCCAACTTTAATGTTTAACTTGGCCGATCTCTTTCTGAAAAATCACATAACCTTTTTTTTATTTACATTTATTCTCACCCTGTACCTATCACACTGAATTTCTAATTAACTCAGCAATGCTTGCAACCTCTTAGCTAACTGACAAACTAAACCATGGTCATCATGAAGTATACCTGGTTTAATGAGCTCTTTCATTCCTATCTCATTTCCTCCCATGCCTCTTTAATCATTTCCTCCACATAAATGTGGAACAGCATAGGTGGTAATTGACAACCCTACCATGCACCTCTTCCTAACACTGTCAATCACGACTCTCTGTCCCCACTCATATCTGAGCAGTCTGAGACATGCAGATTGCAGATTAGTCTTCTATCCTTCCAATCTATTCCTCTTTTCTGCAATATATTTCTTAGTTTTTCCGAATTCACTCCATCACATACCTTTTTGAAAAATATGGAAAAGGCAAATACGTCCAATTTATTCTATATTCATCTCTATTAATGATCTCATTACTGCAATGGTATCACAAGTGCCTCTCCCTTTCCTTAACCCTAACTGATCATTTTATGGTATGAGGGCTAGGATATATTCCAATAAGAGTCTTAAATAAATAACACCATAATCCTAAAGATTAAATACAGTTTATGTGCAAACTTGGTTTGAGGCATGGCTAGCTAGCTAGAATAAAGCTTTGGATGCCTCATTTGACAGTGGATGGCCACGAAGCACAAAAGTGAGCATGAGAGTACCTGAGTACCTCCTTATAACAACCAAACTCATTCATATTTTTTCCAATAATACTATATCATTAATTAAAGGTACATGCTTCTTGATTATTAACAATTTATCAATCACCCTAATAAGCTCACATTTTTTTGTTGAGATCCATTCTTAATTGGCTATTTATTGGGTATTATTATTTAATTAAAGACTTCATTTTATTTCTTTATTCTTTGATTTATGCGTGGTCATTTAAACAACTATTAGGCTTACGATGACTGTTCCCAACATCCCATTAACGAATAAACATCCTAATTATTTAGTAAACATTTTAGTTCACTACGTAAGATTGATCAATGAAAGAGTACCTTTTAGTAACTGTTTCTCTAACACTGCATTTATATTTCATCAATTTTTTATGCCATGTAGCAAAGGTGAATTCACATGCAAATATAATCCACACCATAATCTATCTGTGAAATCTAATAACCGTTACCCTTCTAGAGATGAGATTGATGACTGAAATAAATGATCTATGAGTCGTGGGGAAACTAGCAATTGATGAAAGAGGCTTGCTTCTGAATGCAAGGGATAGTTCATTTTTCATTATTTTAATTAGTTATGGAACATGATACAATCCCAGGTAAATCTCTTCTCACCTTCTAAAATTAGATTAAACCAAAATGGTAGATTTGTGATAGACACTGATTTTTAAGTTTCAGTTTTTGGGTCTTCAGATTTTTAAGATTCTCAGTTCCAACTGGATACCCACCATTCAAGAATGAAATTTTGGTTTTAATTGCTATTATTGATAAATTATTGATTGAAATAATTGGGGGGGATACTCGACAATGGCATACATAATAAATTGTTATTAATAAACATTTATTCATGAATACACTGCCGACATTTAAGAAATTTACACTGTGTAATCGCAAGACAGATGTGAACATTGCCTGCAACTATTCCTCGTTTTCCTTCTTTTTCTAATCGTTTGGTTTGTAAAAATGTAACAGAAGTTGTTAACTACGATCCAGCCTGATGCATCCCTAGTATTTGGATGACTTGAGCCAGCTAGATCTGTTGCCTGATCACACTTTCTATTGCAATTTTAGTATTGTAATGGCCTGTCACTTGCACATTTTGAAATCTGTTCCCAATAGCTGGTTTTGTGAGCTCTTTGCTATGCTGTTGCAAACATTTACATCACTGGTTGGTTTTTATTGGCAATTTTTTATTATTTTCATTATAAATATGTGAAGCCAGATAGCTAATAACAAACATATTGAAAAACATAACTATGTCAGTGAGCGACATTGTGGTGTGTACCTGGTAATCATCTGGTCCATAGTATCAACACCAGCTTTATATTTATTACAATATATTTTACAATATGTGGCTGCTTTTTGGGAATGTTGTGAATAGCCATATCTGCATGCATCATTGATAATAGAATTCCTGCTTTGCTTTTCTTCAGCACATATTAGCAGTGTGTTACTTTTCCATGATTTTCAAAAAGTGTAGCATATGCCTCTCTTGACTGGTGTGTTGTCATTACTTTTACAATACACTATTTATTTTTCCACCTAGTATCAACAATCTTTAGCTTCCATGATAAGAAGAGCTTAGAAAGTGGTAACATATTTAAAAAAAATATCCAAGACCTGAAGACATCCAGGGAGTTTGTGTGAAACTGCTGTCACACAAATAATTGATGCAATGGAGACTCAAGAAAGCAGAATTTAGTCTTCATCCGTCTTCAGAATTACACTTAAGTACTTTTTTTTTAACCATCACACACAAAATACTATCAATGTAAGATTTAAATTCCGAAAAGATTTCTAGAACAAGTAATATTCACTTCATGTAGCAAGTAACAAGTGAAACAAATAAACCACCAAAGAAATGCAAGCAAAATAATACTTTTTTGCAATTAATTTTTCATTATGAATAAACATAAAATTAAAACTGGATTTCACTTATCTGGTGAGATTAATAATATTTGTATGTACCTTTAGTATCATTGTCTGATGTTAACCACCAATACTATAAGGTTATTACAAATAATTAACCACAAACAAACTGGATCACGAAAGACTTTTGTGGAGGAATACAATTATCTACAAGGTTTGCCCCAAAAGTGGTATGACATATTTTTTCCCAGATGGATGGTGGTTTCTCTGGCTTGGTTCGAGGGAAGGGAGTCTCAGGAAAGACTGGAGGCCAGTGGTAGTTGGCTCCCAACCTTTGCAAAGTGGGAATCATTTTTCATTTGTTTCAAAACCTCCATAATGTGACCTCATTATGCTCCGCCATAAACCTTAATGGAACAGTGCTATGCTATCAAATTTTGTGTGAAACTGGGCAAAACCAGGAAAGAGACTAATGACATGCTCAAGGCGGCTCATTGTGATAACAACATGGTTAGATCGGGTGTTTTTGATTGGCAAAATTTGTTTTGGGAGGGTAGAGGAAACGAAGACGCCAAATGTACAACACACCCTTTGACCTCAAAAAAAGACTAAATTATTGCAAGAGTGAAGGGTTTGTTGGACAGGGATAGCAGATTAAGTATTGGCATGGTTTCTGATGAATTTGGCATCCCTAAAAGTAATATGCATTGCCTAGTGACCAAAAACATGAGTATGAGATAGGTATGTGCGAAGTTGGTGCTATGAGTACTCTCGGACGAACAATTGGATTATCTGCCAAGAGCTTTTCAACCATGCCTCAGCCACTCTACGGCCCTGGCGTTGCCCCACCAAACTTCTTTCTATTCCCCCACCTCAAATCCATGCAGACAGGACATCACCATGGCTCGGTGGAAGTATTACAACAGGCATGGCAAGGGAGTTTAGCAGCATTTCGGGTGCCACCTTACATAAGGTCTTGAAAATCCACTGGCAGCGGTGTATGTATGCATAATGGTGCTCCTTTGAAGACTTTTGAGTGAAAGTATCAATTCTGGCAATAATTTTTTTTAATCGACTTTGTCCTAAAGCTTAGGGAAAAGTCTTTAGAAGGATGACAAACATAAACACATAGTGGCCTGCATATGACATATGTATGTGATTGGTTTCATCACATAGGTAATATCTAATAAGAGCTTTTAATAAAAAACATATAAAAACTGGGCAATTACAATTTGCCTAAATCCACCATATAAACTAAAATATAAATAATGGAACAACAAAGATTTTCCAAAATAACACTACCATTTTTCCGAGGATAAATGATACTTAGAGAGTACTACTTCCATTTCATTTCTCTGGTAACTCTTTTGAAGTTGATCAATGGCAAAAACACCTACATCAGACCTTTCAATTAGAATTATTGCTGAACCACTAGTATGGTTCAAAAAGGTATGACTTGATATTTTCTTTCATATCCCATCAAAAGGACAAAAAATATACAATGGTAGTTACAGGATTTCAGCATAGTAGCATTTAAATGCCTGTGAATGGCTATTTTCACATTGAAATTGTCACTTCAAATTTCCATTACTTTGTATGGAAAAATATTCTTTTTGATATGTTATAAAAACAATTCTGCATTGGCCCTTGGAAAAATTCTCTGACTTTCCACTCAATCCCTGTAACTTGGTAACACACATGCCATTAACAAGGGCCCAAGGACATTGTACGTTCATTTGGTTCTCTGGTGAAATGACTTTTAGGACTCCACTTAAAATAATGGAGACATTCTCCAGGTGATGGACTTATTTCAAAGGTTGATGTGGGCAAGATGCAAGACTGAAGCTTCTTAGTAGTACCAATAAAGTTATAAATTAATGGGGTAGGTGTAAACAATTTCCTGATTACATACGGAAGATTTTGCTTGTATATTTCTACCAGTGAATTCTAAACATTGTCTTATTTGACACTGATGAAAACTTATTGACCAATTCTTTCCTGGTTCCTCTCTATTCAAAATCAGCCATTCACTCCATAGGGGTCACAAATGTGGATTGGACAGTAAAAAACTGACCCTTTGTACTTTGACAACAAGCAAAAGATCACCCTTCTACATTTCTATCTCTCTTGTAATTCATGCTGAGCTACTCACCCGAGGCTAAAAATACCATCACTTGACTAAAAGTTGGCTTGTAGAGCAAATATTTGTGAGGGTTTTCTCTTTTCATCGGCCGCTCACCATTTTCATGGCATGACACCATTGGATATGACCCCTTGCTTGATCCACAGTAACCTTTTTCCTGTAATTTTGCAAGAGGGATACTGATAATTCATTTCAGGGCAACTTAATAACTCCACTTACTCAGCTTTATTCCAGAAAATTTAGGAAACCAAATAAAATCAACTTATGAAAACTTACAAAAGGTAGTCTCCCTGGTGCAGGTGATGCATCATAAATATGATTGAAGTCTTCCTGTGGCTCTCTCTCTAGAGTTTGGATAATTCTAAACATATCCATGGTCAGTTCACTGAATTTCACCTGTAGGGTAAGTGTATACCTTGAATAAGATTTCTAGTCAAACCTACCCCTTCAATAACACCAAAAAAAACATATTTTGAAAAGAGGAAATAAGAATAATATGATTTGAATTTGCCTTTGCACAGGGTATATATACATTCACGAATAAAGTATTTTACTAAAATACAATCAAATTTACTCATTAGCAGTAGATGGTTACACTTGGGAGAATATACTCCTACCTGATCATTACAATTTCCAACTATAAGAATTTCTTGCAGGGTTAAGTTCATTACAGGTGACTTCTCTACAGGAGGTGTTGTCAGAGGACTTAATCTAGGATGAAAGAAAAAAGAAGATAAGCAATTTCCTTTGAACTTAGACCAGGACATCAATTGAAAAATACTTAAGCAATGCAGCACACCTGTGAGATAAAATGATAGCATTTGAATCTGCATGAAGAACACTAACTACACCATCAGCCTTAATGAATGATTTAATTTCCTCCAACACCAAAGACCATTCCAGCTGATCATCTGGTTCATATGTACTTGTATAATCAACAATCTGCTTATCCAACTCCTAAAAAGAAAGGACATGTATGAAAAACATTGGTAGAAAATTCTCCAACAAACTGGAAAAGAAATAAAGTGAATCACGCTGGAAAACTTGCAAAACAAATACATCATTCAATAGAAAATAACAACATTCTCAAAAAAGACTTGTGAATCATTAGCCTTTAAGTTTTTTGTTAAAAATTTCCATCAAAACAACTACAGTAAGTGACAAAATATAAAGCAACCTATGACGTGACTCACCATGACCAATTCTCGAACAACCTTCATCTTCTTCAAAAGCAAGCAAACAACAATGAATCTGGCATAGTAGCGCAACTTCTTTACCATTAAATCAGATCTAAGAGAGAAAAAAAAACAAGAGAACTTAGTTGGAGATGCAATAATATAGAAATAATGTCATAATAACAAAGATAATATTAGTTACCTATCCTCCTTGGAAGCTCTTGAATAGTATGCTCTTCCTCTGATGGCAGCATAGAATGAATATGCCTCATTGAGATAATTAGTTTCACTAGTGCGTAAACTGTAAAATAAATATGAAACATATTAACACAAAAATAAATGTTTCCCAGTAATTCTATGAAATCATCACATGAATAATGCATACTATTTAATCTATTTTATAATATTCAAACATAATGCAGATGTATGTTGTCGATTTTTAAGTGGGAAAAGTCGATGAAAGTGTTTACTTATGTTAATAAGAATATCAAAATTTTTAATTGTGTAACAATTAAAAACTAAATCAATACTTTAACTACTTTCCCAAAGGATTAACTTACTAATAATGGTAATACAGTTGACCAATTTTGGATGCAATTTCTCCAATTTGCCATCTTTTAAGACCATATTTTGAATCTAAAATTTGCCTGAAAAAGATGGAAGAACATTTGCACTTCAGTGAGTTATTCCGACAAAATTTATCCATATTTACTCACCCCAGACTTGTAGTAATTATCACACTGAGTCTGGGTTAGGGAACCAGGGGAATGAAGAAAAATATTCACTATTTTCACACAAAATCAGGAAATAAGCAAAGAAGTAGATTAAAACCCTTATTATAAATCAATTGGCCACCAACCTACATCTTACGGCTTCATATAAAATTATATGCACACTTCAAACAGAATATTTAGTGAAATTATTTGAATTTGCAAGAGTTTATTTATTTTATTTAAATAAGTAACAACATGGGCCATGCTACAGTATCTAGAACAGTACGACAGATGAGGGTGCTTAGTTATTCAAGTCATCCTCATGTCCTATGAAATGAATTAACATTGTTTTATCACTAATGAAGCATTTCAGAGGGATCAGGATGGTGTGGCGGCTATCGTACTGGCTTCTCACCCAGAAGGCCCAGGTTCAAATTCCGGCATCAGTGGATATCTTTCAGTGGCATCCTGATCCCTACTTGAGGTGCTTTGTGGAGGGCACTTTGAGTGAGTACGCTGTCCATTGGATGGGACGTTAAGCTGCGGACCCCTTGGCGCCTTTCATTAAGAGTAGGCTAATGCCGACGCAAGGTTTCTCTCCACCCTTCATCCTTTACTCCAACCCTAATGGCGCAAATGACCTTAGATGCCGGTTGCCTTCCCTAAATACGACTACTATGAAGCATTTCACAAACTTTGTCAAAGTGTTGACATAGAGATCACAGAATACTGTTAAAATTAATCATTAGGAGATGATTGAGCAACAATGCAAACCTGCTACTAAGAGGCTATTAAGTTAAACCATGGCCAAAACTGTAATTGACATGTAAAGTTTCTTATTTACAATAAACAAAGCGGTGAAAGTGACAACAATTACATTGAAACTAAGGACATTGGTTTACCTTCAAAAGAGGGAATTAGTTCAACAATTTGAAGTTACATTTGAAAAGCTTACCGAATTGTAACTTTGAACATTGTCTTAAAAATATAAGCATGAGGGAGACATCATTGTTAAGTTTCTATATCCTCATGGACCATTGACCTCATTTTACAGGCTAACGCATGGAATTTGCTGTCTAACATCCATTCCTTACATACTTCTTGTCTTTGCCCTCTCACAGACTACACATGAAAGATCATAGCATTTATCAACTGAATGTACAATATTAATGGCAGAAAAAATACTCAAACCAAAGCTCTGTAATGGTTGAAAACTAAATTTGTGGATCATACTATTCAAAATTTTCCACTGACGTTGTGAACAAATAATATATCATTAACAATATTCATGAAATTATTTAAAGTTAACAATATTCAAAAATATCATAAAATAAGATATATTGTACAATTAATAAACTTATAATTACCTGACTATTTCTGGACTCTCATACAACAAATTTCATTCAACAAACAAACGTAGAGGAAGTTAACGGCACCTACTCCCAATAATACATACATGAAGCAGTTACATATCCACTATAGAAACAATAAACAGTGTGTACACTAGGTCCCATACTGTTCTTCATTTATATTTATGAAAAAAAACTAATGCAAAGAGTGATGAAGTATGTGAAATTCATCACAGAGATGATCTGAATTAAATACTATGTTAAAAAACTACTTGATAGAGTAAAATGTTAATAATTTCCAAGCACACTTAGGATATTGGTTCACAAAAAATGAGCTTACAATAAATTTACTATGAACAATTTTAGCAAAAAAATAGAAGCCCCTGAAATTGATCTTTACAGCAAGGATAGACTTCTGAAAAAAGTTAGCAGCAGCAACTATTTAGACTTAATGACTAATGACAGCTTAAACTGGAATGAACATATTTGGCATTTATGCAGTAACTTTTCAGAATTTCCTATGCCCTAACAAAACTAGAAAAGGTTATAGAACAGTTTTAAAAACAGTGTATGTTGTAACACACTTTCTAATGTGCTGTGAAATTATTTTTTGGGGCTTTGCTACTGATGTTGACAAAGTATTCATCATGCAAAAAAGAGTAATAAGATAGATGGCCAAAATTCCTAAAAGAGAATCATGTAGACCTCATTTTGTAAATCTTGAAGTCTTACCTGTATGGTTGTATTTATATCAGGCGTGTGTATGTTCAAGAAAATACGTACAGACAAAGAAATGAGGTGCACGTTATGAAGCATTTCACTTCTTTAATATACTTTACACTTTCAGGCTTCACTTTGAAGACTTTAATGTATGTTTTTTTTAAGTTTGTGGAAAATTACTAACTCTTTTAATGTGGACCTCCACTTCTTTATTTCAAAAAGGACCTCTTTATGCTGGCATTAAAATATATAATCATTTACCAGCAGGCATAAAAGATACCCACTTGTATCAATGTTTAAATCTAGATTTAAATAGAGTATTGTTCTAATGATTTAAATGAATATTTGTCAAAAAGGCATGACCAGTGATAAATTTATTAAAAACCATTTCTCTGATAAATACATGCATATGTCCATGTTTTTGTGTTATATATCTCATATTAAACTAATGTAAAATAACAAGATGAAATAAATGAATGGGAAGGAAAAGTGTTACATTTTTTACAGAGATAAAACTATTAAGTGAAATTTTCTATAAAAAATTAGACTAATAATATTTCTAATCATACAAATGTTTCACAATGATTTTTTATATGAATCATTATTTTTTTATAATATTGAAAAAAATAGTGGTCCAGCATCCATTTAGTGAAAAGCGCACAAAAACTGCCAATTTTGGAAGGAGGAATGAAAATGGCATTTTTATTTAGTATGATAAAAGGATGTATTTGGGATGAATATTAAAGATGAGACTTAAGGATTATCTCTCAATCCCATTCACTAAAAATTACATCAATAATTAACCACGTTTTTCTCCAAAATAATCTCTCTAAGACATCAGAAAAGAATTTTAGGGACTAAATCAAACAATTTATGGGTTCATACATATTTTTCCTATTTAACAAAGTGCACCTTACTAAGCATGTCTAGGAAACAGACGACATTAAGAATTCACCTCATGTTTGAGTGTCTATCATTAAATGCCAGAAGAACTAGATAAATAAAAATTAACATGGCTACTAAAATCAGTGGGAGGATAAAATGTACCAGATTTCATCCAAATCTGAGGTAATGGTGTAATGGCTTGGTTAAACTGACATGGAATTGCCCAGAAATGAACCAGAGAAAAATAAAAGGGGTGGAAAGGGAAACAAAGTTCCACCAGACCATAACATAACCATTCCACTAATAAATTTAACCCATAAGCTGTAGGGATATATTCCTGTCAAGTTCACAATTTATGTCAATTACCCATCAATTTACTATTTAGGAATATCCATTATTTTGGCATCTAATTTATTTAGGTTTTACTTTTCTGGCAGACAAATGAGAATTCTTTAATAACATGAGATAAATGCAACTTTTACACTCAAAGGGTATAATTGCTAGGATGGACTTATCCTTTTGAGGTAAGTAACTGGTGCCTATTTTGGTAGAATATATATACGCAGATTCCACTAAAATATTTATTTTGCTTGAGCATGATTTCGTTGCTAGGCAACATCATCATTATCGGATGAAACCATGTTTGGGCAAAATAAAAATTCTAGTGAAAACTGCAGAGCTAGTCTTCCCTTATTCCCGCCTCGAATGAAAGACTTTAACCATGTAGCATCTGAGACAGAGTCTTGTATATACTGTTTAGTCCTACCTAGTTAATATTATTCATGTATACATGGCATATGGCGCAATCAGTTAAATAAGCTAACTTGCAACTTCTTATGTACCATCACTAAATCTAAGGGTAAATGTTTAGGTATTTCACAAAATTAACAATTCAAATGATTAAGAAGGTAGTAGTTTCTGCCTCAAGTCTAAAAATGTTAAACCCACATTCATATTAAGCCATAACCACAGTAATCAACCCAAAGGTCGGTTTGGTAGGCAATGTTGGAGTTCACCCAGTACTAAGCCCAACGGTGTGAAGTTCACACATCAGGGTAGGGGGGCCAGGGCTGGCTATGGTTTCCCAGTAAGATCTGGTACCTGAAAAATTACACGACTTGTATGGAGCAGAGGGTGCCCGAGGGGCATGCCCAGGAATGGAACCTGGTTCCTCTAAGTAGTCTAATGCTCTACTCCTGGACTTTCCTAGATTACTCTGAAGATATCAATAATCCATAATTTTCAAAATCATGTGTAAGTTTTATGAGGAACTACAGTGATTACAAAACCACAACAATACATTACACTGCGATAAGAGAAATGCCTCTGTTTAGTTGTCTACTTACATTCACTTACAAAATGAAAATTACAGCATGGCTACCATCATTCTGAATCGAATGGTGCATTTTCAGTCAGTACAGATTTTGAATTCCTTATACCTATACAAATGTTTGTTCTGCAAGGGCAATTCTATAATTTTTATTGCATGACTAACCGACATATGACTACATTTGATCAAGTATCACTAGTCATATAAAAATAGACAGCTATCTATTCTTTCAGTTAGATAGATATTTTCTGAATATTACAATTCACTTTCAGATACTCTTTTTGTGCCAATTCCCTTTTAGATGGCAATTCGCTGACCACATAACTCTAACAAATTTTGCTATTGGCTAGTTTTTTTCCCAATGAGTCATGCAATCTGTACATCTTAAATGGGATGAACATATCTCCCAGGTATGTAAGAAAATTAATTCAGTTTACTACCAAATATTAGTTTTAAAACACACTAAGTTTATATTTGCTAAAATGTTATATTATGGCTTGTTTTACTCTGTAAATTCTAATGGTAATGTAATCTGGGGAGCATCATCCTCGTGAAATAAAGTATTTTTAGTTCAGGAAAAAATAGCAAAACTCACATGCAATCAACCTTACTGTGCACATTGTCAACCTCTTTTTAAATATTTGGGAATATTAACTATACATTGTGTATTTATATGTATGTATCACGCAATGATGTATGCTATGAAAAACAAGAGTGAATTCACAATGAATAAGAATTATCGCTGTCACAATGCCAGAAGATGTGAAAACAAACCTGTCTAAGGTACCTAAGGGATCAACATCAATGGGCACACATTGTTTTACAACCTGGCTAGCCATTTAAAAAAGAGACAAGATTTTCACTACACAAGAATCTATTAGCGTAACTGGTTGATGAGTGTCATTATAGTATAAATGAATATCTATGTAAAACAAAGTGTATTTGGTTTCCTATCATAACTGTATTTGAACATCTATTGGGAATATTTTGAACTATATACCAAAGACTTATCATGTACACTTGTCATGTATACTCAATACTGTACACTGTGTCTGCTGCACAAATAAATATATTATTACTATGGTTATGTGAATAAAAAAGTTGATTTTAAAAATATTCATCGAGATAACACATTTTTTCAGTCTAAGTATTTTTTTCTTAAATCAAAACGACGTTGGTGATTAAAAGAAAACATGGTATCAGCAAACAAATAAGTTTTTTCAAGCAGAAAACCTAATTATATATACCCTTCGAGTCAAACGGACAAAAAAAACATTAAGCCAATTACAAAATTTGTTAAGATTCAAAGAGAACTTGAATAACTTAAAAATGATGACAAGTACTCCCGGAACTACTTTAATACACACAAATGTTACCAGTATTTTGATTAAACACCTGCAAAGATTATTGAACATAAAAAGTTGTTTGATTGTGAATAATCACCGAAAATATAATCACGAATGTAAAAATTGAAAATATGGGTCACTATCTGGAACATATATTGTATGTAACAACGATATTAATATTATAGGTACTGTGTTAATACTTGTCACATGGAGGGCTATATTTAGAGGTTAAATAAGGGTATAAGATTTAGTAGACAAATGAAACTAATATCCCAGTATGACAAAAGTAGTACCTTCGCTATCAAAGGAAAGACAATTAGGTTCAAGGCAATATGAGTCAAGTGATAAAAAATCGCTGCAAATATGAGGCGAAAGTTTCATAATATACATGAAAATTAACGATGAAAAACGAAGTATCTCAGACAAAAATGTCTATATCAAGAATATACACCACAAGCAATGAAGGCGTACTTCCCAATCTTCAAGCAAAACATTTTGTAACAATACATCCTAACAGCCACAACCGTTTATATTATTATTTCATATGTGAGAACAATGTCAAAGTTGAATGCATGATTATTTACCTATGTTGCTGTTGAAATTTCCATAGTTTGGTATACACATCAAAAGTCCTTCCAAAGTACGCTTGCCATTGTTTATGGCCATACTGGGGCAGGTCTCTGAAATTCAAGCAATGGTGTATTAGTTTTGTACACAGTAAACAAAGTTTTTGAAAATCTTCTCCATTCGCCTACAACTAAAATAGCTTCAAAGTAAAACCAATGACCATAGCTTACGATGGAAATAACTTAAAGTATTTATTAAGTGCACTGCACATGTACTCTACTTGATAAACTAATGTAATGTATACAAAACCAACACATAAAACTATTACTCTTAAGTTAACACAAAACTAACAGATACATGAACGAAAAATGCGTTATTACAGTCCAAATTGAAAGAATAACATCCTACAAATTGATGATGACTATGATAGGATCATAAATCGGCTAAATAATCTAAACTATTTGCTTTCCCAACAAGAATTAAAATGATCATCGTAAAGAAGCCGCTATAGAAATCTTCGTTGACATGCTAAAAATCCGTGAATAGAGAGAATGCGCTCGAGGGAAAATTTAATAGCGGTTATAAACGTTAATTACCTTAATCCATTGAATAGTTGTTTCGATTTTTCCAACAAATGACAAAATTCTATTACAATTTTCCTTTCGTGCTCATCCATTCCTGCCATGATGACCATTTCTCCAAAGTAGACGGAAGTAGTGACATAAGGTTGCTCAGTGTTGCCAGTTCTATTGCACCAAAATATTAGGTAATTGAAAACTCTTTTATATAGTGTAATTAATTTTTGTTCTAATTTATGGATGTGTTTTGAACGGTTAAATAAATTAAATCTTCATTAGTAGTCATTAATTATGTAAGAAACTTGGCAACATCAGTTTGGCAGAATTTTGAAATTGCGAATGAGGTAATCTCGACTAACAAATTTTTATTTTTACAATTATTCACCATTGAAACTTTAAAAAAAGAATACATTGATTGCGCGAGTACACGAATTCTAAGACTGACATAAGCAGTAAATTCGGAAAAGCTTCATTTTAGTTAATATTTAGTTCAGTGGGCGATTGCACGCTGGTAGAAGCACTTAAGCAAATTTAAAAAGTGAAACGAGAAAAAAGAAGTTATGTAGAAGGATAAAAATTACTCAGAATAGCATATTGGTTTCAGTACGGTGGAGAGCAGTAGCTCTTAAGCCTGATTCTATTACGCTCCGGAGTCTTAAATCCAATATGAACATTAATCAACAACCTAGCGTACCCAGTACCTACTCACTTGATATGTTTTTCATATTTGTAATTTTCCGCTTTAAGCTACATTTCATATGCGATTTTTTTACGAGCATATATAATGTATGTGAAACATTAAATGTATTAATCTTCTTAGACTTAAATTAAATCAGTAGATCAACAAAATTGGTAAATTTTAATTTCGGTTGATTTTCTCCAATGTAAATCACACTTATTCTTGATTCCATAATGAAAGGGGAAGTTCTGAATGTGTAAATGTGAAAACCATGAAAACGTCTATCAATTCATTCGTCGATACATTCTTTGTATCGATAGAATATTGAAAAATCGATAAGTTCCCATTTCGATAAGACAAGGTCGTTCGACACAATTCGATCGACTACGAGCCGGTTCTTTGGAATATACCGTCGGCTTACATTTTGCAAGTTTATGGTGCTGTTGTATTAATAAATTTTATCTTAGTGATTATAAAATGAAATTTGCTATATGTACAGTTTCGAACACATCGCGTGCGCGGACGGGCACGTTGAAATATTTAAATAGTTTACCAGATATCTGTTTAGAGACTCCAATGCTGTTTTTATATTCAAAGGTAAGTCTAGACCTTGAGATTTTAGCATCTGACGATTACTCTTACTCTGCTTACTCTATCGTCCAAAGTTTTTAATTCTTCATAATTTGTGCTGAATTTTGCATTGTTTTATTTAGGGTGGGTGTGTTCCTCATCTAACTTTAGATGTTTTAGAATCTGTTACAAAAGAAACTTTGGGTATTCAGCTCCCGCTCTCCACTACTCTGCCGTGCTACAAACCGATGAAGGAATACAAGAATGGAATATCAAACTTTATTGGAATGAAGGTTGGTTTATTTAATCCTTGAATTATTATTAGTCTTCTTGCCATTGCATAAGTGATGTTTCAGAGTTGTCCCAGAGTATTTCGCCTAACCAGGCGATACATATATGTGTCACTCAACACTTACAGTTAAATTTTTCCAAGACTTGTGCCATAATCTCTTGGACAAATGTTATTATCGCAGATAGAATAGTATGATTATCGAAACCCAATTTCCTCTGGTAAAAGTTCATAGCAAAATTATGAGTATTAAAACAAAGGTTAAATAACCAACTACGAGACCATTTTAAGGAATTGAAATTATCTTCTTGTTACTCAAATAACTCAAATCAAAGAGAGAAAATCATTAAAGTAATGCTTTCCTATGAAATAGAAAAATGAATATCGGCATATTAATTATAAATTAAAATAAAGCAATATGACTATGCTGTACAAAATATAAATAGAATTCAAGAAAATGTAAATGAAACACATTTTTACCAGGGGCTCACCATTTCTCATATCCTTTTCACCTTTTCCTCCACTTATATGAGACTTAAAGTAAACTTTACGCTTTCAGGCTACACTTTGTGGAATTATTACTCTGATTTTATTTTAGGGCACAATTTGTTTCCCCGACTTGCAGCATAATCAGGTACAAGGTTCGTTCACATGCATTCTGCAAGTTGGTGACACATTGTACCTTGAAATAAAGTCTATGGAAAATTATAAACTCATTTAATGTGGATAGATGAGACTTGTATAGGTTTCAAATAAGTTTCATATCTTTCCAGTAAAGCATTAGTTGCTCAGTCAGCCAAGGGGTCGCAAGCATTGCTGAGTGAATTGGAGGTTCAGTGCGATAGATATGGAATGAGAATCAATATTAATAAAACCAAGGTTATGTGATTTTCCAGAAAGAAAAAGGCTAAGCTAAACATTAAAATAGGTAGGGAAAAAATAGAGCAGGTGGAACAGTTTACGTATCTCGGAAGTGTTTTTGACCAGCACGGTCAAAGTAGGAGGGACGTAAGGAGAAAAATTGCGCTAGGCAAGGAGACAAGGAGGAGGGAGCTTAAGATGGGGACGTTGAGTAGGGAGGTTAAGAAAAGACTCTTCAAAACTTTTATATGGAGTACGTCGCGGAAACGTGTTTGCTGAAGCAGGAGGATAGGCATGGATTGGAGGCTTTTGAAATGTGGGTGTGGAGAAGAGTGAATAAGGTGAAATGGACTGAAAGGAAAACAAATGAGGAAGTACTTGGGATGGTGGGTGAGGAGAGGGGTATGTTGGGAGATCTCCTATGGAGGCAGGAAAAATGGATGAAAGGTGTATTGAGCGACAGTGGGATGTTGAAGAAGGTAATAGAGGGGAGAATGTTAGGCAAACGAGGAAAGGGCAGGAACAGGATAGGGATGTTGGGCGGAATGAAGGGAGGAAAGAAGTGCACAGAAATGAAGAGGGACCTGATGTAGAGTAGGTTGCTGGATTGGGTTTTGTTTGGAGTTACAAAATATTTATTTGATAGTTGTGTCCATCCAAAAACCTACCTTAACTGGTAGATAACCTAATAAAAATCTCTCCAGTGTGTTGCTAAGTTCTGTGCTGCATTTAATTTTACTCACAATTGACCGTCTAATGTGTACTCAGAATTTGTTAAGCAAACAAATACATCTCTTTTGTCTTCTCTATTCCATCAGTAACTGTATTTCTGCTGTTATGGCACCCTTTCTAAAACCAAACTGATCTTCCCTAAGTAATCATTTCATTTCTTCTCCAACCTGTTTATTATCGTAAGGACTGCCTTGCAAAACCAAACTTCTGGTATATTACTCACATATAGCTGATTTTCTCTTCTTTTGTATAGGAATTATTGCTAATTGTATGAAGACTTCAGGCCAAATCCCTTCCTCCAAAAATATCTGTCGCCTCCAGAATTAGAACCCAGGCCCTCTCAGTGAGATGCCTTTACGTTAGTCACCACACAATCCCAATCCCCGGGTGGTCTGGGCTCAAATGCCTGCGAGGCTCAGGATTAAGGAACTAGACTCCCTAAATACCCTATGTACTTGTGGGTTTTGCACACCTTAGGGTTTATGGGGACCAGGGTGGTGCAGTGGCCAATGTGCTAGCTTCCCACCTCAAGGGTTCGATTCCTTGAGGCAGCAGGATTTTTTTCAGTGGCATCCCAATCCGTACTTGGGATTGTTATGTTGAGAGCAGCACTTCAAGTGGACTATGCCATCAATGGGATGAGATATTAAATTCTGGATTTCTTGAAGCCTTCTTAAATTCTGGATTTTCAATGCCAGATTTCTCCTAGCCCTTCGTCCAATTCCTGATTATCCTAACCATAACAAACTACTAACCAATCCCTTATGATGAAAATGAGGTTAGCTGTCATAACCTATACCATCATTCATAGCTTGTTCTGATACCTGATTAAAATTTTTTGTTATATTTCTAATATTGTACTTGGATTTCCCTTTCATATTTAGTGACAGTACTTTCTCTTTCCTGTGAAGCCCACCAAGATCCCCTGTTGTCTGTCATTTCTCCATATCTTTGCATTGCTGTCACGTTTCTTTTGCCCCATTAGTTCCTAGCTTTCCATACCCTTTCACTGTTTGTATTGTTTCATATAGAGCTTTTGGGATACCATTTTGAGGTGCTCCCATCATTCTTCTGTTGTATCCATCACACTTTCCTTTTCAGAATATTTTCAACTGCCATTTGGCTAGGGGCTCAACATACCACTTGCTCATCTATCTACCCTTTCCCTATCTATCCCCATCTAAATCTCTTTAAATTTGACATTACATATCATTAATCATAAATTATGGACTGGTTTTGCATCCACTCCCAGGAAACTTCAAATTGCTTACAGCAAAGTCTTTCTAAGTCTATGCGTACCAAAATAAACAGGATCTGTTTATAAAGGATGAGACTGTTTGAATGAATACTTGATTTTATTAGTTACCCTTAAATCATGCTCATCCCCTTGAAAATATATCCTTTGGCTGCCAATGAAATCTTCCCAAAGTTTTGTTCAAATTTCGTATGCTGTCTGGAATGCTTATTAGGGATAGGATTTAAGCCTGTGGTACAGTTTTGTTAGATGTCTTCAATGGTATCCAATCAGTGTCCATTCAATGTGGATTTCAACGTGGAAACTAGGAAAAGGTCTAATTAAAATTGGCAATTTTCCACAAAAATAAAATTTTTATTAATACAACCGGTTTCAATGTAACTACATCATCTTCTGTAGTTACATTGAAACCAGTCGTATTAATAAAAATTTTATTTTTGTGGAAAATTGCCAATTTTAATTAATCATGATATTCCACCATATCATGCCTGAAACGTCTCTTTTTATAGGAAAAGGTCTGCTGGAGCTAGATCCAGAGAGTAGGGTTGCTGGGAAATCACTGGTGTGCTGTTTTTGTCCGAAAACTCATTAACAATCAATGATGTGTGCACCAGTGCATTGTTATGATGAAAGCACTAAGGCTTGTTATACAACATTTGGTGGTCTCTTCTGCAACATGGCTTGTATTATCCTTCTCATAACCTCTATATCGTGCTGCTTATTCACTGTTTGTCCTTTGCGTATATGTTCATAATGAATAATCCCTTCCCAGTCAAAGAAAACGATCACATCACCTTCATGTTTGATCGTGCCATCCAAGCTTTTTGGGTTGTGGAGAAGATGGCTCCTTCCACACACCCCCCCCTTCCCATAAAACTGTGCCCGACTTATAGATTCATTGCCGAATGCCTCTTGAATCATTGTAGAGGTTTCAGTTACACATTTCCCAAGGTTAAAAAAAAATTCAATGCACACACGCAACACCTTCATTCTCAAAACCCAAGAATTTGTACAGCAAGCATGTGCAAGCAGAGAAAAGAATAGCTGTTGTGCAGATACAAGTCGAGATACAGCGATGAGCAAGGCTGTGTTTTACTTTTCACAGATGCTGCTCTAAGGTGACATATCACTGGCTGTGATCTGTCCAGCTGTTGGTGCATAGAAAGACCAGTATCAGGTTTTATGGCAACATGCAATTGAGCGTCTTATGGCCTTTAAGAATGGCTTTACGGAATAATTTTTCTCGAAAAAATAATGTTTCTTTAAGCCATAAAGGGTTTACTAGCTAAAGCTAGGAAACTTTACGAAAAGGCTGGAAAAAATTTGTTCATATATTCATCAGGTTTTAGTTAAAATTAAGCTATTACTTCTACAGCACTCTTATTGGTTTAGACCCATGGTAGTTCCATTTTTCCTAAACCATACTTTGTATATTCCTCCTGCCACCCAATATTGCTTTCTAATCTGCCATTACTACCCAAAGAGTTTTCCTCAGGGAATCTCTTCTGAGTGATTGCCAAAACGAACAAACTTGTTCAATTAATTGGTTATTCACCCTTGCTATGAGTAGATATCGTTCTCCTTATAAAATGAAGCTTTTTTTAATGTGAACAAATTTACTCTTGATGTCATTTTTTACTTTCCTTAAAGAAGTTATGGAGGGAGAGATCCATGCATCTTTCTCTTGTGTACACATTTCAAGCAATACTGCCTTTTTGGTGCTCAGAGGAATGGAAAAATCTACTGCCCTTACATTTGATTATCCTTCCATCCATCTCTCACACATGTTACATAAAAACATTCATGTTGATATATTTGATGTTTTCAGGCTTAACTTTGCGGAAATCAATTATCACTGAAGTAAAAAAACAAAATTTATCTTTTCACCAATTTTATTAGGTGCAACTAGTTTCGACACATCAGTGTTATACTTGGCTAAAATGTCTTATCATACAGGTCATATATGTACATATATATATATATATATATATATATATATATATATATATATATATATATGTTTTCATTCAAACACGAAATCCTACCATACGGCAAAAAAATATTACTTCACACATAGAAATAGATAAAAGGAAAGGGGATAGGAAAACACATAAAATGTGTAATCGGTAGCGCATCCACCCGGCAAGTGGAAGGTCAGGTGTTCAAGTCCCGGATAAGGAAATATTTTTTACATTTGTGATCTGCTCAAATCCGCCTTCCCCACCTCCCTTGTGTTCGTCCTTTATGTGTGTTCCTTTCCCATTTCCTTATCTCTATTTCTTTGTGAATGAATATATATATTTTATATATGTATATATATATATATATATATATGTGACAGTGAGTGGGGAGGGTGAGGCCCAAGGAGAGTGCCACCAGGGGGAAGGGGAGAATTGAGGTGGTCAGGAAGGTTCACGGTTGGAGGTCATGAGGCATGTTCTTAAATGAGATGGAGGTTTCCAGCCGTGGGAATATCTTTCAAAAACAATTTTAATAAGAATATCTTTTTTTCACATATCTTCTTATCTCCAGCTCTTTTAGTATGTCCAATATGTACTCTTTCCAGTAAGGTGCAGGATTTCATGGGTTGTCACTTGTGAAGTCCCTCCTCCAGGAGATGACTCCAAAACAAATTCCACAGGATTCCTGACATTATATTCAAAATGACACACGTAGGGAGCCAGTATCCTCATAAGGAATTCAGTCTGGTCATAAGTGGATGAATTTAATGCACTCTTAATTGGCCTCATGGGTATCTCTTCCTGGGCGGCAAAGCTATTCATGGCCATAGCCTGGTTGCAATCTCCAGAGGAAGCCCAGATTGTTTCATAAGATAGATAGATAAACGTCTTTATATGGGTGAAATTGAGACCCTAAGGTCCCTTCTTCCATTTAACCCTTAGGGTGATCATCCTCTAGGTGCCGGCATCTATGGGGTTCCAGGGTTGGTTTCTATATGTTGAATCATCCATGATTTCTTGGCAATAACTGGCAGTCTTCATGATCACTGTAAAATTGCTCTAATTTTCCAGCAAAATGGTAATGGTTGTGTTGTTTTACAGAAATCAGAAGATTCATTGGAAAATAACACATCGTTCATGATCAATCCTTAGTTAGCCAGTCGACTGAGGGGGTGCAATCACTGCTAAGCACATTAGAAAACCCCGGTACCCCATGTCATCCTCTAGCTTTTCGTATGATGTTGCTCCATTCCCCTAATAACATGACCCTCATTTGTTACTCACCACTATCCTTATACACTTGGAATATCTGTCCATACACTGCATCTACCTTCTTAAACTGCATCTGATATGTGCATGCACTTTGCATGAATCGAGTATCTATGAGTTCTCTTTTTTGTTGACTCCTATCACTCTTTGATCATGTTGTCTTTGCTCTTTTCTCTCAATCCTAAATCAATATAGGTAACTACTCTGCTATTCTTGCTTTTCTACTCTTTGTACACTGTTTTTAACTCATCTGACATACTGGCATTAATTCCCCTCCATCTAACTTCACTCTTGCAAAGAGTGAAGTTAGATGGAGGGGAATTTTGTTTCTTTCCTCTCTCCTTCATAAATAGTGAATATTATTGAAATCTTCTATTTATCAGTTACAACTTGTTTGGAATATCATATTAAACAATTCACTCATAAGTGAGAAGTACCCTACATACTCTGGTTCATATTTCACTAATATTCTCCTTGCAGCATTTCCATTCTTTCAAATTCTCTCTGGAGTTACAACCTCACATTTGCTCATGCTAAATTTCATCCATTCATTTACATTGTCCTAGAACATTGCATACAGAATGTATACAACAATATACAGAACATTGCAACTGAATATTTCATATGGCAATGATAACTGGTGAGTTTTTTTAGCAGAAAACTTACAGAGATTATGATTAGTGAATTCATTCATTTTAGAAAGGACTATCTCCTCTAAATCTTCCATCTTTGAAAGGAATTAAAAGTCATGGCTTAGCATGAAAAAATAAAACAGGCTGTATGTTTAAGAATGTAGGCTTATTGTAATATTTTCACTTTTCATTATCTGCAAACAATTAACTGTGGCATTTTTAAAATGTAGTAACATACTTAAACTGTTGATTTACTATGTCTGTTGCAGAATAGTCTTATGTACTGCACTGTCCAGGATCCTGCTATTTCTACACCCCTTGGTTACAACATGATGGATAAGGTATCCATTTGGTCAAGAAGTGGAAAGGAACATGTGGATGCAGAAAGGTATAAATCATTTTAGTGAGTTGGGAAAGGATGCTAATTTTGAACTTTTTATTTAATCTTTACATGCGTCGATGACTGAGGTCTTTGCCAAGGTATTTTCATTAACAGAGATGTTTTTGGTCATAATGCAAAAGGTATAAATTATATGCATATTACAGTTGTGTAAAAATTAAAGCTTTAAAGGTGGACCCAAAGAAATGGGTGTACAAGATCTGTTCAAAAAGTTCTCAAGTTTTTTTTATTACAAAGAAATACGTCAGTGACAAATTATTGGTCAGGGTCCCCTTCAAAGTAGTCTTCTCCCCAACGTATATACTTATCCCAGCAGGATTTCCACTTTTTAAAACAGTCCTGGAACGCTTTTTCTAGAATGCTCACAAGCTCCGTCGAATTTTTCTCTGTCTATGGAATGGTGGCAAATATTTTTCCTTTGAGCAGGATTTTTAGCATAGGGAACAGGAAACGTCACATGGGGTCAGGTCTAGTGATTAGGGTGGGTGAGGAAGCACAGTGCACTCTTGTTTTTGGCAAAAACAAGTCCTGAGAGAAGAATGAGCTGGTGCGTTGTCTTGGTGAAAAAATCACATACCACTCCTCCAGAGTTTTAGCCATTTTTACCTGATCCTCTCTCTTAGGTGTTTCATAACCCCCAATAGTACTTCGTCTTGACTGCTTGGCATTTAGGTAGGTATTTGTGTTGCACAACCCCCTTTGCATAAAACAAAACAGTCAATACCATGTTGACATTCGAGCAACCTTGTTGAGCTTTTTTGGGGCAGAGGGATGTTTTGCCAATCAGTTGTAAAGATTGTACTGTTGTTTCAATGTCATATCCATAAACCCATGACTCATCACCTGTTGTGATCCTAGACGGGAAGATTTCATCCTCTTCAGCTCGATCAAACAGTTTCTGACAGACTTGAACTCAATGTTTTTTCTGGTCCACTGTTATCAGGCAAGGCACAAATTTGGTGGCGACTCGATGCATCCTCAATTTTTCTGTAAGCATGGACCAATTGAGATCCCACATTCTTCTACAAGTTCCCTGATGGTCAAAGTTTGATTTGCCCAAAGAAGATCATTCACTTTCTCAAAGTAGTGGTGATCAGTTGATGTTGATGGTCTTCCAGGATGCTCGTCATCTTTGACTGATTGCCACCCCTTTTTAAACCAGATAAGCGACTCATAACATGCGGTATGTTTCATAGCATCCTCACCATAAACCTTAATAATCAACTCAAAGGTTTCTGTGTAAAGGATTTGTTGAATTTTGCTCAACAACACTGCTCCTTCAAAGAGCTCATTTCTGTAGATCCAAGTTTTCGCTGCAATCCACTAACTTCCCTTCATATAATTGGCCATAACTAATCAACAAAACAAGACATCGACTGGGCAGTTAATTAAGGCAGTTATTTGATAAGTTTCCTTGGACACAGTACCTCCTTGCAGATTAAATAATAACCTAGTGGAGGCGAGCTATTCAAAAAGTTTGGGAACATTTTAAACAGACCATGTGTAAATGAAGATGCATCTTTGAGAGCAGAATTTGATACATCAAGGAACTGTAATTAGCAAGACCCATGGAATTAATGATGTTACTTGGCAATCAGAAAGAGCAATGATGGATGAAGCCAGAAGGAATACTTGGAAGAGTAGCGCAGGTTAAGAAGACATTCTGCATGTCTGGTCTACTAACATCCAACAGGTCAAACCAGGAAGTCAGGAAGCATTTCAGTAGAACCCACATCCAGGTGATATTGCTTTGTGGTAATGAGAGGCATTGTTACAGCAGCAGAAATAAATAAATGGGATAGATTGAATATACAACAACGAAACAATATGAAGAGGAGGAGGATAAAAGTCTAATTAGATCTGCATGAAAAAGGGGATGACCTTATTGGACAAATTTTGAGGCGATGGCTTTATGAAAGTAGTTTGCAAAGGGAAAGTGAACAGAGTGACCTGCAGAGGAGGAGGAGGTGAGATGAATGAACAAATAATGAATGATGTCAAACGGGAGACATAATGTAAACACAAGAAGAGTATTGGATAGGAGAAATGGGTGGAGCTCTCAATCCATTCTTAGGATTGATGATTATTTTTGATGATGTACCTATATTAGTATGAGAATTTGATTTCCTTTCACTTGTACCAATCATTCCATATAAGGCCAAATGCATAATTGCAAAGCAAATTCAGGAAAAGTAATGAAGGATCTTTAAAGGTTCATAGTTAAACCCTCTGCTTAAGTTTTAGTAACTGCACTAACTAGTTCATGTAAACACTTTCTTCTTTTAGATACATGGATGTAATGGAAGCATTTCGCCCTGATATGTATCAGTGTTTGGGAGATGGGGAAACAAGTGTGAACAGCACCAATAAACGAATACAGAAAAGTATCAAAAGGTCTCTTGATATGTTCCATAAATGCTTGGAAAGGCACAGGCAGTCAGAGGTATGTAGTACTTATTTCTTAAGACTCACCCATAATGAATTACCAAGTAGCCTGTAGGTCAAAGTGTTCAGATGCTAACTGGAGAGTCCAGTTTCAAATTTGGGATGAGATAATTAAGGAAGGTGGGAGATTTGGTGGAATAGCGGTGGTTATTCATGCAGATGGAAAGGGTGGTCGTGCATTCACCCACGTAGAAGGCAGGGCAGAAGTTACAGGAGAGACGATAGATAATTTTTTTTAGGTGCTGATGGCGACAGGTTGGGAGTTGGTAGTAGGGGAGGTGGAGGGTCTTAGAAGATGGCAGCATTTGCAGTGTGGGCAGTTGCATGGTGCGGACAGGGGCACTATTACTACTCCATACTCACAATGCTTCCCACAACCAATCTCTTGATGACTGCTTCTCTGTTTCGGTGATTGAAACCCTTCCCAAATCTGCAAGTGGTATAGAAGTGAGAACCCGTGAGATGATTCACGTCTGGGTGTGCCAGTCATTTAAACCTCCCGGGCTAAACCAAGCCCACTGAATGTATCCAATAGCTGCCTACATATCCCCTCCCACCCCCTTGTCCATTTCCTATTGGTCCCTTACCTCGCCTCCCCTCACCTGTTCCCCGCACTTGTCTTCTCCAGTCTTCCCCTAGAACGTCATTCTAATGAAGACATGAGAGGAATTAGTATTGCTACAATATAATGTTGTGCATTTATTCAGTGTTCACCATCTCTGGTCCAAAATGTAACATACGGTAGGTGATATATATTTAAGCATACAAGGATGCACAATGTTATATTTATTAGAAGAATGTTGGAAATATGTGATGAAAAGGTTAAAGAAAAATGTTATTTTTTGCTGGTTAGGGTTCATTTTGAATAAAAAAAACCATAAACACAGTAATCAACCCGAAGGTCTGTTTAGTAGGTGATGGTAGAGCCCATGTACCAAGCCCGACGGCATGTGAATATTCACACATCAGGGTAGGGGGGCCAGTTCCTTTCCCTGTTCCAGTTGTGGTTTCCCAGGAAGATCTGGCCCCGAAAAATCAACTAGCTTGGGTGGAGCTGCAGGTGTCCAGAGTGCCTTGCCCGGGAATGGAACCCGGGACTCTCCAGTCAGTAGTCCAACGCTCTACCCACTAGACAACCGTGACCCGCTCATTTTGAATATGCTGCTAAAATATGGGATCCTCATGAAGTTCTATTGATTACTGAATTCCCAAATTTGTCTACGTAGAAGAGTAGGGTATGAAAATTGTGGAGGAGCTAAACTGGGTTAAGGTTAAACTACAGATAAAATCTCTTGGAATCTCTCCATTAATTGGGAGGATGTCTCTGTAGCAATGTTGTTGAAAATGTATTATTAACCCCATTATATATGGTAGGAGAAATCATGTCCATAAAATACAGAACAGATAAATTTAAGTTGTAATTTTTCCCACAAACGAATGGCAACGCCCACAGTATGGGGTAAAAATATTTGGGTCAAAATTAGTCTGGTGTGTATTCACCCCCTGCCACACCCCCTAGTGGTGGTTTGCAGGGTAATAAATAAAAATAAAACTATAAAATATATAAGCAACCACAGAATGCATGCAGTTGCATGATATGATTGTTTTTTGCTAATGTTCCAACTCCTTCCTTCTCAATGTGAAATTCTTTACGCCAATTACTATTGATTTATCTTATTGTTTACATGATTAAGATCAGGCAAACTGAATGTTCCACATTATTTTATGCTGTTGATTTTTTAATGACAGAAATGCAACTTTTGAGTACAAGCACAGGTGCATGGAACCACAGCAAACAAAGTGAAGCATCTCACAAGCTGTTACCATTGATTAAAACAAAAAAACCTGCAATTATAGAATGTTTCTGCATAAGTTGCACGTGTGTGTAAGTAATGTACAATCTACCCAAGGTTGACAAAGCAATATTGTGTTACTGGCTTTTTTACAGGTTGAGGGACAGGTTCAGCAGAAGAAAGAAGGGGAATATCCTTAACAAAGAATAAAGATAGCAAAGAACTGTACTATAGAAATGTTAAATAGTAAAAGGGTCAGGAAGCCATGGATTACAGAAGATACGATGAGGAAGATTAATGAAAGAAGGAAATTGAAAAAATTGAGCATGGATACGAAAAGACAAGCAATAGACCAAGGTGAGAAACTAACAAGGCAAAAGAAACATGACAGGAATAGCTGTGCGAAGATATGCAGATTTTATGGAGACATGGCAAAATAGGTGTCCAGAAAGGGGAAGAAATTGTCAAGGATTAACATAGGTAAATCAATTAAGAGAGATGCAACTAGTAAAATATTGATCAAAGCAGAAGTTCTGATATGATAGAAAGAATACATATAGATTTGATATGACAAAGATAATAGGCCAGTGAGATTGTATATAGGATGTCAATAAGGATAGTGCAGGATCTGAAATACTTTAATGTGAGAAAGAGTTTAAAGGAACTTAACTAGAAGACAGCAGTAGGGAAAGATTACATCCCTGCAGAACTACTCAGGAATATAGGAAATCAGAGAAGGAAGAAATTTAATGGGCTCATTTGTATCATTTATGAGGGATGAATTAGACTAGAAGAATTTGTTAGGTCAGTTTTGAAAACCATCCCAAAATATGGAAAAGTAGGATTATGTGAGAACTTCTAAGTTGGATTTCATATACAACAAAGGAAGTTAGTATTTGTTTTGGAGCATCAATGGAAGGATGGAGAAGAGAACACATGATTACTAAGGAGAAGATCACTTTGGTTTTAGAAAGGTGTGGGTGTCCATATAGTCATATGTGGTACAGGTGTACAAGATATCATAGAAATAATGAGGTCACCTGTGGAAAGGAATGGTAGGGTACAAGCAGGTTGTATTTGTATTCTTCTTGGACTTTGAGAAGGCTTTCAACACAGTAAACTGAACCAAATTCATAAACATTTTGCATGCAATAGAAGTGGACTAGAGAGAGAGTTGATTTATTCAGAACCTCTTTATGTCTTAGACTGACCACGCGAGAATAGAAATGGAGCAACAGCATGGGCAGTGCTAAGTATAAATGTTCATCATAACCTGTTCTTTTCAATATATATGCAAAGTTAATGTTAAGGGAGGCTTGAGAAGCCCTGGAGGCTGAAATGTAAGTATGTGGGGAACTTATCAAATCAGTAACATTTGCAAATGATCAAGCTGCATTAGTTAGTCGGAAAAAAGGTTGAAACCATTTATTAGCACATTGTAGAATCAAAGCGCTAGATATGGGATGCAAATTAGGTAATCACTAGAAGAGGATGGTAATGAGATTCTCTGGAATCAGGAAGGCTAAGGTAAAAATTAGGTTTGGATGACATACACTTGGGAAAGGAGACCTATTCATTGTTTTAGAAGGAAATGGGAAAAGTGGAGATAAGATCAAAAGAAAGAAGCTTCTGATGGGGAGGAAGTTGATGCAGAGATCTTAAGTAAAGATTTAAATAAAAGACTCGTGAAAACTTTGATATGGAGCATAGTTTTGTAAGACTTGAAAATTGGTTGATAAGCACAGATTAGTCTTTAAGGAAGGCATATGAAGACCAAGACTGATTAATGGTAACAAAAAATATATCCTGAGTTTACATAACAACAGCTTTATGTTCCCCAGAATTTATGTACCATGTTGATAATATTCTGTTATTGTGAATCAACATCATTATCCATGGTTCATTCACTTCGTACGTATAACTCATTCTTTTAACTCTTAAACTCCAATTATATTCTATGTAAAGACTACATTTTCCCTTTGGGGAATATGTTTTCAGTTATAATGTCATCATTGATTGCATTTTCATTATTTAGGTTCTCAAGAAAAGTGGCTTTCTTGCATTACTTGAGGGAGGTTATGACATCGGTTCAAGGAAGAGCTATGTGAAGGAAATTGCAGAAAGTGATGTGGATGGATATGTCATCGATGGATTACATGCAAATGGGCCAGAAGTTGAGTTTATGGAAGTTGAGAAAGTAATACCTGTAGTCAGAGAAATAGTTGTGAGTAGAACAATATATTGAACTATATTTGGTGCTATGATTGTTAAAGCCATTCAATTTTATTTATCTTGTTTTTCACAGAAAGAATTACCTGAAAGTAAATTCCGTGTTGCCCATGGATCCTGGAGCCCTGAAGCAGTCATACAATTGGTGGAGGAAGGAATTGATGCCTTTGATTCTTCATTTCCTTTTATAGTTACTGAAAGGGGTGCAGCATTGACCTTCCTTTATAAACCTGAGTTAGTATTTCTTTCATATTTAATTTGAGTTTGAAAGCACTTAAGAAACTACAACTCTGCAAGCAAGGGTTGACATCCCAATAGCCCTGATTTCTAGCAGAAGTTCAATAAGGATGGAGGAGATAATTCATATGCGCATTTATATCTTGTTTTTTGGATACAACTGGCAGGAGAAATATATACTTGATGGCGATGAATGCAAGGGGAAAGATTTTATTTGTACAATTACTCCCAACCACATGAAGACAAAGGTTTACATCAATGAGGAAATAGAAAAATCTTTGTAGATTTCACCAAACTTTATTACAGTATGACCAGTTTTATGAAATATGTGACACCATGAGGTACTTGTAGATGTCACATATCTGACGAAGCACTCATCGCATAAAATCATTCTGTGATGGAGTAGCCACTGCACTCAAATCTAATGCTTTTACTATCATCAATCAGTGAATTTCTAAAGTAATAAGAACTGCTTTTGGTTCCCTTTGTATAATCACTCGATTGACCATATAAGGTGTATCTCTTACAATAGCCACATCCACGAGGTATGGTGCATTAGTCTCACTTCTTAATTATCTTCGTCATTTTCAGAAAGGAAAGTTGTGGTACAAGCCAAGCTCCCAATGGTGTAATAACATCGTTGGATGATACATTAAATCCTAATACCTTGACAAAGGAAAATAAATATGAAATAAATATTGAAGATAAAAAGTGAGTACTGTTAACATGTTTTATTAGGCTGTCTTCTGAACTTAAAAATAATTCACACTTTTAATACAATTACAGATTTGCAGATGATTTTGGACCCATTTTAAAAAACTGCTCTTGCTCCTGTTGCAAGGAGCATACCAGAGCATACATCCATCACCTTATCACCAACAAGGAACTACTTGCACGAGTTTTATTAATGATGTAAGTATTATTTATAGGAAGACATCACTAAAAAGATTATAGGATAATTCTTTCATAGAACTTCTAAAAGTGCGACTAGAATTATTCATCATTAATCATGAAATATGTTCTGCTTTTGAGTATCCATCAGTAATTTCATCAAACTGAAATGTCATTAAACATTCATTTCTAGATTAATTCTTTTTCATAGTTAGTTCCTTGAATACCTCTACCGTTATTGGCTGATTTAAGTCTTATGGATGAATGTATTTAGTTTCTTTAGCATTATTTTTTGCCCACAAATGCTGTAGTCATTTTATTTTTTCAGGCACAACTTGCATCACTATCTTCAATTTTTCAAGGAAATCAGAAAGGGAGTAAAAGAAAATTCTCTTGGAAGTCTGAAGACTAGAATATCACAAGGGAAAACTGAGTGAATGTCATAGATCATACTATTTGTGTCAACCTAAAGATTCACCTCTTTGTAAATTTTGAAAGTATTTATTCACCACGAACAAAACAATTTTTTTACATTATTAAAGCTATACAATTATAAAAAATCTACCTTATGAAGGATGAAAAATGACAAATAATAATAACCTATATTAGGGCTACTTAACTGCCATTCCAGTATATTTGATTCAAAGCACCGTAAGTTCAGTAACAAACTGATACCTTTCAAATACCATATATCTCCTAGAGAACATCACATTGTCAGCCTTGTATCCATAATACAATAATTAATTTTAAATAAGCAAATCATCATATTCAATTAAATCCCTCTTGTCCTTGTGACCTCCTTTCTGAGAATGATTTGCAGCTGAAAAGAAAAAAACTTTTATTAAAAAAACTGAAGAAAAGTGACAATATGAAAAAATCTTCACACACATATATATGATAATGGAGTCCCCTAATTAAAACCTTTCCAGGGACCCAAGAAAAAGTGTAAAATGTTGGAAAATGCAAATAATGGGAAAAAGAGAATTTTTGCTTCATCATCATCATCAGTATTTCAATCCTGGGATTGGTTTACAGCAGCCTTCCATTCTACTATATTTCAAAGCAAGGCTGCATATTTTAGTGAGAATAATGTAGTTGTTTCCCGTTGCTTTCCACATCGCAATACTGTGGCCGATACTGTGAACTTCACTCTCGCCCACAGCTGAGGCAGCTAATGTTGGGCCAACCCACTCGATCTGCGCCACCAGTGCCTAATGGTGAAACTGCTGCCTTTCACTATGGATTCATGGTAGCTTTTTATTGGGAGTCTATTTTTCTCATTCCAAAATATCATTTATGTGTTTTTTCTGAAAATGTGTGGTTGCCTCTTTCCAAAAAAACCATTAACAAATTTTTTCTTTGCTGAAAAATTTCCGCCAGTTACGGGAATTGAAACTGCTACCTTTGGCCCCGCAGGCAGACATGCTACCTCTGGTGGAAGCATGTCTGCCTGGTCGCCCCCAATTTTCTCTTAACATGCTTAATTACTTAAGTCATTGTCTTAAAACATAAGAATCTGAGCTATCTCGCTGTTTGACTAGTGTACCCAGAAGTCCAACTCCAAAATTTTGAGAAGAAAATAACATTACATTTCATTCAGTGTATTTTGATGTGATAGAGGTAGTTTCAAAACTTTTTATTTTATCATCACTATAAAAATTGTTGTATCCAGGGATTGCAAATGACCCCAGTTGTCAGTTGCCAGGCCTTGGGTTTTTCATGCTTCTACATTGGGTCAAAATCATTTTCACTCCTCCTCCTGTAGTTTCAACTTTTGCGCAAAATGAATAACCTCCCTCAGGGGCTTGCCGGAGAGTAGGATGTTGGGTTGTGTTATGTTAGGAGAGACAGGAGAATCATTTGGTTAACTGGTAAATTACCTATAAAAATAATCTTCTCTCTTAAGATCCCATGCAATTATCATTTTAATGTATTATTTGATGCTTAGTTTCAGTAATTATTTGGATATTATTGCATTTTGTATTTAAACTATTTCCTATGGCTTTTTTATGACACTCATTGATGTTATATAATAGGGTGCATGAAGTAGCAACTCAGACTTTAATTCATGAATTTTGGCCATTGCAATAATGGATTAGTGAGCTGGTCATTGTCTTGATGAAACAACACTTTCATTTCAGCCAAATGCGGCTGCTTTTGCTTGATTTCTTCACTCAAACATTGCAATATGTTCACATAATACTCGCAGTTGATAGTTTTTCCTTTTTCAAGATAGTGAATGAAAATTATCCCTCGTGCATCCCAAAAAACCAACACCATGACTTTATTTGCAAATGAAATGGTCTTCACCTTCTTTGGAGCCAGTTTTCAGCTTTGTTGCTGTGAAACTTTGTTAAATACTCAATTGAAACATCTTCACGACACTGGTTTTTACTTGTGTGTGAGCAAATACGGCACCCATCTTGCATACAGCTTTCTCATGTCCAAATTTTCAGTTAATATGCATTGTACTGCACCTTTGAAATACCTAGTATGCCTAGCTCATACACTTTCAGTTGACGATCATCCAGTATCACTTTGTAGATTTTCTTCACTGTTTCTGGAGTTGTCACCTCATTGGGTCGACCAATGTGATGCTCGTCTTGACAGCTTTTACAGCCTCGTTTAAACTCTGCTGCCCAAATTTTACTGTTGTAAACGAAGGAGCAGACTCACCCAGAGTAGAATCCAGCTCAGCTTTTATATTGGTTGGGCTGAGGTCTTTCAAATAAAAGTATTGTATCACATAACAATGACCAATTTTCTCCATTTTCACAAATTCCATGAAAACGTTCACTATTGATGGCTGCCAAAGAAATACAAAAACAACTACCACCATCTTTAGGTCAGGCCGGGTACTTATGTGTCTATCCTCATAGGTAGAAGTTACAGGGTGCGTTCCAAAATTAATGCCATTATTTTTAAAAAATAATTTATTGGACCGATTTGTACAAACACTTTAAATTCTTCAAAGCACTGTCCCTGGGCTCCTACACATTTCTTCCAGTGACTGCCATTCCGGTGCACGACCTGGAAGGCATCTTTGCGGACCTCACAAGGTCTTCGTCATGGCTGATTGGATCTCTTTCATGGATAAAAAACAGGTTCCTTTCAGGGCTGCCTTAATTTGAGGGAATAAAAACAAGTCTGCTGGGGCAATGTCAGGACTATATGGAGGGTGGGGCAGCATTGGCACCTAGTGTTTGGCCAGGAACTCACAGACTCGTAGCTCGTTGTGGCAAACACCTTGGGCACGAGCTTGGCGCACACTCTCCTTGTTGCTGACTCTTCAGTAACAATGCGAAACAACAGTAGACGACAAGTTCAGTTCATTGGCAACCATCTTGTTACTCAATCGATGGTCAGAGTCCAACAATTGTCAAACACAAGCTACATTGATGTCAGTTTTGCGGGATGACGACCACCCAGAGCATTGTTCATCGTGAACCTCTTCCCGGCCCTCCTTTGAGGCCTTGAACTGCCTTGAAACTTGTTAGTAGGACAGAGCAGAGAACCCGTAAGCCTCACGAATCATTTTGTCAGTCTCCTCAAGAGATTTTTGCAGTTTAGCACGAAACTTAGTGATCGCATAACGTTGCTCAATCGTGGATTCCATTATTTTTATGACATGTGTAATGTTAGGTAACACAAAGAGCTTAAAAGTGAGATGCATAACTCTTTTCTCCCCAAGTTTATGAAATAGCATAGTAAAACCATGTGCATGTCACTCACATGGTCTTGAATAAATGAATAAGTTACAAAAATAAAACAAATTGAGATGTACATTACCAATGCTCGACCACATAGCTGAGGATGTTGCATCATTTATGGGCTCAATTACAGGTTGCCTCCTCGCCAATGACACTTTAAGTTGTATCCCAGAGCCAAGAGTGCCATCCATCTGAAGGAAAAAAGTTCTACTTAAAATGCAAAAAATACCAAACATAAGGCAGATACTGATTGGATATATTTTCAGCAAAAGCTATATTCAACAAAAGACTGTTCTTGTGCATTCAACATACACAATGCTCTCTGTTCCATAAGTTCCTTGGCAAAATCAAAGACATACGAGTTTCCACTGCTTATTTGCTCAAAATAGAATCCATTTGACACACAACAAGGTCTTTACAAAAAAAGACAAGACTGGTCTTCCTATGCACAAACTGCTTGACTGATCACAACGACCAAGGTGTCGCCTTATACCAGCATCTGTGACACGTGAAACACCGCCTTACTCCTGGCCCCATCTCAACTCGCCCCTGCACCACAGTGATTCTTGTCTGATCTTGCACATGCTGGCTTTACAAATTCTTGTGTTGGTGAAAATGAAGGCATTAGTGAAGCAGTGCGTGTGCATTGAATTTTGTTTTAACCTCTGGAAAAGTGAACTTGAAACTTATGCAATGATTCAAGGGGCATTCAGCTATGAATCTATGAGTCGGACATAGTGTTTTTGTGGGTACAACTGCTTCCAGTCTAGACAAGCATCAACCGATGAAGAACCAAGAAATGGACTACCATCAACATCAACAAATGATGTCTAGGGCAACAGTGTGAATGATCGAGTGCATGCAAACCATAGGTTAACTGTCACGGAAATTTTCAATGAAGTTGACATTAGTGATGGATCATTTTTCACCATTTTGACAGAAATTTTGGGCATGTAACATGAATCGCCTTTAAATTTGTACCACCACGTTTTATGGATGAACAGATCCAAAAACATCTTGATATAAACCAGGAATGATCATTCAAATGACCACCTAAGCTTTTTAAAAACAATCCTCATAGGTGACAAAAGCTGGGTTTACGGATAAGATGTAGAAACCAAAGCCCAGTCTTCACAGTGGAACAGGCCATCTTCCTCACAACCCAAAAAGGTTTGGATGTCGAGATTGAATGTGAAGGTGATGTTGATTGTTTTCTTTATTTGGGAAGGGATTATTCATTATGACTATGTCCCCCAAGGACAAACAGTTAATGGGCAGCACTATATAGAGGTTATGAGAAAATTAATATATGGCATGTTACAGAAGAGCCCCCAAATACAGGAAAACAAGCTTGGGTACTTTCATCACAACCCACCGGTGATTCACCAGCCACCCTCTTCTCCGAACCTTGCTCCAGGGGACTTCTTTCTATCTCCTAAGTGGAAATTCGCCTTGAAAGGATGTCAATTTGAAACCATTGAAGACATCCAACAAAATTGTACCACAGCACTGTGCAGCAGGAATAAAGAGGCAAAGAGAGAGCCACATAATCTCACTAGATTGAAACTTCCAGATAGATTTCCTTATTTACTGCTCCAGACATGAAATCTTTGTAAATGATGCTACTGCTATTGAAAAACTTGATCAACATTGATTTCACTCTTTGATTTTGGTAAGAGCAGTTTTTTCAGAGTGAGGAAGACATGCCAAAATTTTCAGAACGCGTTATGTTTTGCTCCAAGAGCATAGGTAAAAAAAAAACAAGTTGCATCAATAGTAATAATATTGCCTAAAAAGTTCTCTTGTTGGTCAATTATTGATAGTAACACCTATGGAAAAAACTTGACTTGATTGTCCATGTGCTCCTATGTCAGAGGATGTGGGATGAACCTTGCACGTAGCTTCCTCTTGTTCAAATCTTCATTCAAGATATGCAAATCCAATATTTAGGAGATGTTTAGTTTTTCTCCTATCATCCAAGATGCCACCTCTGATCCTCTTTAATCATTATAGTGACAGCTGCGATACAGTCATTGGTCTGAGTTGTTGTTGGCTGACCAATGAGTTCATTTTCCTTCCCTGTTTCCTGGCCCTCATAAAAACATTAGTACCACAAAAAATGGTTATCCAAACTCAGTGCAGACTCATTATATACTTTCTAAATTAGTTCAAGTGTCTTTTTTGGTGAAAAATCAGCTTTGCAGCAGAATTTAACTGCTACCATCTCTTCATCCTCCTCATCCATCTCCTGAGCTTGAAATAAATTACACCAGATTACATCGTATGTCCGCACTGTTCTACATCAGTGGCTAGACTGATGCCACTCAAAACAAATTTTTAAACTTCAGCAGTTTCTTAGTATTTACATAGTTCAACAGTTGTACATCAGATGGGGTTAGTGGGGTAGCTGCAAAAAATTCAGTTAAGGAAAATTACGAGTGAATTGTGCATAATGGGAGGTGTATGCATAATGCTACAATCACTTTACTTAGCCTCATGATATATGAGAATTAAATAATTCTATCCCCAGATACATATGCTCCTTAACTTACAAATGAAAGTTCAAATTTTGTACCTAAGAATTTTTAGACTTCCATCATTAATGACTAAAATAAAAACTTTGGGCTCTTGACTATCCATCAAATTTAATGAATAACAAGATGTTTCACTTAAAAATTAATATATTTCAGATGGAAGCAAAAATAATGTGAAGGTAAGGTAAAAATTGAAACGAAGGAGCGATATATTGCTAGTCAACAAAAACGCAGAGAAACACATACAAATGACACTCACATGTATTCAAAATTTTCAGTGGCCAAACCACCTTCTTCTGGGGAAAGATGAAACTTCTGCCAGAGGGCTTACAAGGATTAGGTGGGGCTTACTTACCTCACTAATAGCCTTCTCCGAAGCCTCCATTTTATCGAAAGTAATAAATCCACGGCTGTAAAGGGAAATATTCTTATCAGTCTAGAAGCACTTGACATTGGTGAATAAAGATGTTGGGGCATTTTTTGAGAAATTCTTACAATTTTCCTGAAATATTTGTAATTAATTTGACCATGAAAATGCACTGTATTCCTGCAATTTCTTGAGGAACATTAGGATATTGTGATTGAGACAAAGTCTTTGAAAAATTAATAAAGTGGCAGCCATGATTTTGAAAAACATTTCAGACAACTTACCAAAAAATATTAAGATAATATAATCCTTTATAAAAATCACAAGTTGTTGAACATAATCTCAACTAGTCAGTTAATATCAGTTAGATTATACTTTATTACTACTGATTATTCTAAATTATACTTAACAATTATTTTATGGTTTGGCATACTGTTAGTAACAGAGTGATTAATTTTCAGTGTCCAGGGGAAAATGCAGAATCAGAAATCATTATTTGATACTAATTAAAAGTTATGTTAAATTCAAAAGGGCAAAACAGGGAAGAAAGGTTATGAAATCCAATTCATAAGCATTAACAAGGACAAAAAGAAGTATCTTGAGGAAGTAGAGAAAATTATATGCAAGAACAAGGAGAAATGAGAATAATAAATTTGCACTTTTCCACAGATTTGTGGAAACCACAAAATCTGGGGATATGGGAAAATTTGTTTTTCTCATAATGACGAACTTCCTCTACATAACACCTGAATCTGTCACATATAATGAGGAGAAAAGTGAAAACATATGAAAGAAGGAGAATACCAAAAGCCAAAAATGGAACAAGAGGAACAGTAAGTAGGAAAAGAACAAAAAAACAATTTGACTGTATGAAATGATAAGAAAGATAGACATGAGAAGGATGTGGGAAAAATGAAAACACAGAATTAGGTAGAAGGAAGTACAATGTGTAGACAAATAAACTTCAGTTCTAAACTAAAGAGGACCCAGTATGAGAAAATGGAGAGTTTACAAAGGAAGGGTGAATTGGGTGCACTGTACAGAAAGGGGACTGATCTATTTAGAAGTAATATGGGAAAAACCATCCACATTATTCAAGATAGGGCAGAAAAATGTAAAAAGAAACTGAATGAAGAGAGATGGAAGGAAAACATAAGAGGATCTATATGATAAAGTTATAAGGCTAGCAAATATAGACACAAATACTAAATGGGGATAGCCCAGGCATACTTAATTGTGAAGTAGAAATGGCATTAAGGAAACTGAAACAACTTAAAGCCGTGGGGACAGATAGCACCCCTGTAGAACAGCTTATGGATTTAGGAAAAGGAGGAGTTTATATGGCATAAGTTGTAGCATTTATGTGGGATGCAGCCGGTTGATTTCATTATATTTGTGTTGGTTACCACTCCAAAAAGAGGATGTGCAGCCATATGTAAGAACTAGAGAAAATGAAGTGATTTTGCACACAACTAAAATGGCACTTAGGTTCATCAATAAAAGAATGGAAAGAATTAATGATTACTTTGGGGATGATTAGCTTGATTTTTGGTATGGGAGAGGCATGTGTGATTCCATAGAAGTAATGAGATCATTAACTGAGAGGAATACAATCCTGATGTATGTTTTGCTTTGTAGATTCTGAGGTGATTGAAAGAGCAAACTAGGTGCAACTAATGGACATTTCGCAAAAGACAGTAGTAGACTTGAGAAGACATTCAGAAACTGTACATTTTCAGACCTTACATGTGCAGATAGTTAATGGAGAGTCAGTGCTAGGCACGGGAGTAATAAGGGATATCCATTATCACCAGTTTTTTTCAATATGTATGAGAAGAGAATTAAGAAACAATGTAAAGGATGAGGTTGTACTATTTCATGTACTCACTTCTTCTCTATCTCCATTGAGATGTTGACAATGTTACCAAAAGAGCTGAATGCTTTTTTTAAAAAGTCTTCGGTTATCTTGAATCCAGAGACAAAAATTGTATTCCCTTGTCTGGGCTTGTCACTGCGGCCATCACGATTGTCAGTCAAACCTCTTTCCTCCCTATCCCGGGCTGATACAAAACTTTCGTACAGGTTCTGAAAAGAACAGATTAGGCAACTAAGATTTTTTTTATTAATTAACATTCGGAAAATATCGGTAAAATGCACTAACCTTCATCTTTGGCCGTGTATCCGGTTCATTGTCTTCGGGATGAGTAGCAGAGAAAGGCTGATAGCCACTAACAGTTCTTTTGCTTCCTGACAGCTTGCGTTTCATCCCTCGTGGTCGCTTGAAGCCCACCTGATCTGTTTTACTTGGGGTCTTTGTTATAGCTGATATTGCACCAGATTTCAATAATTTTTTTGCTACTTCTCGCGCATCTCTAGCCTCTGCTGGGCGTTTTGGAGGAGGAGCTCTTTCTGGTACTGGTTGAGGGCTCTTAAGTGCTTGCAGAGCCTTTTTCTACAAATAAATGGGTACAGTATTTAACTGAAGTATAATTCAATGTAAACAATGTCAGAATGTTTATCAAAAAAATATATTACCTTTTTCTTGAGCTTCTGATATTTTGTCTGAAGCATTAATTCCTCCTCAGTGAGATTTGTTGGAAAATGTATGTACACCATTGTTTATAACTGAAAATCCCGGGTCAAGAAGAAGAAAGACCTACTCCGATTACACAACTTGTTGCCCTTCAGTGAATTTCATGCCGAATGTTGATAGTCCACAGCAAAATTTACTAAAATCGCATTCCACTGAAACAAAACACTGAATATTCACAATGTTTACACCATTGTTGCCACCAGCCCCAAACGTATACAAGTGCCGTTTTTACACCAGCGTAAACAGCCGTATTATGTTCTATAGTGGTGGCTAGATGGCACAATGGTATCAATAACAATGAACAGATGAAGGTGAATGTAAACGTTTTGGGGAAAAATATTATATTATTTTATACGGTTGCTCACTTTATTAAAATATATTTTTTCTTTCAAATATGTTATTGATGCTACCAATAAATCTTAAGGACTTTGATGCCTCAATTGTATTACTGTACCATTCTACTAACGTAGTCGTAATCCGGAAGTGAAATAGTTTATTGGGTTGCAGTTGCTGCTATTATCGTGAAACTATCCACATTTTTATTTTGAAGTTTCAAGTAAATGCGAGGAATTTAATTTTGTCTTTCAAAGGAATGAGTAATACAGATCAAGACTTGTTCTATTGTTGTTACATCATCTACCTACGAGTTTATGTATCTAGCTCGGGTTGGAGTTAAATGAAATGTTTAAGCTTTGCTCAAAGACTAAAAGCCGCTGAACATTTAGCACAGGTTTTTGTAATATTATTGGCAAGAAATAATTTTCTATGACTTTGAAGTCGCCATAAAACTACTGATTACCAAATCTAAGTACAACTGTTTGCTATGATTCATTGTGTCTGTGGTATCCATACTTCAGTCTGACTGGTGACCTTATTATAGCCCAGATACTTGAGAAACTGCAATGATGGCAGAACTTCCGAATGAACTCCCTGATCTAAGGTTGGGCATGAATTAGAAGTTCAAAAAGTGCATTGTTTTGGTTATGCATTCATATTTCTAATGCATTTTTTACTTTCAAAGCAGTCGCCTGAAATCCGCTAATGGCACTGAAAGTGTTGACTTAGGGTCATTAGATAATGAAGGTTCTCAGCCTCAATTATTAATACCGATTGTTGGCTATGAAGTTATGGAAGAAAGAGCTCGATTCACGGTAAGGATAAGTTTACCAGCCTGAAACAGTAAACATTGTCAAGCCTATGTATAACATTCTACAGAATTAGGTTCGATCGATTATGGAAAGGTATTTGAGACTTCCTGGTAGCCTTTTGGTCCTCTTTCTGGATTTCAACTCGCCGAATAAAGTAATGTTATCAATGAAGATACGTACACACCGCCAAATTGTAGAATGACTCGTCTTGGTGCTGAAAGCCCTATATTCTCTTTAATAATCAAGGCCTAGCAGTGAGATACAGCCATAAAATACGTGTTGTTTGGAGTGAGCATAACTAAGGCAAAAATAAATATTGTGGATTCATTGTCAGTTTCTTAGTGTCTGGCAAAATGAGGAACGCGTGGGGATTGTGTACGTGCGAATAAGATAGAAGAGTTGCCGAGTACATCAGAGCACATGAAGTGTATGACAAAGTTTTACATATCCTTCCGTATTAGATAATAGATTTTCTTATTTCGACCGAAAGAACTTTGGCAAGAAATCCATCCCTTGAACGTTTTATGGTCGTAGTCTCATGGTGCTGGAAGTCTATTTATCATGCGGTTCAAATCATGATCTTATTCAAGATTTTGGGTAAAATATGATTGAAAGCTGAGTTAAACTTTGCATTTTCTGTATTTATTAGTGGCAATATCAAAGTTTAAACAAATGTCATTCTTGTTTTCGTAATGCCATCAAAAGTTTCAAAATTATTATAGTTTATAAAATAGACTTCATGTGGATTGCACCAAAGGAAATATTTTCTTTTATTGGTGAAGCCCGCGAACTGTAATCAATATTATGTTGCATAATAGGATATTCCTGTTCAACGTTTATTTATTACCCACCCATTTTCATCACTCCGGTCATCGCCTTTTAATCATCAACCAGTCTGATGAAGTGACTTGTACCATTTTTATTTATAATACCCAAATATTTTGCTGTTTAAACTGAATTCTAAATGTTCTCGGGAGAAAATTACCCACTGCCATTGTCTTTTACATAGAATAGTGTGAATTAACAGTTGATTGTGTTACTCTGAGGTTGGCCCCTGACTTAAACGTCTCATGTGTGTGAGTTTCGATATTAATTTAAATACAGATAAATTACTTAGGTGAAATTTTAAGAAACTGAGGGAGATGCCGCAACAGTAACTTTTAACGGAGTCATCCGCAATGTGTGCATTATAATGCAACGATTTCAGAGAGTAAAAATCATTCGTCTTTACCACCAAAGCACTCGGCCGGATATCGAGGGATCCGGGTTCGAATCCCGGTCAAGGCGAATGGTTTTTACTCTCTGAAATCGTTGCATTATATACTTGGGTGAATTTTTGTTTTGAAGTACAATTAGCTTATCAAGTAAGTTGGACCTAAACCAACACACCTCTTGTAATGCAAGAATTGTTTAGATTCACTTGACAGATAATACAGGTGCATGGGCCTAGCCAGTTATTCAAATTAAAGGGGAGTTAATAAATTAAATTTGGTGGGCAGAAAAAAACGAGCTGGTTTTCAAGTGTGGGAGAATTAGCACAGGAGGATAATATCCATTGTAGAGATGATTCTAATGTATTTGAAACAGAGTACAAAGTTATAAATGAAGGTGGTTATGATCAAGTTGCAATTTGAATCATTTAAGTAAGAGTAATTTTGAAAAAAAGTGGAGGATATTTTTGCAGTTTTTCCCGCAAGATGTGAAATTTTTCGGGTACCTTGGAAACCCTGATGCTGAGGTGAAGGAACAAGCCCCCATACCTGTCAATTCACATGCTGTAGGCTTAGTGTGACATAAGCCCTACCCTCGTCTATTGAACGAACCTTAGGGTTAATTACTATGGTTGATTATATTTTACTTAGATGGGAGGGAGAACAAGAATGAAAATGTTTCCTTTTATTTGAGGTTCAAGGGTTAATTAATGGGTTCTTGTGACAGTAATACTCTTAAATATCATGTAAAATCTTTTAACTACTGCCAGTATTTTAAGGTTGGGATTCATTTATTCTCAAAGCCCACCCCCAACTCTCCCCCAAATAGGAGGATATATTGTTATTTTTGTGCAGGAATATTTAAAGTCCTAAAAGATCATTTAGAATGAAACATATTTTAATTGTAGTAGAGTTTTCTGAAAAAAGGACACAATGAAGCTATAATTGATGAAGCTACCCTAGCTGATAATTTGGCTAATAACTGCTGTTTTAATGTCATAGCTAATATCTTGATCTAGCTTCATATTTTATAATGAATTTAGCTAATCAAATACTTATTCATGAAATCACCCGTGCATATTTTTGACTAGATATAGGATTTGTAGATATATTACAATGGTGGGTGTGATGATTAGCCCTTGTCTGTGGATCAGTGGTAATTTTGTCCATGACCCAACTGTCACCAACTTTAAAGTTGTTTCCATGTGGTGATTCTTGGACCACTTAATAGCATAGTGTGCATAACATTATCTGTTGAAAATTGAAGGGGCATGAATCAGTAAAGTAATGAGAAACTTGATTGGTGAGGAGTTAAAGAAACTTTCTAGATTTTGCCAACTTCATGGTGTAACCAGTTCTATGTCGTATGCAATATCTTCATCTATGTTGGTACATTGTTACCTGAAAATGTCAGAGATGCGATGAAGTTGGTTGTAACACAATGAAGTTTGGTGAAATCTACAAAGTTTTTCTGATTCCCCAAGATATGATGTCATGAGATTGAGTCTGTTACTGTTGAAATTGATTGGTATATAAACATCTCTGCATCCGAAATATACCTATGCCTTTATTCTCTTGATTTGATTTGAAGACGTATGCATTCTAATAATATATTTCTCTCTGATTCTAGGTATTTAAACTTAGGATAGAAAATTTGGGCACTGGTGATATGTGGTTTGTTTATAGAAGATATACAGATTTTTTTCGGCTCTATTCTAAGGTATGCCAGTTACCATAGTACATATGTACTAATAAATGTATGTAATATAATAAAATATATGATAAATGTACATTTTAAAATTGTATCCATAATCTCAAGTGGTGGTTTTTTGGATGTATTTTACAGCTGAGAGGTCTTTATCCTACAGTAAAACTCTCACTTCCAAGGAAAAGATGGTTTGGTGATAATTTTGATCCAACATTTTTAGACGAAAGAGTTGTGGGCCTACAGAATTTTATTGATTCTTTGCTCAGCCAGGAGGAATTACTGAAAGCAGAGTGTGCTAGAGATTTCTTTTGTTTAGATGACCCCCCTTCCTATGCCGATAATATTGAAGAAACCAGGGTATGTGAAATTGTATATTTTTTTTGATTTGCCTACTCACATGAGTGTTGTTGTTTTTCTTCTTTCAGTGCTCGGGGTAAATGAGCAAATACATGAATTTTTGCAATATTAGGTCTCAGCAGATGGCACATTTTGAATGTATTACATTGCAATATTTGCAACTAAGTTCAGGTTATTGTTTTGGAATATGTTGGTAATGATTCATTTTTTGAAACTCTCAAATTTGTTAGAATTTCATGTCTCAGTTGCTGCACATTAGAAACATTTTTACCAAACATATCATATGATGAGATGTTATTACTTAGTTCTTATGTAATTTAGTGTGGTTAAGTTAAGTTAGTGTGGTAGTGTGGTTTGGTCCCCTTCACTCTAATTAATTGTGAGCAAATGAATGGGAAAAAATCTTGTCAGGATGACTTCTCTCAAAGTATGAAAAACCTAAGGGTTTCTGCCTTTTTGATAGCGTTACCACATATCCTTGAGTGTGTGTTAATTCTAGGTCCTTAAAACACTACCAGAATGGAAGTGGATGAGCACTTGCACTTAGCAAGTTGGACAAAATAAAAGGAAATTGATTAAAGTGGCAGATTAGTATTTTTGAGAAAGTTAATGTTTGTTTTGGAAAAACTCTTTGAAACTTTCAATCTAGCTTCTTGATTTGTTACCATTTTTTTCTATCTAGCCCCCGTTCCCTTTCCTCACTTATGATTTTTTATGCAGCCTGCTGATACTTTGTCATTTTTAAATCCAGTTAATGCTTCTATGTTCTATTTCCTTAACATCCTTCCCTGCTTAATGTTTTTGAAACGGATGCTACACCTCATAATTACTAAATTGTTATCTGAGTCCATATATCCACTCCTGGGAAGCAGTGCAAGTTTAATATGCTGTTCCTAAATTTATGTGAATCCAGTCCATAATATAGTCTAGCTAATACCTGTCTGAACCTCTCTGCATTTTCCATGAATGCCTATGCCTCATGTGGTTGGGATTAGCCTTCAACACCAAGGGTTGGTGAAGGCTAACCCCTGTCTCCCGCGGAACTCAATTTCTTCTCATGGTCACTCCTCGAATCTAAACTGTGATTCATGACCTCATCACCATCTCTTCCTTCACCTATCATTGTATTCCATTCCCCCCATCACTATCAAATTTTTCCCTCCAGGAACACCTACTATTCTACTACTATGTCCTCTAACTTATCATATATAGGTATCAACTTCCCCCTCACTATGATTACCTGGTGGCAGTTATACCTGAAGTAGTTACAAATGTATATCCTGGAATAAAAACAAAAATATTACCTGAATATTGTGAGAATGGAGAGATTGTAAAAATCTGGCATATTTCTGCAATTTGATTGAATTTACTTGAGAACATTCTCACATGGGATAAAATGTAATTAATATCACCATCCGTACTTGGAATTCATATGCTTCCTTCTGTTTTGGAAGTCCATGAATTTGTGCCTTTTTATCATTTGAGCTTCTTAATCTGTGCAGATTGTTATTCCATCAAATCTTTGGATGACCAGTAAATTTATAATGTATCTTATAATCCTTGGTTCTGTGCTAACATCTTCTAACAACCTCTAATGAAAATAAGAATGAAAGTAGTTTCAGTTCTTATATCAATAGCTGTTTTCTCTTTATAAATTGGTTTGTTTATACATATTGATAGAATGCAATGAACAAAGGAAATAAATAATATGTTAATCTAAATATAAGTAACAACTAAATATAAATAAGGCAGCAAAATCTTGAGTGGCCATGGATAACACTCCAAATGAGAAAACACCTCAAGACAAGAAGAAAATACAAAAATTCAGGAAATGAAACTGAGGAAACCCCCTTATAAAAAGAGATCAGGATTGTGTGGTGGCTAACATACAGGCTTCCTGCCAAGAGGGTCCAGGTTTGAAACCCGAAAGGGGCAGATATTTTTCAGTGGTATCCTGATCCCTAGTTGAGGTGCTTTGAGGAGGGCACTTTGGGTGAGTACGCCATTTGTCAGATGGGACTTTAAGCTGTGGACCCCTTGGTTGCCTTTCTTTGAGAGTTGGCTAATGCTGACACCAGGTTTATCTCCACCCTTCCTCCTTCCCTAATGACACAAATGACCTCAGCTGTCAGTTGCCTCACATAAAAGCTACTACTATCTTATAAAAAGTTGTGGAATCAAGTCATACCAGTACACAAGAAGGCCAATAAAGAGTAGATAGAAAGCTGCTGTGATGAAATTAACAACAGCATACAGAAGAACTCTGGTGAAATGGCTTATGAACTGTTAATGAGACAATTTGGAAAAAGAAAAACAAAATCCCATGATATGCAAGATGATGATGGAAAGATATCGATGGAAAATGGAGACACTGGAAAGAAATTCATGGAAGTACTCTTTGAGGATCTAAACCCCTTGAAGCTGACTTAGTGAAGAAATCTTGTGTGGAGGCACAATGGATATTTTAAAACAATACAAAAACAAAAATTTAAGGGAAGATAGCTTGTGGATGACCAAAGGATAATTGCTTAGGACAAATTAAGAAGCTACCAAATATTTAAGAATGAGATGACCCTTTGCACTCGGGTGCCTTTTTCCTCGATTGCCTTAGTCTACTTGGGATTAAATTTTTTAAATATCCCAAATTTACTAAGCGTGGCACTAGAATGAAAAACTGGAGTTTATTTTCATAGGAACTAATTTAATTGGATTTCTTTACATAATTATTGATTAATTTATTGATAAACCATAATTAAAACTCTATAATTTTTCATGGTATGATATTTTTGGAAGCATTCACCAACATGAAGACCTGGTTTACATTCACATGTCTCACATATATATCGTCTCTCTCTTCTTCCACCTTTGAGTTAGAGCAAACGGCACAATTTTTACGTTTTTTGTTAGGGTGAGGTATGATTATATGGAGTTTCCTATCTAAACGTTGCTCTATGTTTGTGGATGGTAATCTAACCGTGGAAGTTTGTGACACATCTCGGAATTCTCCAACGAGATCGTGTACTAGTTTCCTAATAAATTTCACATGCAAGATTGGTTTTTCATTTTTCGGCCTTATGCCCGAAAGCACAATGCTATCACCTATATCTCTATCACTATCACTTGAATAAACAATTGTGCATCATCGTTTTGTTGGTATGAATTCAACATAACTGTCACCCTGATCTTTGGGTGAAGCAAGGGACATTTTCCTTTCCATAGTTCCACTTGGACCAGCGACTGGTTCATCATCTTCATACGCATTCTCAGATAACTCACTTTCATCACTATTATATTTGTCAATAAATTTGTCAGTTTCGATGTAAAATTCCTCATTGCTGCTTTCTAATTCTTTGGAATACTTATCTGTCGTGAGAAGGTGAAATTCATTCAGAATGAGCGACTACTAGCTGGCAAACCATTCGTCCAACTAAAGGAAAAGCATCTGTTGTAAGACAACCCTGTGTCATCAGGGAAAACATCTGCATTATGCTTCGAGAAACGTAGTCAAACCTCAGAGACTAAGATAAGGAAGGTTCTTTACCACAGGAGGATAATGCAGCCTCAAAAAATCATGACAAAGAAAAAGTGCTAGGGTTCAAGTTACTATGAATCAATGTCTCATGTCTTGGACCTTCCTCAAACAACGATGATGAAACCTCAAAAAAGCATGACTCAAGGAAAAGGGCTAAGGTTCGTGTTTTACTATGAAGATAGTAGACTAATGTCTTGGACCTTCCTACTCAAGATTCCTGATTATGCAATAGATAGGAAAAGAGCAGGTAGACGTTTGATGAGACAGCTGACACTAGGAAGAAAAGGAAATGAAAGAGTCCAAACTAGAAAGCAATGAACTACGGAACACCTGACTTAGGTAACTTTACATTCTGGTGATCTTTTTATCAGAAACAGATCATCTCTCAAAGGCATTGCTTTACATTTAGCTGATTTCCAAGTAATGAAGGCAAATAATGCAAATGAAAAAGAACTTACTATATAGCAAAGAGATAACAACAAACATCTGCGTAGATGGTGGCATCCTTTGGAGACGGCATTTATGTCGATGACGACATTATGGGTCGATACTATTCATTTATGAAACAAGCCATGCTATTAATTAAGCCTTACTTTACTTGTCCTTTCATGCAGATGATTACAAGTAAAGTAATTGGAAAATATGGACAAAAATCCTAATTCCCATCATGGTGAAACTCCGTGTCAAGTGTGGCTCGACATACGAGCTGCTGCTAACTGTGTCGAGTCACACTCGACATCCGAGTGCAAAAGGTTAATATATAATATGTGTATATGGATTTGAGTATGCATACATTCACTTTACTATGATTGTCACATGATGATCTGTTGTAAATATTTTCTCATAAGTGTCTGAATTAGATAATGCTTCTGTACTTCAATCACAAGCATTATCAGGTCCAAAGTAGTCATGAGATGCCTAAACTAGCCTTGAAAAAGCCACTTTCTCTTTTATACTTGTAGCTGTAGCAGTTTATATAATACTGAAATAAATACATGTGGTGCATTATTTTGATGTTCATTCATTCAAAAAATTACCATTGAATAGATTGGGGTCATTTAAATAGAAAAAGAAGAAAAAAATGGTGAGTAGGTTGCCACTTGCCAGACAACATAGGAAAATTTGGATATAAACCTGAGGGTCAAAACAACTGATCTCGTTGAACTGTCAGCATCATCAGGTGGTGTCACCAAGTCACATGATTATGAAATTAATTTCTCACTGAAATGGTTATATTTAGTAAAAATCAGTGGAACTTAAAAAGTTTTATTTTTTCACTATTTATAATTAAACTATTTGCAACTGGAAGTACAAAACGTAAACCTCATTGTCTCCAAGAGTTCCTACTGGAGTAGTAAAATTTATTATGACTATACGTAGCTTAGGGAAGTGATGAAACTTTTAATGAAAAAAAATTGAGAAATGTTTTTGAAATTCATATATGGATCAAGGATTACCCATTCAATTCATTTGCATTTTGAATTTGAGAGAAATCTATACAGAAGTGGATAATTATCTTAATGTTTGACCTTAGTCAATGACTGAAAGATAATGTTGATGAATGTGGATGTTGAGAAGAAAGCAAACCTTTAATATTGTCTTTGAAAAAAACAAATAATTGAGAAAGAGGAAAAATAAATGTTCTCAAACAGAATGTTGAGGTGATAAAATTCCATGCCATCGAGGAACTCATTGTTTACCTTCTTGTGATGTTAAACTTATTTCCCCTGTATTTGCATCAGCCTATTTGTTCTCTGCTCTTTGTCATTTTGCTCATAGCACTAATCAATTGTAGTAGATATAGATGCTGTAATTTGTTTTTTTATAATTTTAAATATCTTACAATATTTTTTCAATGAAGGCTATGCTGGATGCCATGGAAGACACAATATTTCAGCTAAAACATCAATTAAAGGAAAAGGAATCAGACATCGACAGGCTAAAAGAAGAGATCACTGTTGAGTCAAGGCACAAGGAGCATCTGTTCTCCCTCATCCAGTAAGTTAATTGTTTTTTGCTGGATTATAGTATCATTTTACGGCAATATATTTTATGTTTACTTACCTGAGGAGGAAACCTTCATTTTGTGCACCCAAGTTCAATTCTGCCTGGATTTCAATATATAAGGGATTTGTGGAAGCATAGAGGTCATTCATCAGGGAGAACTGGAAATTCATTTGGAATTTCATGTGACACCCAGGGAAATCGAAAACTCCATTTAGAAAATTCAAGAATTGTATAGTTATCTGGTAATAAAAAGTCAGCTGCACATAATTTCTTATATGAATTAGCCCAGAAAACAAAAGTGGGTAAAAGGTAATTATTAATTTATTAAAATTCCCAAGTCTTGCTAATGCTCTTGTTCCTCTTTAAAGACATGGCACAGAAGGAATCATTTCACCTTTGGCATTGAAATTGACTGGGTGGGGTGAAGTTTATTGCATTTTTTTTGGAATACTTCCAGATTAAGACAATAATGCAGTTTGGTTGCAGACTCATGAAATGTAATAGAAAAAATGGGGTTTTTAATAGAGAGTAGCAAAGAATGCAAGAATGGTGTGCTTTGTAGGAAAGAAAAACACCCTGCTACAATTATAAATTTATGGTGACTGGTTTTGATATAGTGTATGATAATCTGGTCATGTATTGAAATTGGTCATGATAAATTTGCAATTGTGTAGAATAGCAGATTTTCTTTCCTATGTATCATGAAGGGATTCCACAAAGTGACACCAGCTACCAAATTGTATGCAATCAGGATTTATTGGTCTGTTTCGTAGTTTTTTTTGAGAGAATTGAATATAATTAATGAATATATTAGAGAAGAAAGGAGGCATATCCACAACCTGTACTTGTGCCAAATTGCTCAGATATATGTGGTGAATGGAGAGTTCGGTTGGATAGTGTTAGGAAGAGGAGTATGGTAGGGACTACCATTATCACCTATGATTTTCAAGAAAAATGTGGAGGAAATGGTGACAGGGACATTGAGTAAGGATGTTAAGAAACGGTTTGTGAAAACTTTTATATGGAACATAATGTAGTTCAGAACGGAGGTATGGTTGTTGAAGCAAGGTGATAGTATAGATTGGAGGCTTTTGAAATTTGGGTGTAGAAAGGATGGAAAAGGTTCAATTGAAGGAAAGGAAAATCAACAAGGAAGTGCCAGGTATGGTAGGAAATAAAATGCATTTATTCAAAATGTCTATGAATGCAATGAGTAATAGAATATCCAGTTGAGAGTTAAGCTTGGATAGATGTATTTTTTATCACTATAGTATGAGAGTCATCCCTAGAGGCTAAGACATTGTGCATGTATTTTTTTAGAATAAAGAGCTTTGTGTTTCTTGAACCTAACTCTGTTATCTTATTTACTTCATTTAAGGGAGGCCATCCAGGATTGTCCTCAGTGTTCTAAAGTGTTCACCAGAATTAGCCATGTAGAAAATCCTGAAGTCAGCAAGAGGGAAAGCTCCTCAGAAAGGAGGACTATTGAATCGGATAATTTGGAGGTCTAAAATCTCAAATAATGACAATATAAAAAATGATAAATCAAAATTTAACTGGGAAAAAGCATTTAAATCAAACTTTTAATCTTTCTAATTGCATAAAGACAATAATGTTGGACCAATTCTTAGAATACCTATTATTAATAACCTCCTGGTATTTCGACTTATAGAATTTAAAAAAATATTTTAATTACAGTTTTTTACCAAGTGTTTTATATATTGGTAGTATGTACTGCCATTGAATGTTGTCATTGTTCTCCAGATGTTAAAATAACTCAGGAATCTATTTTTTCTACTTTAAGGCAAATAGTTTTTTGGAGGAATTTAAACTTTTTTATAATCTCATGGTTGGATACTGATTTAAACATTCCATGATTGTTGAGCCTTTTTTAGAGCCCTATAGTAATTTTGGGTCTCATGCAAATGTGTATTTATGGTGAAGCAAAAGGTTGATTTCTAAACTTGTGCAATATTGAAACAAATAGACACGATCCAGTGTACTTCTTGCTCAATGATTGGAGAAATTTGCATAAAAAATCATTTTATTGCTCCAGTTTCCCAGTCATTTTAAACATGCCGTGGTGGATAAAATTTAATTAAAATTCTGATAAATTTTTCTGTTATTGAATTACCGTATTTCCTAGCCCAAAGAGCACTTTTTTTTTACTTCAAAATTTGCTCTAAAATCAGCCTGCAGCTTGGGCTGGAGGTAAATGGGTAAAACTTAGACCAATAAACCTAAGCCAATTTGCCTGAAAAATACTTACTATTAAGTATTTTTTTCTCGCATCAGGCATAGAAAATGGTGGCCTTGATAGCAAATTTTGTCATTATCACAGTTGGAGTCAGTAGTAAGCGATAAAGCTTTAATACTTCCTTGGCAATACCTCCTAAAAAATTCCCTTATAAATCATAAATATATATACATCATAGCACGTTTTGTTTCATCTCATGTGTGGCACTGCTGCAAAACTTATACACTGAGTTAATGGGGATGTCACCCTCGCTCAAGATTTGTATGTATATCTCACGGTCAACTCAAAGAGTCTAGAGGCAATCATCTTTAAGTAGCAAGAGAGTGTCTTAAAGGCATAGAAAATAGTTGCTTCAATAATATCAAAATAATGTCAGAAACCAATCATTGCATAAAAAGTTAAAATGATAATAACTTCATGGGATCTTAAGAGGGAAGATTGTCTTTAAGCAGTATTGCATTCAAAGTTGAAATCGTTAATTATGCTTCAGAACATGGAAACAAGGCAGCAGAAAGACATTTTGGCCCAGCGATTACGAATTGCTGGGATTCATTGACGAATAAATGTTGATGAATGTATAGCTGCTAATTTTTCAATGTAACTAATCAATATTCTTCATATTAAGTGGAAACATCAAAATATTGTGAATATTTCATCTGTTATCCAATTATTTTTCATTAATTCTAACCTGAAAAATCATCGCTTAGCTTATGCGTTGGTGCATCTTGTGGGTCAGGAAATACGGTGTTGACATATAAGATTGTGCCCTCATACTTTCTTCTTGGCAGTGGTTATTGTATTCATTGTGTATAGTTACTTTATATTGTTATGCTGCTTATGTGAAGTACGACATTGTTTATAGTTTAAGAATTGGTTGTTGAATTTGGTATTCATGTTTTTAATTGTAAAAAGAAGTTCGTCATTAAGATGTGTACTAATAATAATCAAGATAAGCAAAGGCAGACTGTGATATGCTGAAACTGCTATTTAGACATAGAAAATTGTGTTTTACTGTGATAAATAATGAGATGATAGTGAGTAACTGTTCAAATGCAGTTTCCTGGGAAGCATTTATTAGGTGGTCATTTCATATATCCATGGGAATGAAAATAATATGTACATCATACGTACATCTTCGAAATGGAACACTCTTCGACGACGCACAAATATATAAAAATTCAGAGATGTAGATTTTTAAAACATAGAAACACAAAGAATGGACACTCAGATATGTAGTTTTGATGGTTTAATGGGCGTTCGTGCCATCAAAACTACACATGTGAGTGTCCATTCTTTGTGTTTCTATGTTTTAAAAATCTACATCTGTGTTTTTATATATTAATATATATTTTTCCACAGGGATATAGACTTAAGGAAAAGGGAAGGAGCACATGAACTTGAATGGCAGGGTGGAATAGAGCAGATCACAAGCGTAAATAAGTTTCCTTGACTGGGACTTGAACCACAGATCTTTTGACTGGCCAATGCTAGTAACCACTTGAGCGATTGAGGAAACTTAGATTACACTGAAATCTGTGAGGGTATTTTGAAACCAAGTGCCCAGATTTTTTGGCTAGGAGATGGCATTTGAGAGTTGTTGCACCCACCAAAGTAGAAATGGATGAGAACACAAGAGGAAAGTATGGTAGTCAAAGGAATCATGCAATGTCATAATGTCTCTCTCACCTTTCCTGTGTTTATCTCTTATGTGTGTTCCTATCCCTTTTCCTTTTATCTATATCCATATGATAAAATGTGTGTTTACCATTTAGTGGTTTTTTGTTTGAATGTGTATTTGGCGAATGTGGCCCATTTCCTTCTTTTGGCTGTGCATGCCATGAAACATGCTATTCCTATCCATTATGATGCAATATGTCCTTATTCAAACCCTGAGTGTGTGTATATATAGACACAAGTACACTTCACTTCAATATTTTGGTGCCCCCAGCCACCGTCATCAGGGTACTAGGAGTCACTGATGGGAAAGTAAGGAAGTGAGGGAGTACTGGGGGGTGGGAAGGATAGTGGGGCATACTTAATCGGTGCTTAGTTGTTGAGAGAGAGGTGTCATCTAATGGGAACAATTTAATATGTGTGGATGGAAGGATGTAAAAAAATGTATACAAGCTAAATCTGAGAGTCCTCAATTGTATCGCTGTGGATGTTGGTGGGAGGGAGGAAATAATAAATACTTTGTAGCATTAGTCTAAATTTTTGCTGTGGGTAGCGTATCTGGGAACTGTGACAGAAGTGGATGGGTTACAGGATACTCTGTGGTTGTTGATTCTAATGTTGAGGTGAGCGGTGCGTTGACCAATATAGAAAGCTGGGCAAAGATACATTGAAGGAGGTAAATGATATTTTTAGAGATGTAGGAAGAAGTCGGGAGGGATGAGAGATATTTGAGAATATGTTGTTGCAGAAGGAAGTTTTGCATCTGCTGCAAAGTTCTGCATCTAGCCCTAGAATGGTAACGCTATTTTTCCACCCTATTCTGGTAAAGTGGGATGACAATTTTCCAAAATTTGTATCTCACACCCATTGTGACTATAAGAGTCCTATGGGGGCTCATTTTTTTGGTTTTATAATGTAGAATCATTTGACACATTGATTGACGTGAATTATGGTAAAGGTCCCGAGTCACAAATGCAAGCCATTTTTGTTTGGGGTGAGATTTCAACCCGCTCTAGGGCGTTTTTTCACCTCTATTACCATTCTAGCATAAAAACCTTCCCCATCCTGATGAAGATGTTTGGTACTACGTAATATTGAAAAGAGTGGTTTTGGTTAGTCTTTCATTATGTTTTTACTATAATTAAATGTAAGTGTGATCATATATGTACATACATACAGGTTACAAAAGAGCTATATGAGTTCAAGATTTGTGCATATTGTTGTGAATTTTTTTGTTGAATCTGCAATACAAGTTGGTACTTCATCCATAAATTCCAATTAAATATTAGCCATTCCTAAGAGTTTTAATAATTAATGATGGAATTTGGATGAGTAATTTTGGAATCAGTAAGAAAACGTAGTTTTATTATTTCATTGGATTGAATGAATGGTTGTATTCACTTCAGTCTTTAAGGTCTTATTGATTGTCACTTCAAAGTAATTTTAAACATTCCTACTGAGCTACAGAATTAACATAATATCTACCCCTAGTTAAAAATCAATTGCTATCTTAGTGGTGGTGTGCCTGTATTTGGGCTATCCCCATAGTAAATTACATGAATAGTACAATTTACTTTGTTAGCACGTAACTCTTAAACATTTTTAATTGATTTATATGTAATGAATTTTTTAAAGTATTCCTTATGATATATCAATTTTATTTACTTAATCACTTGGAAGGGTCATCTTCCTTTCAACCTGTTTTTGTGTGTGATAAAGTCAGTTTCGTTTTTATGAATCCAGTTACAGGATTTTTCTTGGAAGGAGTTATATCTGCTGTTCATGCTTTTATTAAATGTTATGTTTTTCCAAGTTTAAATGTTAAAAATGAGATCTCCATTACAAAAATGTATGGTTGTATTTTTAGTGCCTGGGAGCCTGTTTTATCCCTGCTTCATGTTGACTCAATTAAAAAGTGAAATAGTAATTTCATTCTGCATTTATAATCGGTGAAACTTATTAAAGTGTGGTGCATTATTACAATTTGCATTTGGAATATCAAAACCATATAGATTCTGCGCCAAAAATAAGTAAAGGCTGGGATGGGGTAATATGGGGTGGGAGGTGTTGTGGAAGCAACATGACCTACAGTAGTTACCTGCGGGCCATTACAGGGTTCAGATATCTGTTAGACAGCATCTTTGTTCAAGGATCATGTCATGAATTCATGATGCCACATTCCGTGGAGCAATGATACACAAAAGTTTGTGTTAAGCTCAGAAAATTGAGTTTGGAGGAAATGAATGGTTGGAGATGAAAGAATGTCCCAAAGAAAGGTTTTCAGCTGCATAAACATGTTCTAGGAAGGTAGAAAAGAGGTTGAGGAATTCCCTAGACATCCATTAATAACACAAGTGATAGTAGGCAACAATGATACTTGACTTATAGATAACAATTTCACATTATGGTGAAGTTGAATTCTTTATCATACTTACTCAAATTTACTTTCTTTAATGGTGGATGGGAACTTTAATAAACAATCTCAAGTATAGTTTAGACTGCAAAATATTTTTACATAACATTAATATTGTTTTTTTACCCTATAAGTAACATTAAAAGTATGCTTTCTATTGTTTTAACCTCAGCTTTGTGGAAGGTCATGTTCAATATTTATTGTATTAAGAACACAATGTATACATCCACCGTTCTTTATTATCGTACAACTAGTTTCAACGCTTAGGCATCATTGTCAGGTACAAAAATAAAACCAGCTGCGGCTCATTTATATAGCATTTATGAGGGAGAGTGGAGTGGGTGATAGAGGGGGTAAAAAAGAGGGGAAAAATCGGGTTGTGATCGACATAAATGGGAAGGAGGATAGGGGTGTTAAGCGTCAGTGATTGGTGGGTTAACAAGGGGGGGGGGGGGGTTGTTGTGTCTTTTGGTGAGGGAAAGGGGTACCTCCATGATTGGGGAGAGGTATTCAAACAATAATTCGTTCACCAAATGACCTGTTTTTAAATTCTTTCTAATTTCAAGCTCCTCCCACTTGTCCATCCTCATCCCTTTGTCCATGTGGTGTAGGAGTTCTGGGTTGAAATCACTCTCATGGTTGTTTTCCCACAGATGTTTTGCGAAGTGCGATCTTTGAGGTCACAATTCCTAAAACAGCGTTTATGCTCTTCCGCCCGTGTTTTTAACGACCTCCCTGTTTGGCCTATATATATCGCATTACAGTCGTTACAAATTAACCTTTAAATGCCACTTTTATTCAGTTTGATTACTTTGTCTTTCGTAGAGTTCAAAAATGATTTTAAGTTATTCCTATTGTAGAAGGCTATTCGAAATTGTTCCCTTGGAAAGAGATTGGCTATCTTCTGTGAAATTAAACCATAAAAAGGGAGTTTACACCATTTGTATTCTTTTCCAACCACATTAATTGGTTTGTATAAAAATTCTTTGGCTTGAAAGGAACAGTTTCTTCGTGGCATTTTTTCAATCAAACCGTCTTTGTAGCCATTATTTGTTGCTAAATATTTAATTATTTTAAGTGCATGAGCAAAATTGTTTTTGGACAGAGGAATGGTCAACAGTCTGTTTAGTAAAAAATGAAAAGTTGAAAGCTTGTGGGATATGTGATGGTGGGAGTTGAAGGGGATGATGTGGTCTGTGGTTGTTATATTCCGGAAAATTTCAAAGCCCCATCCCTTTTTTGACACTAGGATATCTTGAAAATTTAACTTATTACTGAGTTCTTTTTCGCAAGTGAAACTGATTTTTTACATTGGGGATTTAGGGTAATCATTATATTCTCTGACTGGCTTTCAGTGCCTGTCCATACAGCAAAAGTATATTTTGAAATACCAACACAGTAAAATTATTTCACTGGCTGTGAATATAGAACTCTGATCATAATTTAGTAATAATGACTTTTAGTGTCTGTTTGAAAAAATAAATTGGAGGATGATTTTGGAAATAGAATATTGAACCATTACCATGCATATCATGTAGGAATACGAATCGCCAAAATTAAAAAAACATATACCTGTGTATACATTTCAACACTATGAACCTTCTTAAAAAAGAGCACACACATAATAGTATGTAATTAAACAAAATGCACTAAAACTGCTTGTCATTAAAAAATTATTTCAATGAATAATGAAATGTCATTAGATGGAAGCTCTTGATTTCAATTTGAAACTATTTTTATCATTTGTTATCAGCGAGTGTGGTAATGTGTTATAAATTGTGACTCCCACTGCCATTGGGTTTTTATGTGAAATTGCTGATTTATGGTACAACAAGAAGTATTGGTAGGCTTTGGAGGAAATCAGGAGTGATGAAGAGAGCTGGGTACCACAAATAAAATATGTGGGTGTACCTAAAAAGACACATTTAAAGATGCAAATGAAACAATAGGAACAGTGACTAGGGAAAGGACTATGAAAACTTGGATTGTGGATAAGATGATCAAAAAGATATTCAAGAGAAAATGAAATAATGTAAGCACAGAAAAGTAGTAGGAAGTATAAGGAGTCAAATAATAAACTGAGGCAGGAATAAAACAAGCAAGGAGGAAGAGGCAGTGCAGAGATATGGAGGGTTTGTAAAGGAATGATGAAATTAGTGTTCTATACAGGAAGGTTATCAGGAAGTAAGAGGGTTCCATGCAATCAATTAAAGTTTGGTCTAAAAGATTATTAATTGAACCAGGGAAAATTCAAAGGAGATGGAAGGAATATACCAGGTCTGTTCAAAAAGTATCGCGACTTTTGTGTTTTTCCAAAAATTATTTATTTATTTGTGAATATCTATTTTGACCTCTTCAAAGTAATCACCATTAGATATTATACTCTTGTGCTAACGTTTTTTTCCAATCCTCGAAGCACTTCAAAAATCATTTATTGTGATCTTGTTCAACTCCTCGATGCAGTCAGTCTTTATCTCGTCAATCGTAGGGTAGAGTCGTCCTTTCATAAAACTCTTCATTTTCAGGAATAAGAAAAAGTCACTGGGGTTCAGATATGGGGAATACGGTGACTGTGGCATCATTAGTGTGTTGTTTTTGGCCAAAAATTCGCGCACAAGTAACGATGGGTGAGCAGGGGTGTTGTCATGGTGCAAAAGTCAATTTGTTCCTCCACAAATCCGGGCGTTTATATCGGATTACTTGGCGCAAATTGCGCATAACTTGCCGGTAATATTCCTTATTTACCGTTCTACCCTGTGGCAAGTACTCATGAAGCACCATTCCACTGCAATCGAAGAAAACTGTAAGCAAAACTTTCACATTCGACCAAACTTGGCGCGCTTTCTTCGGTCTCGGCTCGTGCTGCAGCTTCCATTGCGATGATTGAGCTTTAGTTTCCACGTCATAACCATGAACCCATGATTCGTCACCAGTCATGACCCTCTGGAGCAAATTTGGGTCGTCACGGACAGAGTCCAACACATCATTAGCAATGCTAATGCGTTGCTGTTTTTGGTGGAAATTGAGCAATTTTGGTACGAATTTGGCGGCGACCCTTGTCATGCCCAAATCATTGGTAAAAATCGAATGGCACGAGCCAATCGATATGTTTAGGTCCTCGGCAACTTCTCTAACGGTTATTCTACGATTGGCCAATGCTATTTTCTTCATTTCATTAATTTTTTCGTCTGTTGTTGACGTCCTCGGGCGTCCGGCACGCTCTTCGTCGTTCACAGCTTCTCGGCCCTCGGAGAATATTTTGTACAAACTTATCGTTGCTTCGGTCCAAGATAGCTTCTCCACATGCCATAGTCAACATTCGGAATGCGTCTGCGCACTTAATTTCGTTTTTCACACAAAATTTGATACCGATTCTTTCATCCATTTTTGGAACAGGAAAAAATCGAAGACAAGCCAAAACACCTCCAAGCAAAACAGCTCTAAACGATTAACTGAAAATTCAAAATGGCCGAACTTTTTGGCATAAGTGAGAGACATAAGCACCAACATAACGCCACAAAAAATCGCAAATCAAATACGCATAACCCGCGGGAATTCAAAATTCGCGATACTTCTTGAACAGACAGCCCGAAACAAAACAGCAATCCACTGTATGGGTCTTCCAAGGAGAGCCAAAACCGACAAAAGTGATCCGTGCACGAAGCACGTCGAAGCAAATGATCGCCTGTTTCTTCGGAACAACTGGATGTGGCAGCCGTACCGTTAGAGCAACGTTGAAGTCTGAATAGTACACGGGCATTTGTTTGCCAGAGGTGCTTGGTGAAATACGGAAAAAGAAGCGGCAACGAAGGATCATTCTTCATCATGACAATGCAAGCTCTCTCAGATCGGCTGAAACAACTACCTAAATCTCTGACCAAAATGTCGAATTGATGGGTCATTCTCCGTACAACTCTGATTTAGCACCAAATGACTTCTTCTTATTGCCGTTTGTCAAGAAAAAATTGCGTGGCCGACGTTTGCCGGCGCCTGAGGAAGCCGTTGACGATTAAAAAACCATGTTTTGGAGGCACATCAATCGGAGTGGAAAAAGTCGAGCGCATGCAAAAGTGTTTTGATTATCATGGAGAATAACTCGAAAAACAATAAAGCCATTTTCAACAATAAATTACTGTCCTCTCATTTTTAGGCTCAAAATGTAAATAGCCACCCTCGTAATAAGCGAAAACTTATTGCAATTTAAAAACTTTCTCTGCACTAACATTTTTATCGGTCGGATTTCTCATTGGCCGACCTTTCGTAGAATGATTTTAGTTGCCGAGTTCAAGCAGTGGCGTTACTTGCGGTGATACTGATTAATACGTGTAGTTATTTCCACGATTTTTGTTTTTATTTATTTAAAACACCATCTGAGGGCAAGGCAAAGATTTATATCGACGGTCGCCAAGCAGATATTGTCACCTTCAAAGCGCCCCTGGGTGCTATGCCCTAGTGTCTTTTGCCGACCATCGTCGCCTAAAAGTGTCGATTATTATATCGCTCGTCCTGACCTACTGATAAATTTGTCAACCCAAATTTTGCGTCAAATGCTAATAGTCAAGGCCGTTTATCCCATGCAGTCATTTGTTTTCAAGAATATTTTTTCATTGTGCTCACAAATAAATTGATTGAATTGGATATTGCTTGTATACATAGACATCATGGCATTAGAAATATGGAATTGACACCTTGCAATGCTCCCGTTTTGAAATGTTCTACATTAGAAAAAATTATTTGCCGTAATTTTTCCAATCGTCTCATAATACGACCACGTTTTTAACTGATAGCTTGTCATTCGAAATTCTCAAACAAACCGTTAGGTTTATTTTTACATTTATGCCCGAATATTTCTAATGAATCACGGAATTGCAAATTCTCTGCAAAGCTGTAACTATAACTACGCTTCTTCATTGGGCCAAGTGGCGGATGGAGAGTCCGGATGGGCAGTGTTAAGAAGAGGAATGATACAGGGGTGTCCATTATTACTCTTGCTGCTCATGGCGCATATGTGGAGGAAATATATAAAAACGCATGGGGAGAACTGGAGATGAAAGTCGGTGGACGATTTATAAAATCAAGTTTGCTGATGACCAAGCTTTAGTTTGTCAGTCAGTCGAGAGTATGCAAGCATTGCTGAGATATTGGAAATTCAGTGCGGTTTATATGAGATTAGAATAAATGTAAACTACACAAATGTTATACAGTTTTCCAGAAACAGAAGGTTGAGTTAAACTTATGGCCCTGTTTGCGCTGTTACTCGGTATAATTTCTCCATTATATAGAAAATAGACACACAGCAATTCCAAAATTAATGCCGGTCATGGTTTCCAAATTTAACGTTAAAATACGGGTGCAAAAAATAGAGCAGGAGGAACAGTTTACGTATCCCGGAAGAGTTTTGGACCGAAATGGTGAAAGTAATCAAGGCGAAGTAGGCAAAGAAGCTTTCACCCGCAGGGGAGAATGGTCGGCCAGGACGCTGAGCAAACATATTAAAAAAAGGCTCGTTAAATCTTTGATGTGGAGCATAGTTATGTACGGCGCGGAAACGTGGTCATTGCAGCAAGTTGATAGGCGTAGATTGGAGGTTCATAAAATGTGGGTGTGGAGAGGGATGGAGAACGTGAAGTGGACAGACGGAAAACAAACAAGGAAGTGCTAGGCATGGTGTAGGAAGAGAGGGGATTGCTGGGAGCAATCAACAGGTGGCGAGAAATATGGATCCAGGGCATTCTGATTGGTGATGGGATGTTGAAGAGTGTGATAGAAGGGAGAATGTTAGGCAAACGAGGACGGGGCAGGAGTTGGATAGAGATGTTGGACGGAATGAAGGGAGGAAGGAAGTATGCGAAGTGGAAGAGGGGCTTATTGTAGTGTAGGATGTTGGGTTGTGTTTTGTCAGGAGAGAGAATGGAATAGTCGTTGTACCGTATGGTAGATTTTGTTCATCTAAAACTTAACCTAATTGATAGATTACCTTGTAATAATAACATCAAGTGGAGTGTATCAGGGACAGCAACACCTCTGCTGTCGACTACGTAGTCCTTGGTACGCAACATGTTGTGTACAGCGAGTTTCATTGATGTATTTTTTTATTGGGGATGGGTCAATGATTTTCATATATACATATATTTATAGACATCGATTAGTATTGAAAGGTTAAGGTGAACAAAATATAATTTAAAATTAGTGGTTACAATTAAATAAAATTACCATTCTACTTAGCATTCTATCATTCTTAAACAACTTTACCATGGGAAAGTTGATCAATTTCCTTTATGCTTCGGTAATGATTTTTCTCTCTCCACCCACAAAAGTTCCATTGAGGAGTATTTAAACATATAGTTAATGTTGACATCCCTATTCAAAGCACATGTGACGGCTGATCTCGTGGAGTTCGTTATAAACCGTCCTCTGCTCACTCGGACATCACGTAGACAACGGTAACGTTCATTGTTCCTCGTTACTTGGTGTGCTCATTCATGGAGAGCACTTTGTAAACACCTCGACACATTATTGAAAGATCACCATCTCATGACAACGTTGCTTTGGCTACTGTGATTACTGGAATCGTTCCCTACACAACAGTTCATGTTATTCCAGTAGTGCATGAATTGCTTCGACCTTTTTAACCTGAGGATTCTTATTTTTATGAGCTTGATGACCCTGTCATTGCAAACAAAAATCATAAAGATGAAGAAGCCTTGCAGATAACTGATGATCACCATTATGTGCAGAACTTTCCAGAGCTGAGGAGTGAATCCATTAGATACCCAGCTGTGCACGGTCCAATATACGGGTTCCACCGACCAGTTGAGACCCATGACAATCAAAAGTTTGAGGTACATCTTGAACCTGAAAAATGAAAATTTGTTAACAGTGTTTGTTTACTATTAATTCTATTGGTTATTTTGGGTTTACGTTTTAATTTTTTTTATATCCTATGCGGGAGTCCATAGTTGTGCAGAACACTTTTAGTAGGAAATAGTTCGCATTGCAACGTTGAACGTACGTAACGAAGTGGGATTGCCGCGCCAGGCTTCGTACCCTTCCGAGGCATTAGGGGTGTCAGCCCAGTATTTCGACCGTTCTGTACGACCCCGGTTGTTCGGGCCAGAGGCATAGGTCAGGGCATAGGTTGCTGTGCTGGAGGCCAGCGCAGAAATCTATGCCCTGAATCTGCGGCTGAATTGGAGTAATTCGTATTTTGATGCGCGTTATTTAAAGCGGAATAAACTCTTGAAACTTTCCGAATTGATTCGGATTAAAGTCGAATTTCACTTCCCTGCTTCCTAGATTGTGATACATTATAAATGGACTTTTTCATTAAAAAAATCATTTTTTTGTTAAATTATAAGAGTTAAAACAATATAACGCAATAGCTGCCTCGGGGTCTCACGTTTCTATAACATCTTATCATGCAAAACCACAACGATAGCCGCTTAGATCAGGAACCAATCCCATTAGGATCCTCTTTCCTAATATTCTTCTAGCCCACTCCCCTTTGGCCAGAACCATTGTATTTTATCGCTCGATCATTTATAGACTCGTTTGTATGAAAATTGAAATTTATTGTCTAAATGAATAAATTGAAATGTGTAAGTTTTTTTGCTATTTATCACGCCTGTTATTTATTCTTTTGTTAATTATCTCCTCATAATCATCACGGACGGTCACTTGTGAATGCATAATTTTGACAGGAAATGGAGTTTCACGGTGAAAGAATTTGATTTGAAAAGGTGATGTTTCATGCTATTTAAATACTTGAAATTCGTTCAACCAAAATTAATTAAATTAATACGTACCAAAACTTATGACACAATAATGTTGCTTTTGTATACACTACCATAAACACTGATATGTACTCGTATATCTTAGAATGACAAGGATATTTTTAAGTCTGTCGATAAACGATTTCTTGGGTCAAAAGTACTTTTTCCGGGTGTTTTTATACGCGATTGAATATTGCCGATTTTTGACCCATTTCATTCATAAGCTTTGTCTTCATTTTGTTCTGGCTCCGTGCTGATATAAGGAGAATGGAATGCATGTAGAAATTACACATACATGTACGTCGTCATGAGTCTGGGTAGCTATCCAAAAATACTTAGGTATTCGTGTCTTAATTGTTTGAATAACTAGGCAAGAATCCCTTCCTGCAATCCATTCACTGAAATCGATTGGTCTACAAAGAATCAAAATTTATAGTTATTTTTTCATATTTATTTAAACTTCATATTATTAATATTTATGACACATGCAGAAACCATTCTAATTTCGTCAAATTAATAATACTCCACTACGGAGAAAGCTGTTGATATTTAATTGCTCCGTTATTTTTCCGATTCATTTTTGTGTGGATGTTAATTTATCGCTCTACAATTGGAGAAACTGAATTAATTGCCCTCGTAAATCCTCATATTTAAGTTTAGCTTGGTATTACAACCCGCCCAATGGATGAGAGCACTTGGACCTTAGTCCATGGAACCTTTCCTTCGGGGATGCTTCGTGGGGGTCGTTGGAAATGTTTCCACAGAGAGACCTTCCAGTGAGCTTTCTGTATTGTTATTTCACAAATATTTAAAGCCTTCCCGTTAGTTTAAAAAGTGAAAATGGCAATAAATTTCTGGCTGCTGTAGTCAGTAGCCTGTGGCACTCCATCGCCTGTGATCCACCAAATTCAGGAAATTGATCCATGCGTACCTCTGCTTGCGATTCTCGTCGTGGCTGCGTCTGTTCCCGCTCTCGGCGAGCATGGCAGTGGAGCGCTTGGCTCGGTACAGATTCACTGCGGTGACCACGAAGAGGATGACGTTGCACACCATGAGAAACGACATTGGGGCGATGTGGTAGAGCCAGGAGTTGTTGATTGCTGAAACGGAGGAAACGATTTCATGGAAGGATGACAGCCATTTTTGTTCCCGAAAAGTCATGACCATAGACCAAATAAAATCTTAGTCCATTGATATTTTCTTACCTTTGGAATGACTCACTTTGAAAAATTTCCATTCCTTGATTAAATTTCTCAGTTACAATATACCAATACATTATTTCGTAAGCCAAATTATTAAGCAGATATTAAGGTCCTTTTGAGTTGAAGTTCTCTTTAATCTTATGCCTCATGGAATCGAGTGTACGAGATCAGAGCAGAAAGTAACTTCCGTTTCGGCCTATCGTGGCAGTGGGTAGGGCTAGAGCCACCATATCGGTGTTTAAACGTCCCTACACTCAGTACGCATCCAGCTGTGGTAGTGTACAGATTGTGGTTCTTCTCATTTGCTCACATTCCACTCTAAGCTATGGTAAAAGAGTGGGGTTATGCCTTGCCGTTCAAATTCAAAGGACACTGCTGCGAATAGAGCACGCGAAAATAACCTTTGACTTTTATCATCTCAGAAATATTTATATTTTTAGTTCGAGCGTCCATACATTTATTGAACTGGATAGAATAAAAGTAGACTGCTCGCGGAAATCCATATCCCGGAGATGGTTTCAATCTCATCTACTGGGCGAGATGTTTAAGCTCCGGTCTTAAGGGGAGGATGGTCAAACTTGGTAAAGTCCAATGTGCACGACCGTTCTAATAGTTATTTGACTGATTCGTGACCTATCATCAAGCCTTCGCATATTTTTTCCCGTATAGACGGACGGGTGGTAGTTTCTCTGGCTACGTGCGAGGGAGGGGAGTCTTCAGGAAAGACTGGCGGGAGGTGGCTCTTGGCTCCGAGCCTTTGCGGTGCAGATCGTTCGTTTGCGAAACCTCTATAAAGTGACATCGTTACGTTCTGTCATGAACTGGTTATTGAAATAGCGCTACGCTATCAAATTTTGTGTGAAATTGGGCGAAACCGGAAAAGAGACTCGTGATATGCTCGAGTCAGGTTATGATGACAGCGCCATGGGTAGATCGGGTGTTTTAGAATTGCACAAGGTATTTCGGAAGGGTAGGGTAGAGAAAATTTTGGAGACGTCGAACGTGCAGGATGCCCTTCAACCTTAAAAAAAAGTAAGAAAATCTTGCAAGAGTGAAGGCTTAAATGGACAGGGATCGCAGATTAAGTGTTAGCATTGTTTATGATGAACTTGGTATCCCTATAAATTATATTAATTGAATTGTGACCGAAAACATGGGCATGACAAAGGTGTGTGCGAAGTTGGTGCCACGAGTGCTCTCGGACGAGCAAAAGGAAACTCGCAAGCGGATCTGCCAAGAGCTATTCGACGATGTGAGTCAGCATCCAAATTATTTTGACAATGCCGTACCAGACTTCTTCCTCCACGTCAAATTAGTGATAAAAGGACTTCACCATGGCTTGGTGGAGACGTTACAAAAGATCTTGACGAGAGATCTCAGCAGCCTTCCGGGCGCCGCCTTCCAGAAGGCGTACGATGCGTGGAAATCCCGCTGGCAGCGGTGTGTGGACGCACAAGGATGCTACTTCGAAGACTTTTCAATAATTGTTTCAATTCTGGCAATAGTTTTTTAATCGACATAGTTCTACTAGTTTTGGGACAGACCTTGTATTTGCCATGATGGGAGCCATGCACTCCCCATCTGCAAATTTTTCGCATTGGAATCGCGTCCAGATGTCACCTTGCCCGCCATCGAAGACGCTCTCTCGTCCAAGCATATTCTAGAAGACTTATCGCACTCATGTCCATATGAACCAGTACTAGTGTGACACTTTTCACTATTCAAATCAAAGTTGGATCATTGGCATAATATCCATGCATATACTATATACACACAATTCCTAATCAACATTAAAACTTACATCACCAAAATAATTGACAATACAGAATGTATTTCCATTGAGTTATTTACCAATAAGCTTTAACGCAGCATGAACATTATTTGTATTTCATTATTTTATAGGCATCAAAGTTTTGAAGCTCATTTTCTAATATTCTAAACCTCAAAACTCTGCCATTATCTACATTAACTGTGACTTTGGTGACGAAAGCAGAAATAACATACGGCGACATATCCCTGTATAATCAGGAGCCATTCTTTATTTATTTAGAGCACCCGCGTCCACCTCGCTTGAATCTCGTCACTTCACTTTGTTATTCACTGTCGATAGTTTTCGCTGCTGGTAGCCAGTACGTGAAAAAAATCCAGAATTCTTGTGCAGCGAGTTCTACTGTGTGTGTGTGGTTTGATGGGGGGGAGGGACTCTATTGTCGATCGGACGTGAGTGCCCAATTGATTGGTTGATTGGACCCTCGGCCTCAGGGGAAATACTGGCCAATGGGATCCATGGGGTGGGGACCTGCGAACCACACGCGTGTTATTTCGCGGGTGAAAAATTTAATTCGTTGGACTCGTAATTTATTTCCTAATAATAGGGCTTGAATGGCGGAAGTCTTGATACCCCCACGCTTGATATCGGGATGCTTACACGAGTCCTTGTATCTAATTATGGACCATAAAGCTAGAAGAATGAAACAAGGAATAGGGAGAAGTCATAATTTTTGGTTTCAAGGAAAAAAGCGTTTGTTCAATCCTCACCGTGAAATTTTCCTTTCAGACCGTCGGTTAAGTGTGCGCATGATAGCAGATCGTATTGGCATTGGCATAAGATGACAGTGCATACACCATTATTACTGAACATTTGGCAATGTGAAATATCTGCGCCGAGGCTCTTTGGACGAACGACCAAGAATAGAGTGGAGTGTCTGCTTGCGAAGACCTTCTGCGACGATATCGCTACGATTCCCCAACCCCCTAACAGTCCCGACTTGGAACCAGCAGGCTATTTCCTATTCTCACAAGTCAAATCCTCTCTCATTCAAAGCACACCACCCTATATGCCCTCAAAGAAGCTTGTACGCGTACCCTTAAGGACTTTCTGGAATCCACCTACCAGGGAACCTTCGAGTCGTGGAAAATCCGCTGATAAAAGTGTGTCCACGCACAAGGGATTTGCTATGAAGAATTCTGAGGAAATTTAACAATCTCTGAATAAATCTACTCCCCCTATACTTTTTATACAAATCATCTACGGTTTCATGTTAATCAAGCAATCGGTATTAGATAATTGAATCACGCATAGGCTCGCAAAAGGAAAGCTGTGGAATTGAAAAGGAGGCCTTTCACCGTTTTTTGTTCCATGAAGACGCGTGCCTTGAGCACTTTCTCGAACACTTTTTGCGAAGACTTGCTCTGAACAGAAAACTTTCTTGCTTATTCGTGTAAAGATCAATAAAACTGCTTAATGGGGAAATCGCTCTTTTACCCGCCGGCGGCAGACGGTGTCTCACTGTTCCTTGGTCGTCGCGGGATTCGGTAATCACTCGCCGAATGGATACTTACTAGGTTCTGAGCACAGGTTTCCCAGGCGCAGGTATGGATTTTCTTCGGACAAGGTGAAGTGCTCCAGTAGCACGCAGGCGGAGAACACGAGCAGCGGTGCACTCCAAGCGTACACGGAGTAGAACGCGAATCGCTTGAACTCATGCTGTCGAATCGGCGACGCTATGGGTCGGAGCTCTCTGTGGAATGAAGAGAGGAAGCATAAAACAATTATCAACCTCATGGTGGATACATATTGTTTCATACCGTATATTTACATACGTTTAGTTACATCAAAGACCACGAACATCGAGAGTAAATTCTCCGCATTATCGATTTTTTAGATATTGTAGTACTCTGAAAGCCACCGCTGGGGTGTGTGGCAGGGGGTGAATACACGCCAGACTAATTTTAACCCGTATCTCACCCCTACCGCGGTCGGGCAATGTTATTCTGATCCCTTGTAATTCGTGGAAAAAATTATATCTTAAATCTATCCGTTCTCGCTTACACACGGATATATCTGTAAACCACTGCTCCATCAGCAAATAAACTTATTTTACTAGTTCCTACGGATGTCGTTAACTTAAAGTAGGAATAAAAGAGTTCCGATAACACTTCCTTGGGGAACACCTGAAGTAACTTCTACTGCATTTGAGCTAACTCCATCCATAACTATTCTTTGTAACCGATCATTCAAAAAGTCTTTAATCCAACCCAGGATATTTTTATCCATGCCATATACTTCAAGATTGGTGAGTAGTTTACTATGAATTTCTTTCTCGAAAGCTTTCTTATCGATTACTCTGAGGCAGTCCATGCACTTTTAGACTTTTTCCATCTTCCAATCCCGCCTCAACCCGTCAAACATTTCCTATACCACTAACTATTATGAAAGAGTTACGTCTTTTGAAGCGATATTGTCAGTACTGTAGCAATTTCATATTGTATCGCGTTCTAAATTACGAGAATAATTTCTTCACTATGGAATATTGAAAAATAAATGTAACCCGTGTGAACTCCCTTCCCGCCTTCCCCACTCACCCCCTTCAGCACATGCATTCATCCTTAATCCTTAAGTCACTGGAGGGAAAAGCGACAGAAGGCGGCACATGGGCAATCAGCATGGCTGCGTATCGTCTGCATTCGTCCGGAAGGCCAGCATTGCAATCAATGGCGGTCAGATTGGTCCGCCGAATTCCACCAATACCACCCCTTACATGTCAGTCAGTGCATCCTTCATGCAATAGTTCCTCGCGTCGGCGGCTCACTTTACCTGCTGCTTGTAAGTCGCCCTTTGGCCTTCTTCTATGAATGACCTCTCCTCGGCGATTCTGGGTCTTTAGTCTGCGATAAACTATCGTGATTAAGGATGAGTGCAATAATTTTTTGTCTTCATAATCCATAGGATGATCTCTTCACCGACGCCTCAAAGTAATTCTTCATATTTTACTCTGTGTCCATTTTATGTCCATCATTTACCAATAACACCACAAATGCGTCGCTTATAATCATCTTTCCCCTATCTTTCATGTCTCAGATTCGTAAAATAACCATCTGTATGCATTATTAGTTTTAAGTGAACCGCTAATATCATAGCCCATCCACCTGACGATGAACTGAATGCTCTTAAAAGCCAATAAAAATTAATAATTTCACGTAGAAGCGGACAAGAAAACCATCATTCAGTAAGCAGTAACGGAATGAGTTTAATCAAATTTTATATTTTGATTCTAATCCAAAATGTATCATTGGCACGAGTGTGCAGCGAAACAAACGAGAAACCTATTCCTAATGACTTTCTCGGCAGGAAGAACCAAATATGGGGTTTTTAAATCCTCATTGCGCACAAGAAAATCGGAAATACAATTTCGTTTAAGCACCGATAGCTGCGAAAACCCTCCTTTAACCAATAATTAACGAGCATCTCCGTGTTTATCCCCTTACCTGAAGGATGGGTGGGAGGAGGGTAATCTCATCCAATTTAAAGTAGCAAAAAAGTATTCCGTTCACCCATCTGGCTGTACTTACTTCTAAGCAAAATTTTTAAATCCTTTGGGAATTTTGATTAGCAGTAGTCTTCTGGTCAAATGTATATTTTAGATTGGCTCTGGAAACTGTATCTATAAAATCCCTTGGGTCTTCATGGTTCAGTTGATTGACTGTCGGCTTAGCACTTCTAAGCACTTTCAAGCATATAAAAGCCATTAACATTTTGCAAAATAAATCTCTATATTATTCCTTTATCCTTTCATACTGTTCAAAATACCAATGTGCTCTGTATTTCCCTATCATTAACTCGTTTATTCAACATCCTCACCTCTCTATCGCAGTCTTCAACATTCAATTACCTGTCAATGTCTCCTGCAGCCACTTTCTTTCTTTCTTCGGATTTCTTTCAAAAACCTTCTCTCTTCCCCTACCATGCCTAACACATCTTCATTTGTTTTCTCAGGCTGTGCATTTTATTCTCTCCATTATCCTTCATATGCCTTCTCTATTTAATTTAAAATAATTCTCAAATAAATGAGTACACTATTTTAAGACCCCGAATTTAATGTTTAACTTAGGCTTCTTATTTCATCCTTTACGTTTCCTCATGTTTGATTATCATCCCTTATTCGATCTGAAATGGCTAAGTAATGATTGCAATCCCTTTGATTTGACTGATTCACCGAAGTCGGATCATCCGCAAATTTGACTTGATCTATTCTTCTTGGTCATTGAAGCAGGCGTAGCTTTGAGGCTTTTGAAATGTGGATGTGGAGAAGGACAGAGAAGATCTAGTGGACAGAAAAGAAAATAAATGGTCGTGTTGGGTATGGTGGGGGAGGAGAGGGGATTGCTGGGAGAAATCATAAAGAGACAGGAAAAATGGATGCAAATGAAAATGATTGGGAGAGAGATGTTTAAGACTGTGGTAGAGGGAAGAATTATGGTCAAGCGAGGATGTAGGGATAGGAGTAGGATAGGGAATTTGGATGGATTGAAGGGGGGAAGGAAGTATTGCAGAAATGAAGAAGAACTTACTGTAGTGCCCGATGTCAGGCTGCCTTTTGTTAGGAGAACCAAGATATTTATTTGGTAGTTTGTGTTCATCCAAAACCTACCTTAACCGGTAGATTACCTATAATTTATTACTAATGTTCTTATTTCCATGTGTTCAGCCTGTTCCATTCCTCCTCTGACATTTTATCCAAGTGTGCATTGAAACTAACGTGTTATAACGGGCAGCTTTACTTTATTTCCCTCCACCACTGTCCTTCGGGACTTTCCATTTGATATCCACACCAGCGCCTGTCAAATTGTAAACAGATTTTAAATGGACCCAACATTCCTCCAGTCCAACGTATGGATCCCTTTGCAGGATGCCCTTTGCAGGATAATCACTCCACTGCACTTAAGACGAATACCCTCTCGAGATTTACGAAGCAAGCAAAGACCTCCTCATTACATTCTACAGGTATATAGTATTCCTTTATATTAATGTTCTCATCACTGCTATGTCATCATGCACACTTCTTCACTTTTTAAACTCAAGCTGGTCTTCTCTGAGGTAGTCATTTTCCATCTTCTCCATCCGCTTGCTGACAATCTTTAGCTTTGCTGGGTGTAAATTGAACTCATGGCGTTTAAGTCCTCGCCTGATACTACTGATCTTTTTTACCGAATGGGAATTAATATTCATCTAACAAAATATTCAGCCAAATTTATCCCTCATGAATGCTACAAATATGCCAATGAAAGAAAACCCTCCTTCCATTTAATCCTAAATCGTTGAGCGATTCAGAGGGAACATTATTCTCTTGTCCGTCTTCAATTCCCTCAGCGATTTCTGTCTTTCTCTCTGCCATTCCTGGATCTAAGTGTTCTGATTGACGTGTTACCTCTTCTCTATCTAAACTTACCAGACTTGTTACCTTTTACAATGAAACCCTTCTATGTAATCACTTCTACTTTCCTGACTCTGCCGTGGTTTGATTAGTATTTTTCCCGTCATATCTCCAGTAATGCATCGATATTTTATTCTCTGATAACTCACCTCCCTCTGTAGCTCGGCCAATTAATCGTTTGTTTATTATTATTCCATGTCCTCGCACTGATCCACCATTTTTTAATTTTACCTTTTAGTTCCTCGCCTTTTTTAAATACACACATTTTCTCAATCTCTCCTCCTCATTCTGTTTCCCCTTCTCTCTTCGGCCTTCATCATTTCATCATTCACTCTCCTATATCCTGTGGCTTATAATTTCCTTTATTTTTCTTTCTCTAATCTTCTTTCCATTTCTAATCTCTGATCTTTTTCTTTCTCAATATTTTGCTTTCCGCTTTTTTCAAATTTGTACTAACCTAGGATTGCATTAACTTCGTATTTGATCCGTCTGTTATGCGTAGCCTAATTTAAAGCTTTGCATTCCAATTTAGTGACCTCTTTTTTATCTTCCTGAATAAGTAATGTAAATTGCATAAGCATCAAATCATGATCCGAATACTCATACACCCTCGGAAAACCATGTAAAATGATGATGCCGTTACTAAATTTGTCAAAACATGATGCAATGTAATTGTTTATACGGAGAAGCAAAATATGGGAAGTATATTTACACAGGGGAAGAAAATAAATACATATGGAAATTTTGAACATAAGCAAGAAAAGGAGAATTTACGGAGTAAGCTCATACCTTTAAAAAATACATGAGCGCATTCATGCTTTTAAACTCCGTCGTCGAAAGATGCTCGCTTTCAAACGCGAAGTTAAGAGTGCTCACAAGGAGAGCTGGGAAGAGTCCGCCGCTCATGCGCGTCTGTGCCCTGTATCTGTTTCCAATCACGTGATCGAGCGACCCCTATTTGGTGCCGCTCTGTAGAAGCACAAATGATAACGCTATGGCATATTTTGAAATAACGCGATCCATTAATCCAGAAGGAGTTCGCAATCAATTGCGAGTGTTCGCCAGTTTTCGAACGATTTAGCAACAGCCTGGTGGGTCATGACTCCTAAGTGATCGCAAGTTTCTTGGAGTCATTACAAGAAATAAAACCGGAGTGTATAACTCACTAGAGGTTGTACAGTGCATTCCTTCCTCCAGCGGGAAACCTTGGCACGCTGGATTCATCATTGCCTGGGAAAGAGTAGGGACTGGAAGTCCTCCACCTTAATAAATGATTTTAAGCACCAAACACTTGGTGTGCACGGGATTCTTTCGGTGGATTGAGTCGCCTCCAAGTTCCGTTCCCGCGGGTTGATTCACTTCAGATCGTGATTGAACCGCAAGAGCTAAGGCACTCTTTGTTTCCTGTGAGTTCTCTTCCATCCAGGGGCTAGCCAAGGCATAGACATACTCGTAGACATGACACTTTGGGCGTACATTTCGGATCTCGACCTTCGACACGGAGTCTGATGCTCTGACGCGAGATATGCCGCGAAACACTTAGTCGCTAAAAATGAAAGGCAAGAATACGGAAAATTCATACTTAAATATTCATCGCTTAAGTAGTTGTCGTGCTTCCAGCGAAGTGATTTGTGAATGCCTTTCACCCTGACTGTAAAAGAGGAAACACCCAGCTATAACGAGCAGACTTCACCTGAAAATTCACCAGAATCAGGACTGCGGAATTTCTCACGGCCAGGGTACGACTTCTTTCAAAATTTTGAGTTGAATGATTGACTAAACCTTTCGCGCTTTGGTTTAACACTAAAATTTTTTACCGTAAATGTTATCTAGCGATTCGAATTCAACTTAAGAAATTCAAGATGTCTTTTAAAGGAGTGCGATGGAATAATGCAAATTCCTTGAGACCAGATTTTTTAAGATAAAAGAGTCAAATAAATAGCTATGATTAAAAATATAATTTATACTCACATAAATGCCATGCAAATGTCGTAGCATATGACATTCAACCAGGAGAATGAAGTAAAGTAGAAGAAGTAGTTTGGTATGTCTGAAATTGAGCATTTTAAAATTAGTTCATTGTGCTGTACTAAGTTATCATGCGATATATATAATGTTACATAAAATACTTATAAAACTTTTATATACGTATTATATATTACTAAGTAGAAATGGTAGAGTTAAGATAAGTATTTATCTTTATATATAAATTTTATTTATAAGTTTTATATATAAATTTGTACTAGAAATAAAGTGAAGAGTATTAGGCTTACTTTTACAAGTTGCAGGACTCGGAAAAATTGTATTTCGAGCACAGACAAGAAAATTACCACATGACATGTATTAAATGTATTCAGCTCAATAATTAAATCAGTTTTAAGCCTCTAATAACCGTAAATGCAACCTGAAAGTCGATTGGGAAAGTAAATTTTGTCAATACTTAATATACCTATTAGAGGTAGGTTTTTCACGGTCCCTAGGACCTACCTACGTTCCACGTATTGCGTGAAATACCTCTCATTTGTCCTATATCATTTCCTTCTTTAATTCTTTGCCCTTTTACTTGTCTCTGTTCTGTATAAGCAATCTGTGCACTTCCTTCCTCAATCTCATTTAGATCCTAATTCATAGTCAATAATACGATAGGAAGTCATCATACGTAATCATTTCTTGAATTGATTGATCATAAATTTCTGAATGGCTAATCTATTAATCAAGAGCTGTCCAGAAAGTAACTTACGTTTCGGTCTAGCGTGGAGGTGGATAGGGCTAGATTTCGGTGGGCAGGGCCAACATCTTGGTGTCTAAACGTCCATACACTCAGTACGCATCATGCTGTGGTAGGGTGCAAATTGGGATTCTTCAACTTTGCTCACTACGCACTGTTCAAATGTGCGCTGCAATAGAAACTTCCGCGAGTTGTGGAGTGCGATCTGTGATTAGATTTTTACCGGCAATAAATCACCAGCCAATTGAAGTTCATAGCCAACTTTGTTAAGTGTACGGAGACGGAATAATGAAGGGGAAATGAGGTAGTGATGAATTCAGTTTCAAAATGTCCACTACAATGCTCACGACGACGACCACGGTGGTCGGCCTAGCATTGTGGTGGATGAACTGGGGGTGAAAATAAACGAAAAAATGTCTCGCTAGACGTGGCTTTCAACACAGCGCTTTGACAGTGACGCAGAATTGCAAGCTGGCGTAAACAAGTGGTTGAAATGTAAGGCGATAGATTTCTTCAGAGACGGAATTGAAAAGCTTGCGTATATTTATGATAAATGCCTTGATTTGAATCATAGACGTTTTTCGAAAAATAGTTTAAAATTATATCTTTCAAATGTACATAATAAAATTTTGTCTTCGTTAAATGAAATTCCACAAAGTTGAGCCAGAAACCATCAAACTTTGTCTTGTTACTAGGTTCCTATTTTATTCGAAAAAGTAAGTTACATTTTGGACAGCCCTCCATTAAGAAAAGAAGCATAATGAAATCGGATTAAAATTGATCTCTATACGCTTAGGATTTTGATTGTGAAAGAAAATGTTTGATGACGATTTTATTGAAACAGCATGAACATAAAGCGTATGCATTGTGGAACAAAAACTTCCTACTATGATAAATATTAAATACGCGAGAAAGTAATCAAAAAGTCCATTTGAGAAATTTTCAGTTTATGTAGTCCAATCAGATTCACAACTCGAATAAAAAAATAATTTAAAATAGGTTAATTTATTATTAAGCTTTTTCTCCTTATCAAAAATCCAATTTATCCTCACAGCTTAGAATGAATTACGGTAACAGATACTCTACCACAGTGGACTCGCTAATTTTCAGGAGTTTAATTCTGGAGAAATAAAAGAATTGACACTTGCCTGAAAACTCACATCATAACACTCCAATAATTTCGGAGTGTAAAAATATTTCATTCGAACTCAGATCCCTCGACATCCGACCGAGTGCTTTACCCAATTAAGATACCGAGGTGTCCTCTTACACCTCGAAATTTTAGTCTTAAAATGATCAAAATGTGATTGCAAAATACCGTACATACTAATGCCACAGGAATTTGTAGTCGTGCGCGACATGCCACTGTCCACGAGGTGAAAGCCAACTTTAAACACTAGGGGTGCCTATCCCTTGGCGAATCCAAGAAACTGCGGGAGATGCTGCGACAGTAAGTTAGCGGATGACTCCATTAAAAAGACCCCAAGTGCTGTCAACGAAGCTTGCACGCGTACCCTTAAAGATGTTCTAGAATTCGCTTACCAGGGAGCCTTTGAGTCGTGGAAAAGCGGCAGGAAAAAGTGTATTGACGCTCAAGGGATGTACTTTGAAGAACTTGGAGGCGCATTAGCAATATTTGCAATAAATCTATTTTCCCGAAAATTTTCTTTGAATTTATTTGAATTGAAATCTTGATGGCTGGAGGTAATTTCAGTCTTAATCCCGTATTTACTCTCATAATTTTCCTCAATTGGAAAAGCAGAGGACATCGTGGAATTCTAGATTGATATTCAAATATACTCACCGATAACATAACAGGTAATCCAAGGGTGTCGAATAAACACGGTATTCATCACTGAAAATATTAAGTGAACTGCATTATAGGCGAAGACTGAGAACACATGGCACATGTGACACTTCCCCGGAAGGGTTCTCAATTCCGGGATGAGCGCGTAGACGAGGAACGTCACTGCGAGGAAGACGGTCGACACTGATATCGCAGCCACGAAAACGTAGTCGAACAAAGGCTGATAGAGGACAATCACTTCCTCCTTCTTCACCTCCACCGGATTTTCCTTCGACTCCGTGCACACAAACGGGAGGTAGAATCCAGAGTCGGGCACGTAATCCAGGCAGAACTCCTTGGCGTCCAGGCAGGTGGTCCTGTTGCCGCCCTCCGCCTTGTCCCTCAGCAGGCACAGCCTTCCGTCGTCGGCGCGGATGTAGAAAGCCTCGACTCCTGGGTGCAGGGAGTAACCATCGCACGGCCGGGACACGATCACGTGGAAATGGGCCGCATCCTCCACCTCGCGGGTCACGTTTCCGTCGTCTGATACTTCGGGTCGGAACCACTGACCCTCGTAGGCTCCTTGATCGTCCTCGGCGCACTCCAAGTCCACCATCTGCTGGTTGTACGGGCAGCACTTCCTCAGGCAGGGCCTCTCCAGGCTGCAAGGGCATCCGCGAGTGACGTTGGTCGCGTTCGCGCTGCCGTCGCTGTCTCTGTCGTGGGAACGAAGGCAAAATTATTTTTTGTACTCTGCAAGCCACCGCTGGGGTGTGGGACAGGGGGTAAATACACACCAGACTAATTTTGACCCGAATATTTTAACCCTTTACCACGGTCGGACATTGATATTCTGATCCCTTATCGTTCTTGTAAAAAATTACATCTTTCATCTTTTCTATACGTAATATACGAGTCTCGTATCTTATTTTAATGAAATGATATCTCCTATCGCCGTACGATAGGGCTATTATTAATACATTTTCGAAATCACTGCTACAGAGACGTCCTTCCAATTTATGCAAGAGATTAAATATGCTATTTAACCTTCGCTCCGTGAGTGATTCCCAGCCTAGCTCCTCTAATATTTTGGATACACTATTCAATTTATCATAGCAACGTTCTACATCTACATCTACATAAGTACCCTGCGAGCCACCAAAAAGGTGTGTGGCAGGGGGTGTAGCACCATGAGGGAAGGGTAAGGGTTGAGGGGGTTGGGAGTTAGGTGAGGAAAGGTGGGGGGAACCTGTAGGAAAAAATATATATATATACATATATATATGTATATATACACACATACATATACATACATACATACACACATGTATACACATCCTATTACATATCGTTTTACAATATACTATTAAACGTTTTACATATCTAGCTCCTCTACGCCGCACGCGATCCACTTCGGCAAACAATCGAACTTCGTGAGGATCCCATATACTTGCAGCATATTCTAAATGAAGCCTAATTTGCGAAAGAGAACATTTCTCTTTGACCTTTTTATCACATTTACCCAGTACTCTTCTAATAAATTCCAATATCTTTTTTAGCTTTTCCACACATTCCCCATATATGCTTCACCCAGGAGAGGTCGTGAGTGAGGGTCACGCCTAAGTGTATTTAATCGAATCTACACATTCCTTTTCGGTGTTCCCGATGGAGGAAGCATTCAGGAGGGAATTGCTCATTGGAGCAATTAGGGGTGCGTCAAGTACGGAATGTTAACGAAAGGCGTTCAATAGATTCACAATATTTCCAGATACAATAAACGAGAAATGTGAAGCTTTGAATTACTTGATGCAAAAAATCATGCAATATGCTCACCAATTGCAGATTGTAAGTTCCCCGCAAGCCATATTGATTTCGACGTTCTTAGAACTAGGCGCCAAATGCTCTGTTCGAGGTTCATCGCTCGTAAGATTCTCTACATTGGCTCGAAGGCAATAAGATCAGTAGTAAAATCGAAAGCCATTAAAATTACAAGAAAAGCTCGTAGGTTTTTGAGTTTTCATATGCAATTTATACTGATGTTTTACATATATTTTGCGATTATGCCACAAATATTAATCATCTCGCCTTATCATGAATTTACAACATTGAATGTAGGAATGTATCATTCTATCTTTTCGCTAACAAATAAGATAAAATGAGAAAGAAAAGGAAGAGTGGAAGAATTTATGCATAAAACATAAGTGAAATATATCGTATAAAATGTTTAGTTTGGGGGATTCGGATGGTGCGAATGATAACGTACAGGCTTCCTACCGAGAAGGTCCGGGTTCAAATCCAAGGAGGCAACAAATATTTTTCCGTGGTATCCCAATCCCTACTTGAGGTGTTTTGTGGAGAGTCCTTTGAGTGAGTACGACCGACCGACGCCGGGTTTCTCTCCACCCTTCCTTTCCCATCCATCTCTAACGGTGCAAATGACCTCAGCTGTCGGTCGCCTCCCCAAAAAGCTACGCTAAAACGTTTAGTTTCCGTTAGGAATATTTTGTTGTTAAACCTAAGACTTGGCATAGTCAAACGAAAAAAAAAACAAGAAAGTCATTGAGCTTGCGGTAATGGATAGGCATGTATCGATGCTTTTGATTACGAAATACTTTTCACTTGAATGCGGAAACAGCGTGAAATGAGTTGTGCAACGTAGCTGCGGTCCAAGTGAAAGAGATATTTTCAGTTTGTTCCAAACCACAGTATAATAGAACGGGACTCCTTGCACATCTAGCGTTACCCTTCGGTTATCTAACTAAGAATTTGATCCTTATGAGTTATGATCTACGTACTTAAGACGAGCGGTAAGCGCTCCAGCCGGAAAACATGCCAACAATCTAGAGTAGTTGCGGATTCGTAGTAGTCATTCTTCGGAGAAATTCATATATTTATTTGTAAATTGTAGCTGCAGTCTCAGCCGGAATGAATACGGTCGAGATAAATAGCATGAGTAATGTTCAGAAATCATGATGTCGTTCCCTTGTGACTGATATGCATCAGCGACAACAAAACTCTCAGCAAACTCCGTCCGGTTGAATTTTGGATAGAGATTCCAACGCCCGACCTTTGGCTGAATCGATAGCCTCCGACAATTCAGTGGAACCTGCACACTCTCCCAACTAAATAACGGAAGACGGATATATTTGTATGAATTTTTGAACTTAATAGTTTCCATTAAGGAGTTTGGCAGATGAAGTTTTCGCTCAGTTGATGACACACCATCATGGATAAAATCAAATATAACATGTAATACTTTTTACAGAAGCAATTATAATTTTATTCACCGAGTATTTTCAATAATTTTTGTCGTAATAAAGGTACCATAGTAATTATTTATCATTGTATATTACAGTTCAAAATATTGCCGTTGCATGACGCTAACCAAGCGTTACCTGCGAAAAATATCTAAATAATAACATGGTTGTCATCCAGTTTATCTAATTAGGTCGAAGAGTGAAATTTCTGGTAGTCTGCGCCGTTCCAATTAAGGAACAATAATAGCTCCCTCTGGATATGATTGAATTCTATTGGATTAGGGTATAAATTTATGGGACTGCTTTCACTCCACACGCACGCACTGCTCGGGCCGAACCGTTATTAAGGTGATCTCAATAGCATCTATTAAAGACGACCATTTTCGGTGCTGTACCGAAAGTTTTTCACCTCACAACCTTCATTTGGAAGTCACCCCCCACCCCATGACTTGGAACGTCGATCGAGTTGGAATTCAATACTTTCGTCCATATTCGTAGGTAGATTCAGTATCCGCGACCCACGGTTTTGGCTCAAGTTATGTTCAAATGCAACAATTTCAGAGTGTACAATCATTCTCCTTGACCGGGATTCGAATCCGGGTCCCTCGATGTTCGGCCGAGTGTTTTAGACAGTTAAACTACCGAGATTTCCTCTTACATTCCGAAATTTTGGGGATTTTAAAGGAACAAGACGTTGAAATTCGTTGCATTATTCAAATTGTTTCATTTTAATGCACATTTAACGAATTATTCCGTTAAAAGTTACTGTCGCGGCATCTCCCGCAGTTTCTGGGAATTTGTCGAGTAATTTGGTATGATTTCAAGCCTAAAATCTTTGGTGCCGATCGCTAAAATATTTATGTTTGGTTAATTTTTTCCCCAACAAGTAAGGAAGTGGCCACCTTCAAAAGGTCGTGAGTTTGCACGCCATTTTTATTTTCGTTCTGCGCGATCGATGTTATAATTGTGGTTTCTACAACTGGATTAATATGAACGAAAACTTATAAAAATACCCTATTTTTAAAATATAGTAAAATTTTAGTTATAATTTAAAATAAGATGTAATACGTTTATGCTGTGGGCCTGCCATGTAGGAAACATGGAGCGACGAACTTGTTCTATTGAGAATAACGTTATAAAGTAAAACGAGTTAGAGTCGTGATTCAGAAAAGGATCTTAGTGTGCGTTTACTGGACTCCGGAACTGGCTGTATTGCTTGTGAATATTAATTAAAGGCTATCTTTCCAGTGTGTAAACAATTGTTATCTGTTTTTTTAATATTATAACGAAATTATGCAGCGTGTAAAATGTATTATGAAAGTGTTTAATATAATCTCTAATCGGTGCTATTTATATACCAAACAAGTTAGGAGAGAGAAGTGTACTGGCTTCCGACTCCGAGGGCTCATGATCGAATCCCGGTGTTGGTCGGATTTTTCAGTGGTATTCCGATCCCTACTTGAGGTGCTTTGTGGTGGAGAGCACTTTGAGTGAGTATGACATCCGTCGGACGGAACGTTAAACTGTAGACCCCTTGGCATCTTTCATTAAGGGTAGACTAGACTAATGCCGACGCCGGGTTTCTCTCCACCCTTCATCCATCCCCATCCATCTCCAATGGCGCAAATGACCCCAGCTGTCGGTCACCTCCCCTAATAATAACAGCAAAGAACGGCGAGATACCTGCTCACTTTTTTGTGTACCTCTATGCAAACCCTTACTTAAATATACCTTTTTATCGTTGTATTCATTGTTGTTGAGTAATAAAACGTTAATAAACTCTGAAATGATTTTTGAAAGTCCCTAAATTTATTGTATGAGAGATGTTAAATGATTTCACGCAAGGGATCGTTCGCTTTGCCACTTCGTATGACGTCACCGCGACAAAAGCGAATGCCCGGTCATATATCATTCAACTTAAAAGGTTTACATCATTCTCACGGAACCAGTTTCAACTCTCGCGCTCAAGTAAGCCTTTGTTGCCTTGAGAGTGAAAAAAAGTACAAAATAATAAGACGTCAAGCAAGGATTTTTGAATGCAAATACATTTTCTTTTATGCTTGGTTCATTGTCTTTGCTATGTTGACAGTAAACATTAACTTTTTTTATGTGGATAGTGATGAAAATGATTAAATGAAATTACAATCATTAGGATCCTTCGGCATCTTTACAAAGATATAACGCGTGAAATGACCTCATCATTTTCTTATAATGAGGAATACCGTATGAAGGGAATTTTCTTTTCAACATACAGGAATTCAATGAAGCATTCAAAATGACAGGTGTTAGAGGTTCTCCGGCTGGAGGTCAGGACGAGGAGAAGACAGCGGAGGACCGCCTCCCGGCACACAAAGAAATATAAATTACTTTAAATGATCTGACCTCGAGGTTGAGTAATAAAGATAGGCAGAAACCTCCAGATTTACTCTTCGATCGCAATCTTTATTTTTCTCTTTGGAAAAGGACCAACGAAATACCATGTACTACTCAAAAAGAGTAAGATTATATATGCAAATATTCAACTATTCCCCTGGAAAACCACTGTCTCCCTTTGATTAGCGTGGCAAATATAATATATACGAAGATCTGACTATCCAATTGGCCGGTTTAAAGTTTTAGTTGTGCTCCTGTGTCGATATGGCTGCGCCTCAATAGTTTTCAATGACCCGAGAAAACTTATCTTTTGTGGGTGGATATTGCAGTAATCTCAATGAAGAGTCTCTTGATACTGAATATTACTAGATGATGAGACATTTACGGTCCGAAACTATCCACGGCGGAGAGAAATGCACAGCTACAAGTTTCATTGACAAATGGTTAATTCGAAAGATTTGAAAAAAATGAGATTTTGTTCACCACCTTAAGCGAGAAATGCATAGCGCCAAGAGTTATCAAAGTTGTCCAATCGCTTTAGTATTAGATGGTAAGCCTAAAATTTGAAAATGCATTGCACTGTATCATATGCAGCTGTTGCATGGGAAATTCTTTCAACACCTTCGGGCTTGACTTTGTGCTACACGTCCATATTATAAAGCCGCTTCCTTTACACAACAGCGGGAATCACCTTGTGAGATCTATTCTTTTCTAGTTTATGTTAAAAGTAATTCTCGAATCGAGATTTTCCTTAAATGTAGCTGAAATTCTTGGTTCACGAACAAGCTTACAAATCACTTTGGCACGACGAGCAGGTACGAACTAAAGTTACTCTTGTTTCCAATGATTACTTCGTTTCGGATTACGCCGCCAGCGTGGCATTATTGGTACTCTCTTTGATGCTTTAATCTGTGTCCAGACTCGTCATTTAGGCACCTAAGTCGCTCGATTTAGGGTGGACGCCATCTTAAAGGTTGTCCTAACTCGTTGGGCAGAGAGAGGGCGAAAATTTAGGCGCCTATTTAACCCCCGGATTTAGGACACAGGAAGTGATATTGAAAATATATTATTACCCCCATCGCACTATGGTAGGAGAGATCATGCCATTAAAATTAGAGAAATTAAGTGCATAACAGATAGTAATTTTTACCATAACAAATAAGGGATTTGTATCCTTGTTAAATCTTATTTTGGTATATAAATATTACGGAGAATAATCTTCAAGCGTAATGTGTTTGGAGAGTGTAAGCATTTAGTAATATCCTTCGTAACAAGAGGTTATAACTGTCTTCATGAATCCAAATGGGTAATCATAGGTCGTTCGCCAGACCTTTGCAAAAGGAGTCACCGTTTCACAACGTAAGCCCAAAAAGTAATAAAACCAACAAAAATGAAAAATGCCGACAAACACTAATTGTAGAATAAATATTGAATTGATGTCAAGCGTACATTTAAAATATGAAATATTAAGAAAGAATAGTGCGCATATATGTAAATGAACTACACACGACACAAAGCATATCTTAAAAAAATAACGGACAAGGATTAGTGACTGGAAAATTACCCTGGAGTAAAATACCATAATGTAAAAAGTTTATAATTATTGGAATGAAACACTATCTGACCTAATACTTAAAGCAAAATATTAAAAACGGATCGTTTGTAGGGTTAAATATAGTCCGATAAGAGAATATTAATATGAAACTAGTGTCAAAAATCGTCCAGTTTACTAAATTTTAAGAAAGAAATGCATAACTTTAATAAAAAACTGCTGAGTGAATTGTAAAATGAACTCAGGATTACACAAAAACCATTACATGGTTTAGCAACTACACAACAATTTTTGCACAAGCTATCTCAAATATCAAAATATTTACATTGGGACATTATCTGTTTATTTCTTATTCCTAGTTACGTAGATGGCAGTACTACTGCGTAGATTGTCCAAACTCAAGCTGCCTTTTCATTAGACGCCTTACATTTAGACACTTAATTGCATGCTCCCTAATGCCTGACGAGTCTGGACGCAGTTTTACTGCTTGAGATGTAATCCGAACTACCGCGCACGCGAAGGGCACTTGGGTGTGGTGACCAGCTGACTTACGCGGTCCAGTAGGTCCCGTTGGGGTAGAGGGTGGCGCCATCCCACGCGGTGTCATTCTCGAAAATTGTAACCGTTTCGAGCTCCACGCTCAATTCAACGTCACAAGTTGAATGAATCGTGCTGATCAAAAGGTGCACTATCGAGAGCGTCGCCAGGGCACTTAGCCTGGATTCGGCCATCACTAGTTAAGCCAGCTCAGTTTCCTGAAAATAAAAAAAAGAAATAATGAAACCAGGAATGTTATTATCCTCATGGCGTTCTCGCAGTGAACTATTACTATACTAAGATTATTCTCGACAGAAATTTGAATGAAAGTGGACGATTCCATTGTGAACATTACGGATGCACTAGGTCGTGGACCAGAATCGTGAACGAATAATGAAGAGAAGAATCTCTCCCCTTATCTTAAGGGAAGAATCTCTCCCTTCAGTTTAAGATTCTAACGATTCATCTCTCTTTACAAAGCTCTTGGCGACAGAGATTTAATGAACACACTCAATTCACAAAATCGAGTGAAATACAAAAACCTAAGGTGGAATCTATAATATTTCTCGAAATATGGCTTCCCTGTAATTAAATAATCCGCTAGCTGAACTTTTTCTCGTCATTGGCTTTGGGGCGCATTCGTCGCGTGAACTCAGAGGGCGACTGCGAAAGTAGTTACGGAAGAAGGAGGACGCAAAAACCTGTTTCCGTTCGCTCTGGAAGGCAATCTCTATAGGTTGCAAATGGGTCGGAAACACTCCAGGTTCACACATGAGCCCACATGATTATCGAATAAATGGCGTTGGGAAAGGCCCGCATGCGCCGTAAAGCGTTGCCCTCCGTCGCGTCGGTGGTATCTCTCTTTCCTTGCGTGACCACAAACGCCGGCGGTCATTTCCAGAGAACGAGTGGCCTTACGCGCGTGTCATCCCCGCGCCTCCCTTGCCCGCATTCGAAGTTCGTGCGTATTATTCCACCGAACGCAAACAGGGCTCAAGAACTTATGTAAATTAAACCACTCGATGCGAGAAAATGTTTGTTCGCTTCATGTGATAGCCCGCGGAAGATTCCTCGTTTGTTTGTACCGTTAAGAGTGTATTGCTACGACTGCCGACTAACTGTTGAGCGGACTTGCTATGAGATATGTCTGCATATAAACGTCATCAATAATAAATCATCACTAAACACTCCAAATTAATGCAAATAAACCTTGCTGATTGAGTGTTTAATGGTATATCACGTTGTAGCTTAAAATTCCCATGCTGAGCTAAAAACAATTGAGTGCAATGGGATAATATACCGGGTTCTCATTACAAAAGCCGCCTGATATCTTTCAACGAAAATGTCTAATGTGCTGATTGCACTCTTGTGTCCTCTACGGCTCTTCGAGCTGTGTACGTTCTTGCGACGACTTGAAATGGCAATGCGACGGCTAATCTCGAACGGGGGCTCAAAGATGTACATTTACAGCGACCGCTCTACAGTGTACAGTTCGAGAATGAGGACTGGTCATTTATTCAAAGCTTTCGTCGAATATTTCATTTGTAAATCCAACCACAGTTATCAACGCGGTGGTTGAGGCATTAATAACCGCCGTTGAATACCCGGAAAGATGTGGTAGTGATTTAAAATCTGGAGAATGCTCTTTGGAACAACTTGGGAAGGAACTGGTCTTAATATGTTGTTTCGTAGGTTCGGATCCCCTGCCACTAGACGTACACTGTAAATACTTGTTTAAACTCTGCACGGAAATCGACTTAAAGGTAATTATTTTGGCTCTCGGACAGTACTATACATAATATGAAATTAAAGTTTGCCTGCAAACGTATCGTTGAAATGAAAATGTTTGTGCGAGAAGGGTATACTATAAATTTTCCATTGTTCAGTCACAAGTTTAATTGGAATCGCTTTTTAAATAAAGAATGTTTAAAAATTGATGCATATTTATGTGTATTTGGTTTGGTAAGCCAGAAATTGATTTGATGAATAATTCCAAGTGGCAGTAAAAGTTAACTGAATCCAGTTTCCACAAAAGTTAAGGTATTCACCTTTCTGAGAACTTGGGAAAAAACTTAATTGTCGAAAGTATAGTTAACTTAAGCGGAAGACATGGATGGTGTGAAGAAAATGTACTTCGCGGGCTGTCGGTCGAAAAAGACGGGTCTTAAAGTGGTTTTCACCAGTGATTTAGTATAATTTCCTACCTGAGCTTAGTATAGTATTAGTTGTGTCACACCTGTTCCAAGACTGACGAAATTAATGCTTGCGGTTTCTGTTTATTTGCATTTTCACCAGTTGCAACATCGGCTGAACTCCAGAAATGACTCACAGGGAGGTTGTAAACTATGTGAATTAATATGATTCGTTGAAAATTCTCCGCATTTCTTCAGCCTTCCTCGCATTTTTTCATCTCCCTCAGCATCCCAAGTGAGCTTAGTAACGTTCGTATTATGACGCCTATCATACCTATTCTCAGTTTTTTTTTAAATCCGTGTGAGGTCATTTCGGGGTATATTAATTTTCCTATATAGAAAATAAACATATCCATTTTAATTTAAATTTGTTTTGTTATCGTAGGAAGATACTTTCTCAATCTTGGGCGATTCAGTTTTTTTTGCAGTAGATGAGGAATACTTGACTGTGAGATAAAAAAATCACTAAAAGAAATGTAATCGAAGGAGGTTATGTGAAGAAAAAAACAACTTAGGAAATCGTGCGAATAAGAGTTTTTACGATCTCATTCGTAGCTTTAACAAGGGAACAAAATTTACGAAAGACGTCGTTATATCAAAATCGAATTCATTGGTAATGTGAGGATTACTAAGTTTGGTTTAACATGCGTTCTGCAAAATTATGGCTTCGGATCATCAACCAAAGGATGGAGAAGGGAGTAAATGAGTATTAAGGAGAAGATCAGTTTATGCACAGTAATAAGGAGAGGGGACGCGAGATGCCACATGAGAATGAGGTGACTCTTGAAAAGGACAACGCAACCAATATATATTTGTTCATTTCGTGAATTTTGAAAAGGCGGTTTATAGAGTAAACTAAGCACGATTAATGAACATTTTTCAGAAGTTAGAAGTAAGTTGATTGAAGAGATAGCGCATCCGGAACCTGCACATGTCTCAAGCTGCTTTCGTGTGGATTGATATGAACAACCGGGATGGGCAGTGCTCGGCAGGGGGGTAAAAGAGTGCCACCATTATCACCTGTTCTTTTCAAAACATATATGCGGAGGAAATGGTAAGAAAGGAAAGCCTGGAGTGAAAGTAGGTGGGCGATTCTTCATATCAGTTAATTTGGTGGGAAGTATTAGCTAGCCAGTCACTCAAAGGGTTATAATTGGTGCTTACTGCATTACGTAATCAGTGTGTTAGTATGGGATAAGAATTAATCATCCGAAAAAAAATAATGAGATTCTCCAGAAGTAGGACGACTGAGATATGCATTAATGCTGGAGGATAAACTATAACAAATTGAACAGTTAAGTTACAAGAAATTATTAAGGAAGGCTGCATGATTACAAGAATGTATTTAGGAAGTGTTTTGGAGGAGGATGGACAGATTGTTAAGGACATTGGAAGAGGAATTACTTTGGTCAAGGAAACGTTTAAAAAGAGGCAGGAGTCGATTACCGTCACCGTAAGTAAAGACGTGAAGAAAATACTAGTGAAAATGTAATAAGGAGCGTAGTTTTGTATGGCTCGGAAACTTGGTCGGCGAGGCAAGAGAATAAGCGTAGATTGAATACTTTCTAGACGTGGATGTGGAGAACAAGTTTATATTTAAAACGAATGAAAAAAATCGATGAAATTTCAAGTGAGGGAGAGAAAGAGATGCGAATGTTGGGCGAAATTTGAAAAAAGCAGGACAAGTGGATGCAGGAGTGGATATTAAGAGACGCAATTGGATGCTGAAGACGATGAACTAGAGGGGAGGATGCTGGGAAATTAAGACAGAGCGAGAAAAAGAATGGGCATTAGAATGAGATTGAGGAAGGTATCAAGTATTCAAAGCTTAATAACGAGTTAAAATAATATAGTAGCGTGCGATGTAAGGACAATTTGGGTCATGCTGCCTTAGTAATGCAGTTCAGTGGTAAATAGTACCAGGGACCACCAAGCACTTGCCGTAAGCCGGTAGACTACGACTAATAATTACCAAGTTTAACGATTGAATTTAAACTAGTATCTTTTTTTAACAGTTTCAATTTTAGGCACAAATTGGGAATTCGATTATTTAGAGTTCACATCACTCTAGAAAATCTAAATAACTGCGAACGTGGGACGTCAATGGCAAACTTCCTAGGAATAACGCTTAACGGGACCAGATATGTCATGTTCGCTGTGCTGTACATGTTGATAAATACCAAACACAAATCAGGGTAGCACAATCGGTTTCACCCTTAATCTTGGATTAACATTCTGTTTTATCAGTGGCGCCGAACGTCCCGGCTTTCCTCCATTAAAATAAACATAAGCATTGTACTCCGAAATCTCGTGCAAATGTTTCAGCGATTTCTTCGATCGTTTTCAATAACGCCCTCTTGAGGTTGTCATGATCATGAAGTCCGACAATATTTCAAATTTTAGGATGGTGTCCAAATATTGAGAGATAGATTTATATTGACCGCGTGGTTATGGGAAACAGGATGCTGTCGTATCGTGTTTAGTTAGTAAACAAAAGGTCCGATTAGAATTCCCGGGACCCCCCATGCATGGCTGACGAGAGGAAATCGCATGCAGTTGGTAGAGACGCATACACATCCTATTGTTAGATTAAATCCTCTCTTTCTCATTTTTGGCTTAAATTCTACATGAGGGCACTGGTGGTTTGGAATCATTAATACATGTATATTGCTCAGTTATGTGAAGCGAACAGTTGGATCATTTCAAACAATAGTCAATGCATATCTATGAAGACTGGAAGGGCAAATACTCATTTTTCTTCAATTTTAAATTTCCACTTTCATAGCTACCCATTAATAGAAGACAATAGAATACCCTATGTTTGCTACAAGAGCAATCGTTAATTGATATGGATTGATGAAGTAGTATTGTATTACACAAAAAATATGCAACGCAAAGGACTTTGAACCTTTTTCGATAGAAATGACGAACAGTATTTCCTCTTCCAGGAACCATGAGCAACTATGCCAATAGCTTTGAACCTGAATTCAAGTTTCGATAGGTATCTCTTTCCTGCTAGCGTGGCCGAATGCTCTTCGTTCTTAGAATAGGCGTTCAGTGTGTGCGCCCTAGGGCAGTGCAAGAGTCCAAGACCCAGCAGGATCTCGCCTCTTTCCTTTAACATTCCCAATCGGGAAAAACAAAATTTCAAGTAGTTGGAGCTGGTAGCAATCACCCGCCCAATCACCGCTTCCAGAGATTTTCCTGCGGAATCTGAGAGCTATGAAGAAATCAATTCTAATTATTATTGTTTAGTTTTCATTCCTAAATATATACAAGTACACATTCTCAGTCAGTTCCCTGTGTATGCATATACATTATAAAAATATAACATATATTTTAGCCTAAGGAGTGAATTTTATGTGTGTGTGTACATATATAAGTGCATATTCATAAAATCCAATCCTTAGGAATAAAAACCAAACAATAGTCCTTAGAATTGATCTCTTTATAGATCTCAAGAGTATATATATATATATATATTTATATTTATTCATATACACACATATGTATAAAACTTGGGACGGCAACAAGTATTATAAGTACACATAAAAAGAACAGACGTTATTTGTTAATAACTTAGACGGAATTTAACTTCGTCTTTCTCAGAAAAAACAGTAATATTGTGTTTTCCGAGGAAGACGGAGCTAAATTCCGTCGAAATTATTAATAAATAACGTGTGAGTGTTCTTATATTTTTTGTTGCTGTCCAAGTTTTACCCAACACTTCCATGTTACTTCGACGAAAATATATATAAATTATATATATATATATATATATATATATATATAATTAAAATATTATCTACTCAAATATACTGCTTCAGAGTTCTCATTACTACCAACACACTCTTATGTGATTTATATATACATATAAAATATATAGCATACACATCTATACGCATACATATGTGGGTGCTGGAAGAAATGAGAAGAACTCTCAAGAAGTACATTTGAGTAGATAATATTTTCATTGTTATTTTCGCATTGAATTAAGAACGGTATTGCCATGTGTACTACGCTCAATACTATATTTTGCTGTCACTATGCACCACGACTTCCTGCATGACACTACTTTGAATTTATTGCATTTTTTTTATGTGTCACTTTCTACAAAATCTGGGTCAGCTGGAATTTGTCAAATCAGAATTCACGAAGCGTTCTGGTTAGACCGCCAGTTAAATGTATCAATGTGTATCATGCCGTCGCACATCGGTGTGCATTTTAATTATTATCTTCTAAAGGAGATTACAAATTTTATGGACACTTGATGGAATATCACTTGGAGATCACAGTAGGAAATCCATCATCACAGTTCAACCTCATAATTCGAGTAAATTATAAGATTTTCACGTCACTGCCAGGTATCCTTAAATGTATTGGCGAAGGATTGAGGAATTGAAAACCGTTATGGAGAAACACGGCTTTTAGGTTCCTTAGCAAATGTCAGTGAACCTTTGAATCCGATCCGGTGAAAGTCAAGTTGGAGGGAAAGGAGTAGAAGCGAATGCATGTGCGAGAAAAAACGTTCGCTCCTCTCGCCTCAATTGAACTTCTCCAGTTGGTTCTTCAGAGTTCAACATCTCCGAAGCTCGCAAAGATTGGGTCGTAGGTCGCGATCGAGAGTGCGTACGCCATGCACATCTTGCCTGCGATAGCTTTTTCCGCGACTACTACGCTCAAGAAAGGGGAGAAGGAGGCGAGCGGTCACTGTGGGTACCGAGGGAAGGCCATCGCGCTGGAGAGACCCTCTCTCGACGTCCTAACTCCGGAATCACTCGCGATTGTTTTCTCCGCGAAGTAATGGCGCTCGCACAAACTTTGACGGCGTCTCACTGTCACAGGTGGCTCGGCTCCAACGGCCACTTACCTGGGCGATTGCGAAGACGGCGCTCGTCGAGTGCTCCTCCCGCGCCAATCTCAGATCGAGCAGGAACTGGACTTGGTGGGGTTTTTCGCGACGCGCCGTGTCGCCCCGCCTCTTGAGAAATGCGAACTAAAAAATAAAAACAAAAGACGGTGGCCTTGTGGCACCACCACTATCACCACCGCTACGCTATTCGAGGAAACAAAAATGAAAATTAACCGTGCCCGCCCAGGTGTGCGGAGGAAGGGGGAGGGAAGGTAGGGGGAGGATAGGGGGTGAGGAGGGAAAACCAGCATTCCTTCGAAAAAGTAATCACGTCGAACGTTCTCTACTCTTGTTACTTAATGTATTTTTAATTACCTCGTCGTTATCAGACCTCAGTCATTGTCAATTTCCCCTGCGCTTGTCAAATAATTAATGGGGAATAACGTAGCATTTGGTCCATCCTCCACCCTCGAATATTTCGACCTTGAAACTTGGGCAATAAATACAGCCGATGGAAACTCTCTCGTTCGATTACACTACTGTTTCGTTTGGAGTCCATTTAAACTGATGTGGGAGCATGTTATAATTTCTCCATGGTTACGATGCCACTATTTATAAATAAAATCTGTTGACATTTCACAGAATGCACAAAATGTCAGTTGATGGAAAATATTATTTCAACTTGAAGAAGAAAAGCGCAATGAATTCGCAGGATTGTTTCTTTAGTGTCCCGCACCTCGTTAAAATGCCCTGAAGAGCAATAAAGGGAGCCCATATTGGCATCTCTTCCCGCAGGCTCCTTGCTTCCACTTCAATTTTCCCCGCTTTCTCTTCTCGGAGTCGTTCACGGCAAAATCGAGGAATTTACTCGTTCGCATTTCCTTTTATAATTTCACACGTTGGATGTGTTTCCTTTCAGTTGAATCTTGACGATGTGCATCCTCTTGCTCAACGGTAATTCCCTTTTGATTATAATTATATTTAAATAATTTACTGTTTTTCATGCTAAATGACAAAATATTCCGCTGATAAGTGAAGAATGGAACCCAAGTAATTTCTGTTTAAGCGCGGGTTTTATCGTTCAAAAATATTTTGTCGCTTTTGAAACGTGAACGAAATTAACTTTTGATATTTTTTATTTGAATTTGTTTGCGCAAGTTGTTTTCGTGCCCTTTAGTGTATTGTTCAGAGTGCCGGTTTATTGTATTGTTCATGTGTCACAATGGTTCACGATGAATTGAAGCATCTTTGGAAATACGGGAACAATCGGATCGAAAGAGGAGACGTGGAGGATTCTCCATAGAATGAAACACGTGCATCACCAGGGTCAGATATAATCCGCGAAATCCAATCTTCAGTTTCCTTTGAAATCCGGAAGCTCGTCATTTTCGCTAACACAATGCCGCAGTTCCGCCCCCGTCTCCCTCCTTCAATGCGCCCGGAGGAAAGGCGAGGAGGCCCTCTCGCACCACTCTCCCTCACGGTGCAGAGTACCCCACTCTCTTCCCGTTACCAAATATGGAGTTCGGGAGATGCGCTGCATTGGCTTTCATTTGGTTTTGAGGTTGCGGATTGAAAACATCTCTACATAAACATCGATCATGACAATTAGCCTTTGAAATCATTGATATTTCACCACATCTTTCCCTTTGATGTCCTTTCCTTGAGATCTAAAGATATAAACTACGGATATACCTGCCTCATCCGTCTCATGCTATCTACGATATCGGAATTACGAGAACTCCCACAGCGACACTCATGCCACGCGCCGATTCTGTGTGAGGCCGTCGTTTTGCGAGCTGAGAGTCGATGGCGACCCGAAGAGGTCGCTCGTCCTTCCCCGGCCGGCCGATCGCCTTAATTCGCCCGCTAGATCATCAGGCGATCCTGGAATAAAATGCGCATTAATGGCACTGGTGACCGAATACTTCAAAAATTGAACAAAGCTATATATCTTGAATCGATTTTGAAACAGGTTATCTCTGCCTCACGTCGAACGAAACTTGAAACTGTTTCCTTCGTCTCAAACTTGCTCCGCTCTCGATTCACTCGTTCAAACCTAAATATGTTAGAAATAACGAGCACCCGCGTATACACTTATGTGGAAAGGATACCGAATGATGCTATTGGTCGGCAAGTGGGACAACAAAGGGGGCACGGGTCAGACTTAAAATGACTTGATATTAGCTCAGAATTATTTAGCATGCTTTTAGGAGTCACTTGTAGTCATCGTGGTATTCGATTGGTTAATTTCCACCAAACAGAATCGTGAATTCATTCATATCCTGCAGTCATATTAAAAACATGAGGCATGCGCCAGACGGACAGATTATAATACTGCGTCATTTTTATTTCACTCAACAGTTGTATCTTGCAGTCTGACCAGATGATCTGTACTGGCTGCCGAGTCGATATTTTCAATGAAAAAAGCCGGTTTTCAAAACTGTGACCCCATATTTTGGAATCCATGAAATGCGAATACCTCTGACGTCATCCTTTGTGATCAGTTCGTCATTGGGACGTTGAGTGGAATGGAGTTTGACCTTGTGCGCTTCCAGGAAGGTCACAGAAAGAGATTTCGTGTGTCGGAAGGGTTGGTATGGTATCAACTAAGGATGGAGCAATTACATGCTTTATAGCATTATTGTTTTATCCCATTCCATACATTATATTATTTTAGGAAATCGCAAAAGAAAAATCAGATGAAATACAAAATAATTCTAGGTCTGAACGATCATGACTAAAATAATTGACCCCATAATGATTTTAATTAAAAACAAATGAAGAAGTAACCTTGAAATTCTATGAATGGACAGTGCTGTCAATTGAATCATGAATTTTATGACCATGCAGTTCCGCAATCATTTTTATCCTCAGTGCATATAAAAGAGTTAAAGTGCACAGCAATTTGTTGTCTTTCTCTCTCACTCTCTCTGTATATATATGTATATATATATATGTATACGTATACATTTTTTTGGGTGTATGTATGTATGTATATATAGGTATGCCTTCAATTTTTATCTCATCATGGACTACGACCATTATCGTAAATAATGAGTATTTAAATCACGAGCGAACATGTAGCGCGGCGAACATTTTTCACAAACATGGTTTGTATAAAAAGTATCGGGAAAGTTTTGGGAAATACAGATTTATTTCAGATGGAGCTACAATGCCTCAAAATTCCTCATAGCACATCCCATGAGCGTCGACGCACTTCTCCAACGGATTTTCTTCGACTCGAAGGCTCCCTGGTAGGCGAATTCCGAAAGATTTTTAAGGGTACGTGTGCAAGCTTCATTGACGGCTCTTAGGGTCTCATGGCAGTGTCCTTTGAGGAAGGACTTCACTTCTGGAATTAGGAAATAGTCCTGCTAGTGACAGATCGGTACTGTAAGGGGGTTGAGGAATCGTCGCGATACCGTTGTAGAAGTTCTTTCCAAGAAAACACTTGACTCTTGCTCTTCTTGGTCATCCGTCAAGACCTTCGGGAGGACGAGCTTAGCGCAGATCTTTCGCATCGCCAAATTTTCAGTGTGATGGTGTATGTAGTATCATCATATCAAAGCCAATATACGATCTGTAATCATGCGCACACTTAACCGGCGGTCTGAATTCAGCACTTCACGCACACGTCAGAAGCAATTGTTACCGATTCATTTTATACAAATCTGGTACATTATCACACTAAGACGACAAAAACGCTATTGTTCACAGGGTTATCTGTCATGGGATGCTATTTATTCTTCTTAAATTTCGAACTTCGCGTGCCTTTCAATGTCAACTTTTTTCAATGTTATCTCCGAGCATGGCCTTCTGGGGGCGGGGGGGAATATGTCGATCCGCGACGAGGCTACGAATTTCCTCAAGTAGAGGCTACGGGATAAACCGATTGCACTCACGGTTATATATTTGCCAACTACTCGGGACAATATGGATGGGTCCTCAACAACAGCCACCGATGGATTCGTCTTATGCCCCGAGATGTCACATCATCAACCTCCTCGGCCTTATCCCGTACGCCGTCGAGTTTATGGAAGCCCCCAGATGGGGGCAACGGTCGCCGCCCCTTGCGCTGGCCCATCGTCGCGATCTCTTCCCTTATTCTCTCGTGCCCTGCCCGCCCCTCCCTTCATCCGGCATGGGGCACACGAGAGAAACAAGCTAGGGCACAAATAGAATAGGGGCCGTCGCATTGTGTCAAGAAGCCGCATCAGAATAAAAATATCCCTCCCGCGGGACACCCTCGCTCCATTCCACTACTTCGAGCACCCCCCTCTCATAAGTCCCCAGCACGATTCCACGAGGAGATGGGGCGAGGGCGGATGCGATCCCCACTCCCCCTCGGGCGCGGGGGAGGTCCCAACATCATAATCATGCTCCGGAAAACAAGTTAGTGTCAATTTCTAAATCCCCAAACATCAACGCTCAAAGTCAATATCGTATTTGCGGGCGGGTGGGGATGGACCCCGCCAATCGCCCGAACGACTTCGCGTGTTATGCCCATAAAGGTTCTGTAATATGCAGCCTATGGTTATCAGAATCCCCTGTTTAAATGACAAATTATCTATAAATGGTGCTTATTTTACGAGATTGAATAATTAAATTATATAAGTCAAGGAGAGTAAGTAATAATAGTGAAATGAATACAAGGTTTGAGTAAAAAGTATCGGTAACAATTTTTTCCTGACGTGTGCGTGGAGTGCTGAATTCAGGCCGTCGGTTAAGTGTTCGCATGATCGCAGATCCTATTGGCATTGATAAGGTGACAGTCCACACTTACTATTATCACTGAAAATTTGGCGATGCGAAATATCTGCGCTAAACTCGTTCTCCCGAAGGTCTTGAGACGCACGAACAAGAGCACATTCAAGTGTTTGTTTGTGAGGACCTTCTGCAATGGCATCACGATTCCCTAACCCCCTTAATGCCCGGACCTGGCACTAGCAGACTATTTCCTATTCCCTAAAGTGAAATATTCCCTCGAAGGACCTTGGGACCTTAAGTGCCGTAAAAGAAGGCTCCACCCATACCCTTAAGGACCTCCTTCCGGAATTCGCTTACCAGGGAGCCTTCGAGTTATGTAAAAGTCGCTGACAAAAGTGTGTCGACACTTTGAAGAATTATGAGTCATGGTAGCAGTATCTGAAATAAAGCTATTTTTCCGAAACTTTTCCCAATAATTTTTATACAATCCATGCATTGATAGATGTAAATTATTTTTCAAACCATCTCAATAGGATACGGGGCTTAAATGCTTATAACATATTATTAACTTAATATTTTATTTATCTTTGTGCCATATTAAAAAAAGGATAAATTCTTTTAGAAAAAAACACAAAGGTTTTCCCATGAATTTCTCTTGTACAATGATTATTATCGAGTGTGCATGCATTTCATGACATGCGAAAACATTTTATTAATAAACTTCGCCCTGAAACAAACAGAGGCGATAACTTATTTCATTCATGCACTTCATCTCTGTGCCGTTGACCCTGCCGGCTCAGAGAATTCTTTTGAGCCTTTTCCAGAGATGTTTGCCAAAAAAGCAATGAGCGTAGCGAAGAGATACAAATGCTTTCGCGAATGCGTTGCGGGTGGTGAGTGGTAACCATATTCCTGGAGACAGGTTTCCCGGGGGAGTGCTGGCAAAGATCTTGGAGAAGAGGGACGGGGGTGAGGAGTCAACCGATTCCCGGCAGTCGGGTTCCCGCGAACCATGCCCCCCATCTTCGTCGTCAGGGCGTCCGTCCTAACCAAACGGCTACTGACGGCGGGGAGGAATAAATCGCTCAGAATCACGCATTTCCTTGGAAACGACTGTTACATTCCTCTTCTCCATTTAACCGCTTGATTGAAAATGGCGCTTTGTTAATCTACCGTGCTTTTTAAGTTCCTCTCGGAGGTTTTTCTTTGTTGCGAAATAGTCTCCAGCCGAAAGGGGTCACCGTGAGTGTCGCAAGGGAGCCGTCCGACCACTAATCCTCGAGGTGTGAGGCGGGGAACGGTCGCGAGACACGTCCTTCAACCGTCGATATTCGCACTCTCGTCACTCGCGTTTTTGCAAAATTAGTATATCTGACTTCCAGTAACTTGATGCTTGGATGTCATTCAAAAGGGCTCCGAAAAGTCAAGGCGATCGGCTCATTCTGCTACACCATAAGCTGTTAGCCTCATTTAGGAGTTTCTCACGTTCATCATCATCAATCGAATTTGCAGCTTCTATCCCCCGAAACTAAGTGCCTCCTCTTTCTTCCTGTTTGTAAGTAAGATGAGACGGAGCTCATAACTTTTGTTGACGCTGCATCATCAGGATGAGCTGCAGTGGAGATGAGGATTAACAGCTGTCCTGACGTGCACGAGTCGACCTCTCTCTCTCGGTCTGAAGCGCCCTCTAAGAGCATGGTAGCTCAGCGGATAGTGACCACTACTGACCGAAGGATCGGGCTTCAAATCCGAGTGGTCCTGGGAATCTGAGCTTCATTCAAGTAGCGAGACTTTCGGGATAACAGGTCTTTGTGGAACATTGCAGGGGACGCGGGGAAAGGTGTCGGTCCCCCTCAGTACCCTGGCCGCGGCGCAGGGCTTAATTCGGGGAGAGCCTTTTGGGGCTCCCCACCCTCCATCCAACCGACCATCGAGTTCGATCGCTGTGATTCCAGTGCTCTCTGCTCGGCCTCAAGCTCCCCCTCAGTGCCGAGCGGGAGTTGTCACGAGTGTGTGAGGTGTGTATTCACGATTGGACGTGATCCGTCCCTCTAGACGACCCCAAATGAATAATAAAATCACGATAACGAAGGGCGTGCCCTTCATAATACTAGGCCGATCCATTTAGACCGTGACTTGGGAGGAGTGAGTTAGTTTGCCGAGCGTTGAGCTTCACGTGAGACGAGTACGCTGGTAATGAAAGTGAGATTGTGATGTGTGGGTCGTCACATTGATTAAGGTGCAGTTCGATAACCGGGGACTTTTATATCCTCAAAATGTTTGCCTACTGGCGCTTATTATGCAAATATTTTTGGCGCATATACCTGTTTAGGATGGATTTGGATAATTGAATTAATCGCGCCATGCATCACTAAATCACTTTTCATATCTACTTTAGATCAAGAAAACCTACGGAAAATTTTGAAGCGCTAAGTTACTTTGGAGGGAAAATTCGTCTACTTTCCCGAAGGAATTCTGTTTCCTTTGCTTTTCCGTTAAATGGGAGTTGTATTTTACAATTACACCTCATTATTTTGCCCTTTGTGGAATGCTCTCCACATTTTAGGCATTGAAAATGATTTCGGAGTATTGAAATGACTTTTTTTCTCCGCACGAGGTTTTCGTGCACAATAGTTGCTTTGAGACCAGAGAGAGAGAGAGATTGTTAATTTCAAATTTTTGGTTGTGACTAGTAAGTAGACCAAACATTAAAACATTCACGGTTTTACATGTTAACATCGGTCAGAATTGGTGAGTTGAGAATAATAATAAAGGTGACGCGTTCATAGGGGAGGGAGCGTGGCATGAGATCATAGTTGGTCGCATAATGTGAATATACTGCTACATGAAACGCACTATTTGGGGTTGAAATAAGTCTTTATGCTGTCATTATTTAATTATAACGCATTAATTATAATAAAAAACTCGAGGAAATTTTGTGCACGCAAAACTCGAACTCGGAAAAAATGCATTCTACATTTAGATTTGGCATTGAATGATTGGGCACAATATTCAAGGTTTGTATAAAAAGTATCGGGAACAATTTGTTCTTGACGTGTGCGTAAAGTGTTGAATGCAGAGCGTCGGTTAAGTGTTCGCATGATTGCAGATCGTATTGGTATTGGTAGGATGACAGTGTACACCATTATCACTGAAAACTTGGCGATGCGAAAGATCTGCACTAAACTCACCCAGAAGGTCTTTAGACGGACGACCAAAAGCAAAGTCGGCCGGTATTAGCCCATACGAAAAGCACCAAGGGGTCGCTCAGGTTAACGCCCCATCCGACGGACGGCGCAATCCACTTAAGCGCTCTCCACCACAAGCATCCTAAGCATATTTCGAGATTTTTATCAGTAATTCAATCTTATGGTTGGTTTACTGCAGCCCTCCATTCTACTCTATTTGATGTCAATTTCCTGAATTCCTCAGAACTTCACTGTTTTACGTCCTTCTTCATTTGTCCTATGTACAAGGACAAAAATATGCATACATGTTGCTTGGTCTTTCTCGTGGTATATTCCCTTCTATTATATTCCTAATCATTCCATTGTGCCTCAATGTGCGTCCATTCCATCTATTTCTTCTTTGCCGTGGAGTTCTCCATATGGTTCTTTCCTCTTCTGCTATTCTATATCGTCTATCGTTCCTCACTTTGTCCATTAAATCTTTAGTATTCTCCCCCAGCACCGTGTTTCAAAGGCTGCTGTTATTCGTTGGTCCACTTTTTCAATATTCCATGTCTCCGATCCGTAGAATGCTATGCTCCACACGAACGTTAATACGAACTGCTTCCTTGTTTGCAATTGCATGTTATTTGAACATAGTAGTTGCCTCTTCTCAATGAAAGCCTTCTTTGCTTGGGCTATTCTTCGCTTGATGTCGGTCGAGCTTCTTCCATCCCAAATTATACTGCTGTCCATGTAGATGAAAGATCCCATTTACCCTAGTTTCACTCCTCGAATTGTGATGTCTGAATTCAGCTTCTCTCTTCCAAGCACAATGATTTTCGTTTTCTTCTAGCTGATGTCCAATTACTCGTATATTCCCCAGTACTTGATCCATAGCACTTAGAGTTGCTTGCAGGTCCTCTCGCGTTTCCGCCACAGCTGCGATGTCATCTACAAACCGGAGCATACTGATTTCTTCTCAATTTACATTTAATCCTTTGACACCCAATTCTTGTGTTTCTTTTATTGCTTCTTACAGGTATACCTTGAATATTGCTGGCGAGAGGTTGTATCCTTGTCTTACTCCTTTGTTTATTTTGGCTTCTATTTTTCTCCCATTTTTCGTTTTCATTGTTGTAATCTGATTCCTGTAGAGGTTATGGATAATTCTTCTGTCGTTGTAGTCCAATCCAAGCGCTTCTAGTATCTTGAACATCTTGTCCATTCGACGTTGTTGAAGGCCCTCTCCAAGTCCACGAGTGCTACGTATAATGGCTTATTTACTTGTCTCATTTTTTCGGCCAGATTTCTCAAGCTGAGAATTGCCTCTCTTGCTCCTCGGTTTTTCCTGAATCCGAATTGGTTTTCTGAGAGGTTTCCTTCAATCCTTCCTTCTATTCTTCGGCTAATTATCCGAGTAAGAATTTTCAATGCTTGAGTCACCAGCCTCAATGTTCTGTGTTCTTCTCATATATCTGTTTTCGGTTTCTTCGGTATTGCAATCATTATACTTTTATGGAAGTCTTCTGGTATCTTTCTGCTGTCGTAGCCAGTTTTGATTATTCCATAGAGGGCATCCTGTGACCCCGAGTTCTTTGATTAATTCTCCGTTTATTTTGTCAACTCCTGGTGCCTTGTTGTTTCTCAGTTCTGCCACGGCTCTCTCTAATTCTCTTCTTAATATCTACGGACCTCGATCGTCTTTACCTATCATGCTTTCATCTTTAATTAAGCCATCTTCTATTGATTTGCGAGTTTTATAGAGTACTTCAATGTATTTCTTCCATCTCTTCCCAATTTTGTCATCATCCATTAGTATTTTTCCATTAGCGGCTCGGAAGTTTTGCGATTTTGTTTTTCTTTCACCGAATTGCCTCTTCATTAGTTTATAAGCCACCTCGCTATTTCTTATTTTCATGTTGCCATTTATTTCCTCATAACAGCTTTCTATCCATTCTTCCTTTGCCTTCTTACACTCTCGTATGACCTGGATCCTCAATTTTTATAGAGGTCTACCTCACATTCATTTCTTGGATGCTTGTGTTTTCTTTTTTCGGCTATGGGACCCCTTATTTGAGCTTTTACCCATGGCTTCTTGGATATGTCCGCCTTCGTCACCTAGTTACACGTAGCTCGTCTGTAACTTTGGTAATTATATTCTTTATTTCTTTCCATCGACCCTCAGTTCTGATATTTTCAGTATTTCCTTCTATTTTTCAGTGTTTTCGGGATGCCACTGAAAAAAATCCTATCTCCTTCGCTCAAACCTAGGTCATCAGGCTGGGAAGCTAGTACATTAACCCACGAATCATCCCGGTCCCCTTAAACCATAAGGGACGTGAAATCAACACGTAAACAGGGTATTAAGGTTCCTAAATCCTGTTCGATTCCCTCGGAACACGCTCTGGAGAAAAAGATCTGGCTGATCCGAAAAAATCTCAGCTTGGGTCACCGGATGAATGGGTTTTCGATTTACGGAGACTCCAACGGCCATCAGTATATACAGATACTATTGATATATACTATATTTTGGGCTAATATGCAGCAGTGAAATAAGAATTAAAATAGCTTTATGTAACATATAGCCAGTCCCTTAATCTGAAAAGAGAAACACTCTTAGGAAGAGGAAACAATTTGCGTGAAGTGGGTGGCACCGCTTCAATTTTTAGGGCACGAGACGTCTCTGCAGTGAAGTAACCACGTTGCTTAACTCACGTTATGAAGTGTGCTTCAGCATACGAAATATGTTTTATATATGCAAGGATTATCGCAATTACTACTCCATATTTTAATATAATTTTCAATAAATCAGAAAAAATTATAATATACAAGAAATATAAACGAAACATATAAAAACATTTATAAAACATTCAAATTTAGGACCAGAAAAAAATTCAAAAGAAGAAAAGACATTTTGGTATGAAAATATTACTCATCAGTTCACTCTTGGTGCATTGTCGATTACTTATTTACATGTGTATTATAACTGATCAAAAAGTACCAAATATTCGGTAAATTTAAGTATAAATATAGAATTCAAACCGATTTCACAAAGAAAAAAATCCTCTCTTCATAGTTCCAAATCATTCATAAATCAACCAACCAGTCGATATAAGTGAATGAGACTTTTTTACCAATTGAATATCGAATCAAACTTTTGATGAAATGAGAGTACAAAAATCACTGAACTTCAGCTGTGGATTCGGTTTGATTCAGAACCTCGTTGGCTGGATGCGATCATTAGGCGGATTTTCTTAATTTGTTCGATCGATAATCGAGCGCCTTCAGGATCCATCAATACCAGGAAATTCCAAATGATCGCTGGCTCTACCCTTCTCCACTCGACCAAGGCCAGCGTACGCTTTCCGCCTTCCGGTTCGCTCGAAGTAAGTACGTTGGGTGAACGGCTCAGGTGCGTCTCGGGTCCATCTGGCGTCCGTCCGTTCCACGCCCTTCTCTCAAGGCGTCGCTCCTGGGATCGCCGTTTATCCCTCGCGGTACCCCAAAGTGGTCGTTGTCGTGAAGCGACACGCCTTGGGCCGACAGAAAACTCCAGGGTACACTATGTCGACTACAAAGAGTTTTTATCGTCGCACAATCAGCAGCCTCTTGGTGCAAGGTAGCCGAAACCGTGGGACATTTGTGATTTCATTGGTGATTCGCGAGGTGGAAAAAGAAAAACCAAACATGACGTTGTTAAGATCATCACTCGTAATCAATTTCTCCACGAGGTGAATGTACTCCATTTGTGGTCATCGTATAGTCGAGCGGACGTGAACCAAATTGGCACGCGAACAAAATCACACTTATGCCAGCAGCACTCGGTCCCTAAGCATGGAAGAGCCCTGATTTCTCAGTGCCCTAGCCTCGTGCTTAGGTAACCGGAATGAAGAGAAACTTTCGTTAAAGGTCTCTCTGAAAGTGAAAGCTATGGACGAAATCTTAGTTATTATTTTTTTGACAGTGGAGAGAACTAATTGAAATTTAATGAATTGATCTAGTTCGCATGATGAAGTAACTTAGTATCGGGATCTCGGGCAGTACTGTGGATAGGAATCCTCTAAAACATTCCTTGTGCGTACCCTGGATTCCTCGTGATTGTTTATACGTATTTATTATGCATGTATGTGGCAGGATAGTGCTATTTATCGCTACCTAGGCATTGACGTGAACGACTGGATAAATGAGGAATTTAGTTTTAAAAGTTCAAAGCGGCTTAGCTCAATGAAATAAAGGAATTACTTCAATGCCATTTAGTGTTTGGGGGACAGCGATAAGGTGATCAAATGTTAATGAGATAAACTTTGATTAGCCGAGGAGGGCACTTACATCCGAGCTTAGCATGTGGTAATCAAGATGCAATCATTTGCTAAGACGTGGTGCGCGGGAAACACCAGTCCGCGCGGGAACGCCCGCGGCGAAATATTTTGGCTTGATTGTGACCTCCGCAAAACCCGTTTCGCGCGACCAACTTTTCCGCCAAATTTCAGCGACTTTTAACTTTAATCAAGTCCGACGCTTCAGATTCTGTCCATGCCCTCTTTCAGAATTTTCCTTGGACATTTAACTTTAATATAAAACTCATAATGAAACCATCACACCTTAAGTCCCGTCAGGATACGGGAATTGACTGCCGCTACACAGTACATTTCTGACGCGACAGGTGAATACATGTGTATTCACGTGATCAATGCGAATCTTTTCATTTATCTTCGAACAACACAAATAATCGGTCATTGGTTGTCATTTATCGTGCGCTGTTGGTCAAAGTGGTTCTCATGAAAGATTCCTGGGCCGTTTGAAAGTCTCATCATAGTCGTGATTCAGGTCTCAATAGTTGGATCGTATCCAAAACTATGTCTGCATTCGAGGCATCTCGTTTTGTTTTTCCTCGTCAAAATTTCGGTGAGCCGCGATGATGGGGACATAATGCACTGGTTCGAGAGTCTCTCAGTTGGTGCGTGCGAAAGGAAGACACGCGGGGGAGATTCAAAATCGGGGGCGACGACGGGGTTCGCCCTATAGCGGCACTCCCTGACAGCCGCCGCTCCCACGGTCGCTGTTTCGCCACATGCCATAGGCGTCCTTCGAGGCGAAGCGACATCCCCCCTCCTGCCCGCTCTCAGATCGGGACGAAACCCGGCTCGGCATAGTTCGCAATCGATAATCACGCTAAGACGGAGAGTAAGTATGGATGAATGAGCTCGACAACCGATTCGGACGTCCGGTCGACGACGCTCTTTCGACAGGACCGAAAAGAAAGTCGACATTAATATTACCGAACACTTTCGTTTTCCAGAGACACGTTTCTCTTGAAGGATATGAGGGGAGATGCGATCCCTCCCTCCCCTTCTCCGGTTGGTCCAAGCGTGATCATAACATCGGGACGACCGAAACGACGATCGCTGCAGATCTGGACAACTCCAGGGAAGATGAAACGAAGGGAAAAATGGATAAATAAAAGCCATGTGGAAGAAAACCTTAATATAAGTAAGAATTGTGATTAGAATTTTCAATTATTTGACTTAATAAAGGGAAATAATATCAACTGGAAAAACAATTAAGATGTAAAAAAATGAGCTAATCTCGTCAGGTGAGTGTATTTTCCAATAATTCAAGAGATAACCTCATGGCGAAATTCGTCAAGTCCGACAGAGGGCAAATTGGGACGGACTATTGACCTATTAATAAGCGCACCGTAACTATGTCCTTCATATCAACTTAAACCCAAGCAATATCCTTCTAGTTCAATACAATATACATGGCTGGTATAAAAAGTATCGGGAAAGGTTTCTGAAAAATTGGTTTATATCAGATATGCTGCAATGTCTCAGATTTATTCAAAGTACATGTGTATCCCTTGAGCGTCAACACACTTTTACCATAGGCTTTTCCACGACTCGAAGGGTCCCTGGTAGGCGGATACCGGAAGGAGGTCCTTAAAGGTACCCGTGCAAGGTTCTTTTTATGGTTGTCTTTCGAGGGAGGATTTCACTTTAGGGAATAGGAAATAGTCTGCTGGTGGCAAGTTGGGAATGTAAGGGGGTTGGTGAACCTTACTATAAAACAATCTCTACAATAACGAAGACAAGTCCGCTATTCCTTCTAGCCTAATTTTCCGTGTGGCAAACCCAAAATGAGCAGTTGACTATTTCATTCGAGGCTTCACTGATAAAAAATAAATTATTCGATAAATTAGTATAATAATAATACTTTATTCATTTTGAAAAATGGTACAACCATATTAAAGTTTGTCCATATAAAGATTACTTGATATATAACCATTAGTTCTTAAATGTGATGAAGATTGTCTCAAAAGAATTCATCCAATGAGTACAGTGGGTGAGCAAGAAGTAATATACACGTAAATAATATATTATAATAATACTTGTATATATAATACATATTTATACACCAATTAATTAAACAGTAATGGTCATGTTTATGGGAAAAGGAATATAAAATACCACGCAAACGATGGCAACCACTTTATTGTTAGACTAAAGTATTTACCATCTTCACTGCGATTTGATGGAAAAAATACCGTAATAGTCAATAAAGATACACTTCGTTACGAAGATTATGGATTAAAATGTGATATTTCAAAAAATCAGCAAAGCGTTGCATGCATAAATGAAGTGACTGGAAATTAATTACATCCAATTTCACTTCGATAAAGAACTGAATGGAAATACTAAACTAGGATTTGATTTTTATACTTATCGGTATAAAAATCACATTGCCGTTGCAGAAGGTCTTCACAAGTAGGCTTCCATTTACTCTGCTCTCGGTCGTCTATCAAGATCTTCGGGACGAGTTTAGTACAGATCTTTCGCATCGCCAGATTCTCAATGTTTATGGTCTGCACTGTCACCTTACCAATACCAATACGATCTGCGATCATGCGCACACTGAACCGACGGTCTGCATTCAACACTTCACGCGCACGTCAGGAAAAAGTTGTTACCGATACTTTTTATACATGCTTTGAGTTTTGTGTCCAATTATTCAATGCCAAATCTAAATGTGGAATGTATTTTTTCGAGTTCGAGTTTTGCGTGTGCGAAATTTCCTCGAGTTTTTTTATTATATATAATACGTTATAATTAAATAATGGTGGACTTATAATAATAAAGACTTATTTTAACCCCAAATACTGCGTTTCATGCAGCAGTACAGGGAGCGTTCCAAAAGTAATGAAATTATTTTTTTAAAGTAATTTATTGAAACTTTGCACAGACACTTAAAAATCTTCAAAGTGTCTCTTCCCTTCCTAAACCCAAACTCACCATCCCGAGTAATCATTTACCCTGCTCTCCATCCTTTTTTTGATGATCGTGAGAACCACTTTAGCTGTGTGCGAAATTAGACATTGTTCGATAGTCCTCACATATGACTGCCATTCCCAGTTTTGGAATAGGAATTAACACCAATTTGACGAAATATTCTGGCCAAATTCTTTACTTATAAATGCTTAGTCCTTAGAACTTAAATGCTTAGCAATTAGTCCATAAAAACTCTTCCCCCCTTTCCTAAACCTTAAAGTAGTTCCGCAGATTTATTGTCCACCCCCGTGGCCTCATTTGATTTCAATACCTTTAATGTCCTTTCTCTCTCGCCATCAAGTACGCCTGGACATAGGTTATCCTAATCCACCTCATAATCTATTTCTATGTCTAAGCTTGCGGGCCTAAAATCTTTACCATATGGCTACTCTGTATATTCTTTCCATCTCTCTTGTATTTTCCCTTGTTCAATTAATAATATTCCTGATTATTTTTTATTGACTCCATGGATTTTCCCCTTTTACTTCCTGAGAGTGCTTTCAGCCGTCTTTAAAGCAATTCAATTTCACCCTTCCTCAATAAAATTTCCATATCGTAGCACTATGTCTTCCACCACGATTCCTTATTTGTTGATATTTCACCCGTAGTATTTGACTCTTTATACTTGCTCTACTTATCTCTGTGCTTACATTCTTTCAGTCTTCTCTCGTCTTTCTTTTTAATCATCTCATCCATAATCCAAGATTTCTTGCTCTTTTCCTACTTACTATTTCAATAGTTTCGTTTCTTGCTTTCTATATCCCTTTTTTGGCGTGCTCCCATTTTTCTTCTGGAGTACCCAGATCCCTCTCCTCGCTTATGATTTTCTCTTCAGCCTGCTAAAACATGGGACTCACAGGGGGAATTGGAAACATACGAAAAAAGAGATATCGAAAGGCGCAAAAGAAACTAAAATAAAGAGTACAAGAAAACCATGGAATAACGGACGATATGATTAAAAAGGGAGACGAGGGAAAGAAATGGATGAATTTAAACACAGAGTTAGTTAGAAGAAAGTACAAAGATTGAATAATAAACTTTCGAAATAGAAAGTGTAGCCTTGATTAAATACTTAGGCGTACCATTATTTATATACCAATACTAATGACCTTTCTTAGGTGAAAAATATACAGGGAATAAGTAGCCAAACTATAAAATATTAGAATTCTTTAGAAGAGTATTTGAGACATGTGGGAAACAGAGAAGACAGTTGAGGAAATGAAACATAGATGTATCAACTAGGATGATATGAAAGTATGATCACTGGCTACGACATGCAGATATTGGGCAAAAAATGTCAAAGTGATGGCATATATTTTTGAAGCCAATCATGTAAAGGGTTGCAGATGGAGACTCTAATTTAAGCGAACCCTGTTTCACCTGCATTGCGCTCGGGCAGTCATCCACGGCTGACCCACCTCTTAAGAGAAAGGGCATCACTACAGAGAATAGGTTTTCCGAACGTGAGAAATTAATCCCTTTGGTAAATCACTCAAAGGGATGACAGATAGCTGGCGCCTGAAGTCGCCAGAATATTTACCCGGACATCACCCTACCGCGGTAGGGTCGAAAAATGTTATCCTGATCCCTTATCGTTCGTGTAAAAAATGACATTTAAAATCTGTATTCTCTACACTTAATCTTTCTAATTTTATTCACATGATCTCGACTACCATAGGACGATGGGGGTAATAATGCATTTTCAACATCACTGCTAAATAGACTTCCTTCCAATCTATGCAAGAGATTTAATCTGTAATTAAACATTCGCTCCGTGAGTGATTCCCAGCCTAGCTGCTCTAATATTTTGGATACGCTACTATGTTTATCATAATGCTATATAATTTATCATATGTTTTAAAAATCTAGCTCCTCTAAGCGGCGCGATCCAATTCGGCAATCAATCCAACTTTGTGAGGATCCCATGTACTAGCAGTATATTCAACCTCTAAGGGTCGACTAACTGTTGTTCAAAAATGAGTAATCATATATTTTCATCATCTAATAACGCGAAATAATGTCGTCTTAGAGTTGTTCCAGAGTTATCCGCTAGCAGAAATAGTTATCAAAACTCCAGACTCACCAGAAAATTTGGTCAAGTTGCGGGAATGGGTTTGGTGGTTTGCATCCAAATAATTATTTTTCGAGCCGCCCATCAATTAAAAGTGCAACTTTAAACAATTCTGTTTGAGGTTCGGTCCCTCCGTCGCAACGTTTTGGTTCATATATATTACCTTTTTTCGCATGATAAATAACTAATTCATTTGGTGAGTTAACCCTTGTTTTGAATTAATTCTTCCTCCAGTATACATACAATTTTGCACATTATTTGATAGTTTTGATCGAATATTTTTCCCTTTTCCCATACTCTCCCAAACACACCATTATCACTTACCCTTCCCACCTGGTGCTTGCACCCCTTACCACACACCTTTTTGGTGGATCGCGTGGTATTTATGTCAATGGTAGGTTTTCAACCAGGGTGGACTTGGTGGTAAACTGTTGTAAAAATATCCGAAAATAGTGTAAAGGATCCAACGAAACATTTTGATAAAAAGGAAATATTTTAAGTCTATTCTGATAATAAAACAGAAGAAATTAAATGTTACGAAGAACGCGAGAGAAATGCTAGTTCGGAGGGTAGAGCGCTGGACCTAGGGCCGGGTGGACTTAAGGGTCCGGTTCCTATTCTCGGCGACCCTTCTAGGCACCGTAAGCTTCGCTCAATCTTTGTGAATGTTCGGGTAAGAGATAATCCTGGGAAACCAATGGAGGTGCAGGGAATAAGGAACTGACCTCCATAATCTCCCTGCTTAATGTAAGAGGATTTCACACGCCGTAGAGGTGTTTACGAGGTGCGCTCACTTATCAAACCGACCGTCGTGTAGGCTTCATTGCTGCCCCACGAGACCACATCTCTCTCGCCGTCGAGATGATCGGCGGCCGGAGTGGGCGCCGCGTGGAGGTGGGATGGGGTTCAAGGCCTTTCGGGACAAAGAAAGGCGACGGCGAGACTGCGAGGCGGAACGAAGGAGGGAGCGGATGAGGAGGATTGGAATTGAATCCAAGGACGGGAAGCTGAATCAAAAATATCGATACACCTGCATCTACATCTACAAATTGCCCCGCACAAAAGTCTCCGCAAGGGCGTGTGGCGGGGGGTGATAGGTCACCGCCCGGAAAAGAGAACAAAACCACATTACAAATCAGCACATCCATGTAAATCTGCACCCACAGTGGCGTATACATTCATGCAAAAATCCTTTTAACTTACACGCATGCAAATACATATCCTGTCAATTAACAAATTATTGCACCTTAGGATGCAGTAATCGATTCTTCTAAAAAAGATTTTGAGACGTATCGGTTTATATTTTGATTCAGTCTCATCGCAAAAATTCCGTGTCGAGTCAAATACTCTATTATTATTTTATTTATATATACCCTGAAAGCCACCGCCATGGTGTGTGGCAGGGGGTGAATACACACCAGAATATTTTTATCCGAACATGACCCTACCGCGGTCGAATAATGTTATTACGATCCCCTATCGCTCGTGGTAAAAATGGCATCTTAAACTACACTTGATCTCTCTAATTTATTAGGATAGTCTCTCCTTCCATAGTACGATGGGGGTAATAAGACTTTTTCAAAAACACTGCTAAAGAGGCCTCCTTCCAATTTATGCAAGAGCTTCAATCTGTAATTTAACCTTCGCTCTGTGGTTGATGCCCCGCCTAGCTGCTCTAATATTTTGAATACGTTACTGAGTTTATCATAACAATGTTTTACCAATCTAGCTCCTCTACTCTGCACGCGATCCCTTTCGGCAACTAATCGAACTTCGTAAGGATCCCATATACTGGCAGCATATTCTAAATGAGGTCTAAGCAATGACAGATAACGTTTCTCTTTGACGTTTTCATCACATTTACCTTGTGCTCTTCTAATAAATCCTAATTTTTTGTTAGCTTGTCCACATATTCCCCGTATGTGTTTCACCCAGGAGAGATCATCAGGGAGGGTAACGCCTAGGTATTTAGTTGGGTCTACTCATTCCATTTTGGTGTTCCCAATACAGTAGGAATTCGGGAGGGAATTGCTCTTTTTCCTAAAATTCATGACTACGTACTTTTTTAAGTTTAATTCTAATTGCCATGTGTCGCACCGGCGTTGTTTAGCAATAAGATCATCTGACAAAGCTGTTGTGTCCTCTGGACCACGGATATCACGGTAAACCACCGCATCGTCGGCATATAAACGTATCTTACTAGTGACTATGGGATCAATGTCGTTAATTTAAAGTAGAAATAAAAGAGGTCCGATGATACTTCCATGAGGAACACCTGAAGTAACTTCTACTGCATTTGAGCTGATTCCATCTATCACTACTCTTTGAATCCGAACATTCAAAAAGTCTTTAATCCAACCCCGGATATTTTTATTTATGCCATATGCTTCTAGCTATGCGAGTAGTTTACTATGAGGTACTTTGTCGAAGGCTTTCTAAAAATCTAGAAAAAAAAATGTAGATGGGGGAGCCAGCCACCTTTGGTTGGCGGAGGTCACGAGCGACCGGTCCTTCGCCACGGCAGGTGGAGGGGCGGGATGTCCGCCCAAGAGCATAGGTACACAGCCGAAGGGCAAGCGTTTCGACGCGCCGTCTTAGCTCCAGAATGGCAGTACTCGATGGCAAAAAAACGAACAGAGGTGAGCACCTTGCGATGGATGATTAGCGATCGACGCCATTGTTTGATTATCAATCGAGAGGAGAAACATTTCAAAGTGTTTTGGCCAATCAAAGAACTCCTAAGAGTTTACCTGAGAATTCCGCTGATTCGAGTCTGCTTTTAATGAGCGAAATGAAAAAAAACATTAGCCGTTATTAGCAGTTTTAAAGAGTAGTGCGACGTTTTCACACAACTCAGAGATGGGCTAAACAGATGATAGTGCGCAATTTCAACAAACTTGGTAACAGGAAATCCAATTTGATTACGTAACTGCTGGTCAGAATGGGTACTCAGCAGGTTACATGCCGTACAGCCAGTGATATTGTTATTTTGTGGATCGGGAGCAAGAAATGTCTCTCTGCCATCAACCAGGCACGTCTTTTTGCGTTATCTGCCAGAAAGCAGTAAAGGTTAAAACAACTTATGGGACCGATGTCGGAGCTCGCAGACAAGTTTCGTGTGACGCAGAACCTTTGGGACTTCATAATATTAAGACTTCCATGGCCGTTAAAAGACAGTATGAGCCAATCTGATGACCCACTCTGAACTTGCGAAAAGACAATATCTAGGCATAATGACAATAGAAGTTTGTTGTGGATTTCCAAAGACTTTCTGTGAAAAATTAAAGCCAACTTTTATTGCCATTATAACGACAACTAAACGGGGTATACGGGGTAGGATGCGAAAATATAGCCTCTCCTACTCAAAAGTCAACCTCACCTGCCCGCGGTATACCCTGCAGCAACTAACGAGGCTCTGGCGACCGAGCGTCTCCCGGAATATGGAGTCACCACTTTATCAAGTGCTAACGGCCTCCTTGTAGGGCGGATGAGCGGATAAAGTGTCAGGGCACCCTGTTGTCCTGGGGATGAGAAATCACCCCTAAAGGCGGATGAATTCTTCATGATCAACGGCATCAGGATTGAGAATGTAACGGGAACCTACCCCATTAGAGACCAATATTGGTATCCCAAGAATCAGCAGTTTAATCTGACATGAGGCAATCTCAAGTAAAATATTCCGGAGTAATAGTCTCCCACTCGGATCTCCGGGCGGGGACCGCTAGAGATATCGCTTCGTTGAAGAGGAAACAACCTCGCACCCGAATTGGAACATGGAACGTCAGAACACTATTACAAGTTGGAAAACTTACAAACCTGGTAACAGAAATGATAAAAATGAAGTCAGATATATTAAGAGTCACGGATATGAGATGGCCTGACAAGGGAGACTTCTGGAGTGGAGGCTAAAGAGTAATCCACACTGGGACAATAGAGAAGGAGCCAGCCAGGTAGAGGAGGAGTGGAATTGGTGCTAAGCAAGGAAATGGGAAAGAGAGTGAAAGGATACGTGCAACACAGTAGGAGAACTATTCTAGTCAAGTTAGATACCAAACCTAAAGAGACTGTGATTATACAAACTTACATGCCCACATCAACGCAAGAGGATAATTTAATAGAGGAATGTTATGTCGAACTAAATGAGGCATTAAAGGGTATAAAAGGCGACAATTACCTCGTTGGGCTTGGAGACTGGAATGCCATGGTAGGGGAAGGAGCTGAAAAAGGAGTAGTCGGACCTTTTGGACTAGGAACAAGAAATGAAAGAGGTGACCGGCTTGTGACGTTTTACATCAGAAACAAGTTAGTGATTGCAAATCCACAGTTTCAGCATCATCCTAGGAGACTCTATGCATGGAAATCCCCTAGAGATGTGAGGCGTTACCAGATAGATTACATTCTAGTCAAACAAAGATTTAGGAATCAAATAAAAGACTCAAGTCCTGATATTGATAGTGATCATAATATGGTAATAACTGAGTGAAATATTAAGTTTAAAAAGTTAAGTAAGAATATAAGTAGAAATAAATGGAATATAGATAAGCTTAAAGAGATAGATATCAAAAACTTATTCGAAGAAACCGCAAATAAGAAAATTTCAACGCAATCAGATGTGATTGTTCAGGAATGTTGGGAGACAATTAAAGAAGGACTGAAACAAACGGCAGATGAAGTACTGGGAAGAAAATAATCAGTAGTAAGGAAAGACTGGGTGACAGACGAACTGATAGAGTTGATTGAACAAAGAAGGAAGCTGAAAAATATCCTTACTGAGGATAGTAAAATTAAGTACAGGAAGGCCTGGAATAAAATTAACAGGAAAACAAAAATAGCAAAGGGTAAGTTTCTACAGGAAAGATGTAAGGAAGTTGAAGAAATGATCAGATCTGGAAAATTTGAATGCAATACAACTTGAATACAATACAATCTGGTTTGCAAAATTTATGATACAGGAAAACTGCCGAATGATTTCAAGAAATATTCTACCTCTACCTAAGAAGCCATCAGCAATTAGATGTTAACATTATAGAACCATTAGCTTAGTAGTACATGCATCAAAAATTTTAATGATAATTCTCCTCAGACGTTTAGACAGGAAAGCGGGTCTGCTAAGTGATGATGAGTTTGGCTTCAGGAAAGACAGAGGCACGAGAGACGCTATTCAGACCTTGAGATTAGTCATAGAAAAACAATTGAAGGAAGACAAAGATACATAGATAAAAGATTACTAGACTAGAAGATTACCTCTGTAGGTAGACTAAAAGATCTACCTATTGTAATAAAACATACATAGCATTTATAGACTTCGAAAAGGCCTTCTATAGAGTGGAATGGAGCAAACTATTTCCATTACTGAAAGTAGCAGGTATAAATTACAAAGATCGAAGAGTAATATGGAGTATGGAGTAATATGTATAAAGATGAAGTGGCGGTGGTGAAATGCGGTAATTACCGACAGGAAGCGAGAATGAAGAAAGGAGTTAGACAAAGTTGAACGCTTTCTGCGACTTTGTTCAACTTATGCATACAGAATGGTCTAGACGAAGTTATAGAAAGCCTAGATGAAGGTGTTGGTGGAGTGAATGTACATGGGGTAAGAGTATATTTCCTCCGTTTCGCAGATGATGTAGCCGTCCTTGCAGAGACTGAAGAGGAACTAATGAAATGTATAACCTTGATGGAATCTACTCTTCGTACAGAATACGGAATGAACGTAAACAATGAAAAAACTAAGATCCTAGTGGCCAGTAGACATTAGACTCTTGCTAATGTGAGGTGTGAGGACGAAGACTAGAAAATGTAAAAGAATTTCCCTACCTAGGAAGCAAGATAACTGTAGATGGACGAAGCGTTAGCGATATTATCAGCAGGATTAACCAGGCTAAGCCAGCCTTTAATAAGAAGTGTAAGCTTTTAACATCTAGCAATATAGACAACAAAATAAGGAAGCAGCTCATTAAAAAATTTGTTTGGAGCGTGTTTCTTTATGGAAGTGAGACTTGGCCGCTTGGAGTCGACTGCAGGAGGAAAGTAGATGCTTTTGAGCTATGATGCTATCGCCTTATGCTCAAAATTAGCTGGAAAGACAAGGTGTCTAACGTGGAGGCATTGAGAAGAGCGGAAGAAATATCAAGTCTCTGGAAAACATTAACCAAAAGAAGAAGTTTATGGATAGGACCACAGCATGGTGGTCTGCTGCCCACCATACTAGAGGGTGTTGTAGAGGGTAAGAACGCCAGAGGCAGATTGGAATGCATTACTCGGGTAATAAAAGATCTCGACTGCCATCATACACGGAACTGAAGAGATTGGCAAGAGATCGCCAGGCTTGGAGAACAGCTGCAAACCAACCAACAGGTTGACTACTGTAGAAGAAGAAGAAACAACAGCAACTGGTGCTGGCTTCAGTAGTATATATAAATAATTAGGAACCCACTGAGATGCATTGTTCTACTTTACAAGAATATTTTTCAGTTTTTTCTATTGTGGAATAATCACGTCATCTACTGGCGCCAACTTTTAAAAGGTAGTTTTATAATTCTGTGTTCTCACAAATTGACCCACGCAGGCTGGAAGGCCTGTTAAATGGTTTTTTTTCTACTTATGGCTCTCTCCACACTTCCAAAGTAAGAGCCATTTATATTGAATTATCGATTTCCTTTTTTTCGAAAATTACTTTAATATTAGATTAATATTTATGTAACTGTAGGAACACAATAGATTACTTTCACCAGACCCGATATTAATTATTCATTTTTCTTTTCACTGGTTTTCTAACGGTTAGCGTTGGTTTTTGATGGACTCAGCCTAAACAATTGAAAAACATATATATTTACTTGCCTCTCCTAAAAAAAACAAAGCCAGAAAACGGTCGCTATAGAAAACGGGGCCCGTCTTCAGTTCCATACACTTCTTTCGTGCTGACCCTCTAATACATCTAGCAGAGTTTGTAACTTCTTGGGTGACTTACAAACTTAAGCTTTATTATCCGCAATCCTAATTGATTTTATGAATTTTCCACCGAATTTTATCTCTATCTCCAGTTATTCCAATGCATCATTAATCATTTCCTCCACATAAACATTGAACAGCACCGGTGACAGTGAACAACCCTGCCTTACACCTCTTCCTAACACTGCCCACCCGGACTCTCCATCCCCTACTCACACCTGAGCAGCCTGAGACATGTACAGGTTGCAGATTAGCCTCCTGCTCCTCCAATCTATTCCTATTTTCTCCAATACATTTATTGATTCTACCTAATTCACTCCATTGAACGCTTTCTCGAAATCTATATAAGGCATATACGTCCTGATTGTATTCTCTGTTCCTTCTTATCAGGGACCTCATTACTGAAATGTCATCACGCGTGCCTCTCCCCTTCCTAAACCCAAACTCATGATCCCCTAAGTAATCATTTGCTCTGCTCTCCAATCTTTTCTTGATGATCTTGAGAATCACTTTATCTGCATGCAAATTCACACTAATTGTTCGCTAGTTCATACATACTATTGCATTTCCTTTTTTTTTTGGAATAGGAACTAATACTGATCTCACAAAGTCTTCCGGCTAATTTCCTATCCCATAAATGCTACGAGTTAGTCCATAAAAACTCTTCCTCCCGCATTTCCTTAACCCTTAAGTAGTTTCGCTGGAATGTTGTCTACCCCCACGACCTTATTTGATTTCAGTTCTGTTTATATACTTTCTATATTGCCATTAAGTAAGCCTGGACCTAAGCTATCTTCATCTATGTCATACTCTCTTTCTATGTCTAAACTTGCTGACCTTACGTATGCCTTTATCATAGGAGTCTTCTGCATTTTCTCTCCACCTCTTTCGGACCTTTTTTGATTCAATTAACATTTTTCCTGACTTTCTTGATTGCTTGCAACGATTTTCTCTTTTTATCTCCTGACAGTAGTTTCACCACCCTGTATAATGCACCAATTTCACTTTCAGATATCTAAGATATCTGGATATTATTTAATTATTTATTTACTCCCTTAGGAATTATACTAAAAAACGAAACCCCCACGAACACGTCTTAGCGTTGACGTTGTGGAATGCAATAACTAATGTCAATTTAATGAAGTAACTCTCACTTAAAACTTTTATTCAGAACCACGAGAGAAGAAGCTAAAAATTAATTAAGCGTGTTAAGCGATTTGCCAAGCGTGTTGAGATACATTTATTTTTAGCGCGTGTACAAATTTGGCATACAACGCTTTTGAGGGGTTTCTGTTCAAAATAAAAAAGAAACAATCACGAAGAATTGGGTGTTGCGTTGTAAAAAATCCAATTATGATGGAATATGAATTAAAAGTTTGTTAGCATTGACATGTAATGTGGTGTACAGTGTTGGTTAGAATTTAGTCCTTAAATAATGACTTCAAAATTTTAATAAAGTGACCGAAGAATTTTAAAGATTGAGGATATTGTTTAAATGCATGCCTTCAGAAATTCTACCACCATGTTCAAGTCAAGGCAGCATCTCAGCTTGGGATACTTTTCTTATATCCAAGGCCAGGGGTGGCAAACCTATGACACGCGTGCCCAAAGGGGCCAAGCGGAGCAATTATTTTGGCACTCAGTGCTGGGAGGACGCTAAAGGCAATTCCACGGTGGGTTAGATTACAGGGTTGCATTAGCAACTATATTTGGTCTAATTCGGAGAGGCACAAAGAAGAGACCGCCATATACGTACATCAATGCTTTGCCAGAGGAACAATCCCTTTGAATTCGAGTGGTCAAACACTATCCCCGCCCTTTTATTTCATTACCATTCACATCAATGCTTGCCAAACCTTGTTCTGATATGCCATGTGTGTGACAGAGGTGTACATGCTCTTTCACATCGTGTGGTACACACGCATGCACATCGACTCCGACAGGTCTTGTTTCCGTCATTAAGAGATACCTATTCCTCTATTTCACTAGTAGATCGTCCACATCAGTCAGAACGTACCCATCGCTTAGATACCGCCACTGGAGTGCTTTCTTTCTTTGAAGTTCGTTTTATGTACATACGTATAACGCACGAGTTTCCTTTGAGGAATAATTAACCTATTTTTCATTGAACTCGAGGAGAATCAGCAATGTTAAGTCCAAGTATGACTTTATTCTTCTAACTAAAGGCAAATTTTATATCCCAATCAGAAGAAGAAGCTGTGATAAATGACCGAACGGAGATTTTTAATGATACTTAGTTCAAATGGCGAGAGGTGTGAGCATGCTCTTTGCACATCGTGTAGTGCAAAATCTTCCAGAGGAGTTAAGGAACCCTCGCGTGGTCCTTCGTTGAAGGAACTGCGAAAGGGGGAAGAGTGGAAAGAGATAATTCGGTGCTTCCGGGAACTTGTTGATTATCTGGTTCTACTTCCTAATGAGGATACAAACGAGATTCTTAATTGAAGTCGCAGAGACTGGTGAACGAGTCATAGAGAGAATTGCCGCCAGAGGTGAGAACGTTAAGCGACAGCAGAGGGACATCACGTTTGAATGGGTAATTACTGTTATTTCTCTAAACTTCACAATAGTGCGTGCGGCCTGGGAATACCAGTGTCGGTTAGAAGAAAGGAAACAAATTGTACGCGCTTATTGGCATCGACGCCAAGTCTTGTTTCCATAAGTAGGCGTTACATACTCCTCGAGTTTTTGAATGGATAAAAAGTATAATGTTTATTGGGTTTCCCTGCTTGGAAGTAAACATGAAACGGCTATACTCTGAGAGCTTCTAGGGAAATTATCTTGAATATCTCCTTTCAAATGTATTGAATGCGTTTAATTTCCTATTGACCGGATGAAATACAAGAACATTTAGATGTGCCGTCGTTTTTCATAATTTTACAAAAAGTGAAGGATTAATTTTTAAAAAGTACTGCGAGTAGTGTTTATGTAACCAACTTTTGAAATGTCTTCGTTAAGAGATGTTCTCTACTTCAAATCATGCATTTATTTCCTTCTGATAGCTACACGGGATAAACATTGATGTTATTATTCAATAAACAGGACGTTATCAGAAAATGCGGTATACGTAAAATTTCCGTAGCATATTTTTCAGAAATCATTAAGAATCAGTGATCTTCGAATCTGAAAGCTATGCTATTAATTCGAAAATTACTCTATGGTGTAAAATACAGTGATAATGTCCATGAAAATCAATACAAGGAAAGTTTCGCAAATTTTATTACTCTTCTTTCAAAATTCATTATCTTTCTTCTCCAAAATTTAGTTAAATGTTGTTGGTAAAGGAGTTCGAAATGCTGAAAAGGGCTGTCAACTGATTGCGTACCTGGTCATATTGCGACTGAAGGTACAAACTCGAATGATAGCAAGGCAGCCGTTAAGGCGAGAGTCAGCCGAATGGTTATACTAGTTGTGTTCTAAACTGCCGACATCATTTTGGAGAGAACGAACTCAGACCAGGACATGATTTCTGCTCTGATGATTAATACTAAAAGCGCATGCGCAGGTTCTCATTACCCTTGGCGCACCTATGGCTCTTGAGTCATCGTTTAATATCTGAGAATATTCACTAATCATTGTATTTCATTTTACTATCAAATTTATTTTTGCAGTTTTACTTAAACATATATTTTTCCATTCATCTATCATTTTTTCGCATTTTGTGACAATGATTATTGCTCCGCTTTAAGCTGTTTGAAAGTGTTAGAAGTTGAAAATAACATTTATTTATAGAGGTTTAACTTCACAGCTTCAGGTTTCATTTCAGTTGGAAGTTGTATGCAGACATAACTTGTGAAGGAACGACGTAATTATATGGAAAAGTGCTTTGTTTCTTCTTAAAAGTGGAGCAATAGTTCCTTCTTGTGTTTTGACTTTATGGAAATTATTTATTTTAAAATTATTTTCCACTGAAGACGATCCTATTTTTTCAACATTTTATTTTAACCAGTGGGTCGGACGTCGGAGTCATTGTGATTTCCAAGAAAGTCGTGAAGAATGTAAACATTTTCCTCTGTACCTTTCCGTACATTCCTAATATTCACTCGGGGTATATACATTCAGTATCATTTCCTATACATTCATAATATCACATCTTATTATAACATTTCGAAATCAATTCGCAGAAGTGGAAAAAATTCGATTCGTGTTTTTTAAGATTCTCAACACTTTTCTCACGAATAATATCTTTTACGGTGGGTAGCGGGACGGGGAGGATGCTTGATGACTGTGGCATTAAGAGAGAGTTTGAGGGGGGAGGGGGAAGTGGAGGAAGGGCGTTTTCTTGACTGAGAGTAATGGGGAGGGATGGGGGAATATTAGTTCGTTGCACAATCTGCATTTGCGTGAAGACCTTATGTCATGACCTCCATCTGTCCGAGTGCGTCCATCTTTAATACATTTGGAAGCAACAGCGTGCAAGTATAAAAAAATTAAATTTGTGTAAACTCATTAAATGCGAAGTGACAACTGGATGTTTAAAACATTTTAGATGTTCCCGAGTTTGTATATCGATTCCTGCCTGTCTTCCTGAAGTACAATCCACTACATAGGATTACATTTTATTTAAAAAATTGTTGCCAATACTTTTTATACAAACCTTGTATGTATGTATGTATGTATGTGTGTGTATGTGTGTGAGCGAGCGTGTGCATGTCCTCCTCTCAACCCCTGCATGCCGAGCTGTTCGTAATTTGCCGTACTTACGCCTTCAAACTTCTTCATCCCTCTTGTCCTTGCTTTCAAGCAGCATAACTCCTCCACCTAATGAATGGACTACTTTTCTAAGTTCTATTCGAAAATTTACTTCCGTGCCTCATCTGCAGACTGCTTCCTAATTTATTTCTTCTGTTTCTGTAAATGGTACTTGTTGTTCTCCTTCTCCGTCTATGTTAGAATACTCCACTCTAACCATTCTGTGTTGTGAAAAGTGCATCATGCTTAACTCCTTTCCTCGTGTTTACGTGTGCCGTCTTTATCTTTTTCCGTATCTCGTTCTTCGCCTCCACGATTATTGGTTTAAAAATGAATCAATCACCTCATCAATTATAACTGTAAAGCTTTTCGATTAAGAATTAATATGGTAATAATTTTTAACTTTATAATTTTCCCGTCCAAAATGCTCGAAATTATTTTCATCGGTTCCGGAAAGTAAATATTACTTCACGATGACCGCAGGGCACCCTGGGAAAAATATGCTTTGACGATACATCCATTAATCGTGTTTTTTCTCTCTATAAGAAAGATCCTTCTTGTCTCTCGTATATTCGCTCTGGCTTCCCACACTCTTTTGATTGAAACGGCTCACCTCAACCTCAATGAATTTCGCACACCCGACCTCATTTCATAATGAACAGCTTAGGGACCCAAATATGTAGCGACCGTTTTCGAAACCGTATGGGGAAGACCCGCTAGGAGGACTCCTTGCCTATCCTTGGCTTTTTGGTGCATACCTACGGGTTAAGGGGGAGGTGGGAACTCCATTTGGGGGTGGATGTTCACACAGCGGAGTCCATCGAGGGTGCGCACTTCACTTTGTCATTCAGTTTCTCTATTTTCATTTTTTGTTGGGGTGATTCTGAATGGGTTATTTGTTAGTTTTAGTATAGTTTTTGTACCCTGCCAGTCACCGCTAAGGTGTGTGGCAGGGGGTGATTACACACCAGACTAATTTTGACTCGAAATATTGCCCCCCCGTAGCGCCTTCGGATTTTATTCTGATCCCTTTTCGTTCGTGGAAAAATGGCATATTAAATATATTCCAAGAAACTGCGGGAGATGCTGCGACAGTAACTTTTAACGGAGTCATCAGATAAATGTGCAATACAATGCAACAATTTCAGAGTGTAAAAAGCATTCGCATTGACCGGGATTCGAACCCGGATCCTTAGATGTCCAGCCGAGTGCTTTAGCAAATTAAGCTATCTAAAATACCTTAAGCACTGGCCGGATATCGAAGGATCCGGGTGCGAATCCCAGTCAAGACGAATGATTTTTATACGCTGAAATTGATGCATGTTAAATCTATATCTGTTCTGCACTTAATCTCTCTAATTTTATTGAGATGGTCTCTCCTACCGTAATAAGACGGAGGTAATGATACAATTTCAACATCACTGCTAAAGAGACCCCCTTCCAATTAATGCAGGAGAATAATCTGCAATTTAACCTTCGCTCCGTGAGTGACCTAGCTTCTCTATCATTTTGGAAACGCTACTAAGTTTGTCATAACCACGTTTTACAAATCTAACTCCTCTATTCTGCGCGCGATCTAATTTGGCAATCAATCCAACTTCTTGTGGCTCCCATGTACGTATTAGCAGCATATTCTAAATGAGGCCTAATCACCGAAAGATAACATTTCTCTTTAACCTTTTTATCACACTTCCCCAAGACTCTTTCAATAAATGTTAAGTGCTGTGTCCTTGTATGTTTAAATATATATGCCCCCTACTGCATGTTACATTTTGAACCAGAGATGGCAAACGCTGAGAAATGCGCAAAGGTATATTTTAGCAATACTGTTTCCTCTCTTTTATGCATGAAACATATTTAGCATGAATTCAATTTTATGTATTTGGAAACTTAAAGGAAAAAAATCCTAATTTTTTGTAGGCTTGTCCAGATAGTCCCCGTATGATTCACCCAGGAGATGTGGTGAGTGAGATTAACGGCTAAGTATTTAACCAAGTTTACCCATTCCATTTCAGTGTTCCTCATATACGCGTTGGCGTTCGGGAAGGAATTTCTCTTTTTCCAAAAATTCATCACTACGCACTTTTTTGACTTTTATTCTAATTTCTCCATGTTGCACCAACGTTATATAGCATGTATGCCATTTAAATTATCATGCTAAACCTGTTGTATCTTCAGGATTGCGGATATCTCTGTAAACCACTTCACCGTTGGCAAATCATCATACCTTAGCATTGTCCACGAAGTTGCCGTAATTTTAAAGACGAAATAAACGATGTCCAGTAGCACTTCCTTGGGGAATACCCGAAGTGACTTCTATTGTATTGGAGTTAGCCCCATATATGACTACTCTCTTTACCCGACCATTCAAAAAGTCTCTCATCCAGCCCATCTATCTATGCATATACTTCTAGCTTTGTGAGAATTTTACGATGAGGTACTTTGCCGACAACCTTTTTAAAATCTAGAAAAACCGCGTCCACGGGAACATTGCTCTCTCCCGAACTGAGGATATCATGAACAAAAAGTGCAAGTTGTTTCTCGCAGAATTTACCCTTTCGAAAACCGTGCTGATTTTCTTGTTGATCTCGCTGATTCTTCCTTCTGATAAATTAGCGATTTTTATATATTTTTTTGATACGGCGCAATTTCCGACGCTAAATCCTTAAAAATACGAGCGGGTATTCGAACGGACCCGAAGAATTTATTAGGCTTAATTTTTTTTCTTTCAACGTTCTATTCCACTATAAGAGATTTCCATTTCGGGCATCGGTTGGTGGGTACCATTTGGTAAGCTATTGGGGACATGAGGTGAGACATTGGTGAATACGCTTTGAAAGAAGTGACTTAGAAGTTAGCCTTTTCCGAACCGCTGCGCTGGTTAGTCTTTCTCCTTTATCGCTTCTTAGTGAATTAACTGAAAACTTATTTCCCTGAACCTCTCTGGCGTACGACCAAAATGCTTTCGAATTCTCTTTCAAATTTTCTGCTATTCTTTTCCTTTTGAATTCGCTTAACGCTTTCCGAAATTCCTTCTTAGAATTCACCCTAGATATCTCGTAATCATAAGTGATCTTATTCCTTTTGTTTCTAGAGATATCATCACCATTACTTTTCATCTTGGTGTGACATAGCCTTTGACGTCGCAATGCTTTTCTAATATCCGCAATGTACCATCTAGGTTCCGTGTTATCTTTTATAAGTTTACTGGGAATGAACTTGTTGTCTACTGAACGCGTGATATCAAAGAAGTGATTCCACGTATTCTCAGTATTTCAGTGTTTACTATCTTTCTTGGAGAGACTCTGAAGTTCCAATCTCGACCTAAACAAAACCTATCTTTCGATTTTCGCATGATGATCATACACAAGATACACGATGGTAAAAAAGCTGTTTCTAATAATTTATGCCTAAATGTAACGTACCATAACGTAATTCACCCGGTACCAATCACTCATTTCCTTTGGACCAGCGAATCTTTTCCATACGATCTCTGGAATTTATGATCTATTGTTTGCGTCTCCATTAAAATTAACATTTATTGAGCTCAAGTTGTTTCGAAAATATAATCTTTATCCGTGGCATCTCCTGCTTACGAATTGGAACAATTTTCAGCTCTTTTCTTGACAGGCTAAATTGGCATATTTTTTAGGAAAATCAATCTCACTTCAAAACGCAATGAATAAGAGTTTTATATTCAATCTCCATGGGATGGATGTTCTCCTACTTAGAAGGAGAAGATTCCTTTCCTCTTGGCAACTTGGACGCATAGTGCAGTATTAATGCATGCATATTAATTGGTACTTTACCGTTTAAGGTATGTTTTGGATGGACAGGCTGGATAGATTTCCTAGATTCGTCTAATGGTAATGAAAAACCTGGCACCCGACACTAAAGTACTGTTCTTCATTTCTACTCACTTTTTCCTGCATGCTTATCACGTCCTCGCCCTACCTTGTCTCCCTAACTTTCTCTATCACATTGTTAAACATTTCATCCCCAATAAAAATTCTATGCATCCACCTTTCCTACCTCCCGTATGTGGACAACTATCTACACCTACATAATACCCCGCAAGCCGCCGCAAGGGCGTGTGTAAACTGTGCCTACCGAAAACTATAATACAAAACGTCTAAGGAAACAATTTTTTATGGGAAATAGGGCCGGCATTACTTTTTTAGTTAAGCTTCGTCGATTTTAATATTTAGTTCGACGTAACGAGGAACGTAGATATTTTAAAATTGAAAATCTCGAGTAGAGTATCGATAATCTACCTCTTAGTCATTTATTTTAGATTTAAATTGAACTTTGATGAGTACATTTTACTGTTATCATTTTACTATTATCCCTTTACCAACGTAGCCATACCTAGGAAAACATTGGAATATATTATGCCTTGGAAAATCAAAAAAAACTATTGTAATACTTGTATATAATTGTAATTTTGGACGGCACGGTCGATTAAGTCCCGTAATCATCCTGGAGTATGAATCTTTTAAAAACTTACTCTCCTTCATGATACCTTTTTTCTGGGTCATAGACACATCTAGAATTGTGCTTTTTCTTACATCGCTTGGTGTGAGTTGCCTCGTTTAGGCTTATTTGGGACGACTGTGGAAGGTCGAATTTCTGTCTTCACACGTGTCGTGTCAGGAATTCCCTCCCTTATATGCGTCACAAATATCTTCACATATATAAATGTGAATTCCTTTACACATTTCGGCTATCTGTCAGAACCTATTTAGATATATTTTATCGGGAAAAGGGCAGCAGATGTTTATTTTTGGAAGGGTCAGCTGTCCGGTTGGGGATCGTTGTACCTGTGGCTTACTCGGCCTTGGAAAATTTGCTGTGTGGCTATAAAAAATCCACGTCCAATGCCTAGAGTTACCGACGCTTTGTTTCTAGTTCAAGAGGCTTTTACACCGCGAGTCACTTACTTAATCATGTTTTTGTTTTGAATATGCTATTTCTGTTTTCCGTGTGATCCTCTTTATTTACCCTCAGTACACACGCACATATATACACACAAAAATATAGACTGAGTATAGATTAAAACTAAACATTCGTCCGATGTACACAAGGTACTATTGGCGTTACATGAAAATAGCACATTCGCACCTCATTAATAAACTCTCCTCTGTATTGGGTGAAGGTCGTGTGTGGATGGAGTGTAAAAGTCACTTGGAATGTGGGTCTCTAACCTGTTCCCGAAAGGTTGGGATTTACTTCTCCAACCAATCTTGAATTTTTCATTGCTTGGTGTTGACATCTCCCTCTAGGGGATGTGCTTCATGATTAATCTAATCAATTGGGTCGCTCGATGGGTGAAAAATTAGATAGCCATTTCAGTGTGATAGACAGTAATTTATGGGTATTTTGTTGAATATCTAACTCGATACGACGCATTCGTGAGGAGCACTGAATCTTTATTAATCAGCGGAAATATATTAACAAAGTGAAAAGATCAAAAATTACAGTAGTGTTGATATCTTGGCGCTATGGTGACAGTTGGTATTTTTCGAAGCCATGGGGTAAAAATAATTATTTACATTCAATGTACATTTGCATGGTCTGGGCCGGAGGTAACGAACTTACGGCACGCGTGTACAAATTGGCACGCAGAGCAATTATTTAGGCACTTAGAGCTGGAAGGACGCCACGGGCAATGCCACGGCGGGTTAGATTACAGGGTCGTATTAGCAACTGAATTTGGTCTAATTCGGAGAGAGAGTTAGAGAGCGCTGTATACGTACGTCGGTACTTTGCCAGCGGAACAATTCCTTTGAATTCGAGTGGTCAAACACTATCCCCGCTCTTTTATTTCATTACCATTCACATCAATGCTTGCTGAACCTTGTTCTGATATGTCATATGTGTGACAGATGTGCACATGCTATTAGACGCTCTTTCACATCGTGTGGTACACGCGCATGCACATCGACTCCGACAGGTCTTGTTTCCGTCATTAAGAGATACCTATTCCTCTATTTCACTAGTAGATCGTCCACATCAGTCAGAACGTACCCATCGCTTAGATACCGCCACTGGAGTGATTTATTTCTTTCATTGAAGTTCGTTTTATTTACATACGTATAAAACACGAGTTTCCTTTGTTGGAATAATTGACCTATTTTTCATTGAACTCGAGGAGAATCAGCAATGTTAATTCCGAATATGACTTTATTCCTCCAACTAAAGGCAATATTCATTTCCCAATAAGAAGAAGAAGTGGTAATAAATGACCGAAGGAGATTTTTATTTATATTTATTTCATAAATTGCTTTTTTGTAATCTCTAATAAAACTTTTATTCTGAAAAAAAAACGATAACTTGTGAATCACATTTAAAAATTGTTGTTTTTTTGTTTATTAAACACCGTATGCCTCTTACAGACATAAAAATGATTGTTACCTTCATCTCACTCGATGGATCAGCACGCGAGTCAAGAGCCCTGCCCTTAATGCAAACATAAACCTTGGCCCTCAATCGCCATTCCTGTAGTCTAGGCTAAGAGGGGTGAATGACTCTGATCTCTCGCTGCGGTCGTTGAACTCACATTTTGATGGGAGTGTTGGAGGAAAATACATCGAGTCTCTCTCTGAATGCCATGCCCACAATTGCTAGTTTCCTTCTTGATTCAAGGCGGTGACTTTCTTTTATCGAAGGTCATTCGAAAATAAAGTTCTTTAATTGCTGAGTAATAAACAAAAACCTTTGTCCAAAGAGTAACAATCGAATATTTTATCAGATTTTTTAATCCATTCGTTCCGATTGCGACATAACGACTGGTTTTTTGCTTATATTCAATGCAGTTGCAGAAGTATATGGTACGATTAATTTCGATGCTCGATAAAATGAATGGAAAATATTCCCCCGTCGATTTTAAGAATGTGATTTAAATTGAATTAATTGATGTAAAGCGATTCCCTCTGCGATGTTTTTACCTCTATTCCGGAGTTATACAACCAATTCGTTAGCATTATAACATTATGAGCATTATCAGAAGACTGTAGTACAAGTGTGATAGACGTCGGTAGTGTGCAAGATTTGTGTATCAAAACAAAAGTCGAATAAAAATTATTGTTATATTCAAGAACTAGTTAAACATTTCCAATATGAGGATAGATATTCAATGATTATTAGGATGTTTTCAGGGTAATACCTAAACGGTGTTTGCTAATGACGGTAGTCGCCACGGTACCAAAATATTAAATACCTAAACATTGTTTTCAGGCCTCATTTAGATTTTTTAATGTAAATTTGAGATTTTTTGCCAACTTATTTTGAGACTTATTTTTTCATGATGAATTCCGTTCAGTCTCATCTTGACTGACCATGACTTTTGCATTTATGTCCTTAAGGTCAAAAAAAATATTATTATTATAAATTAAACAGACTTAGGCTGAATATATCATATATATATCATTGATTGCTTATTTTACCCACAGCACTTGAGGGAATTTGGGAAATTTAAGATCCTGTTTGCAGGACAAAAATTAGAGCACCATGTAGCTTAAACTAGAGTACATCATCATTTTATGGTGCTATTGTAGAGAAAATCAGCATTTCTATATGCATAATACTTGCCTACACTGATTTGCCTACATTAATTTATTTTGCCAAAATGTGAGATGTATACGAAATAAGATATTGGAGATAGGGGCAGTTGTCAAACATGGTGGCTACAATGTGCTCTGTCTCAATGAACACTGGATTACAATAAATGGAATTGATACGTATAACATAAGGAATTTTTGCTTGATATCATTCTTTTGCTGATCTGTAGCAAAAAAAACGGTGGTACCTGTATTTATGTCTTGAAAGATATGCCCTTCAAAATAATTAACTTAGACAAATTTTGTCTGGAATTGCACTTTGAAATATCTGCGATCATATTGAAGGACCTGAATCTGATCATTGCTTCTGTGTATTGCTCTCATAATGGTGTATTCGAACATTTCTGTAGTCAGCTGGAACTAGTACTATCCCTATTCTAGACTCTGAAAGCCAATATTATAATTTGTGGAGATCTCAACATTGACATAACACTAAAAACTAGCAATTGTTAGGTTCTTGAAAATCTTTTGCTTCCATATAATTTATACTGGGCAAACAAATAGCCTACTCGATTATCTGCCAGCCTAGATAATGTAATTACCATTTGCGCTCCTGAACTATATAGTATAAGTGTTATTGACTATCTCCTATTTGACCATCAAGGTATAAGCTTCACTTTTAAAACTCAAATAACTCGAAATATATTCTCAAATAGAGATAAAACCATAATCATGAGGCCCATAATAATAGAAGTTTAAGAGAGTTAAAAACTTTCTATCTTGTATCAATTGGCATGGTATTTGCATGGACTCTGTAGAGTAAACTTGTTTTTCAAACTTTTCAGGTAATTTCCTAGACATTTTTGAACGATGCTTTCCTAAATAAAATACTAAACTCTATGCCCACTAAAACTAAAAATAATCTCTGGTATATCTGGGAGTTATTAGATCTCAGAAATGATTTATGTAGTTACTACCACACATACAAAACCAGTGGAAGCCTACATGACAAAGAGGCTTACTTGAAATACAAAACAGATTATTATAACTCAATTAGGTGTGCAAAAGATAAAGCTTATAAGGATTTTATATTGAATGCAAAAAATAAACAAAAGGCAGCATGTAGAGTAATCAATCCAGAATTTGGTCACGGTAATGCAAAAGAAAATCTTCCTTTAACCCCAGACGCCGGAAATAATTTTTCCTTAAAAGCTGTTGAAGGCAATTTGTTCTCTCGAAACGTTTTTTCAGCTATAATGAAAGATCAAATACCGATGTAATTTTTTTGAGCCAAATAATCTGTTTTTCAAATCACAGTAATGCTTTCAATCTGGGAACTCTACCATTTTGTCTGTAGAGACCATAGTTAATTATGTCATTTATGCATTTGTAGAGAAGGAATCAGTCTCTGTGACGCTATGTGATCTTAGTAAGGCTTTCGAATGGGTTAATCATTCAACATTTCTAACAAAGCTAGAATATTATGGTGTTAAGGGAGTTGCACTGAAACTAATGAAGTCATATATGGTGATGATCACCACCAATTGGTTGAATTTGATGGCTGTTAATCTGCAGCTCTCAAAGTAAAATGTGGTGTTCCACAGGGCTCAGTACTTTTCTCAGCTTTCTTTGTTTAGCCTAGTACTTTCCATCATTATAATAAATGGTTCAACCTGTAATATGAAACCTACATCTGTTTTACATGCTGATGGCACTACTTCTGTGCAAAAATGTGTACATCTAGAAGGTGTAAAGGTACAATCTAACGCTACCCAAAGACAGGCTAAGAAATGGTTTGATATTAATCATTTACATTTAAATACTAACAAAACTTAGCATATTGTATGCAGTCTTAAATCAAAAATAACTGATTTTGAAAATGCTAAAATACTAGGAATTTATATTGATACAAAACTTAACTGGGAGACTCACATCAGTCAGACTTGTAATAAACTGAGTAAAGCTGTTTATATGTTAGGAAAGTTCAACTTTCTACTTTTCAATGCAATGAGGCAGCTGATGGCCTTTCCACAAAAGTAATTTGCCTGTTGTTACTTCACAGGTAGGCTTAATACTTTTCAAATGCCTCTCGCATATTTCATGGGTTATTGAAATACGGGATCTATGGATATTTTGTGTCTTGTTCATTAGGGCTTGGAAGTATGGTAGTGTGTAGTACCAAGGTTCTTCAAAAACCTACCCTATGCTGCTGGTAGATAACTATTAATAATAAGAAGCATTCCAAATAATTATTGGCCAACATTTAAAAATGTGGAGTAAAAAACTGAAACTTATGATGCTGAATTTTCAATATGCTCCATAACTGACTTTCTATGAAATGGAGAAATTGATGAGGGAACTCTTCTTCTCAGTTTCTCTCAAATACATTTCTGAGAAAACATTTCCCACTGATCCTGGGGGTATCTCAAAGTCAATGTAATGCGTAGTATGTTGTAATTTTCTGTATAAAGTAGGCAAGAGTGCATGCATGATCCATCAGGGTTCTCTGATTGATTGTTGCTTAAAAGACTCTCTTCCAAATTGAGCAGAGGTTGTAACTATCCTCTAAATTTAAATTAATTGGGTTCTCATTAATTTCCATTGATTTCCTGATTATTATTTGAGAGTAGCAATTTTCCTTTGCTAGAATCTTTATCTTCTTGAAATTGATGTGGTCCCACAACTTTCCAAGGGAGCATCTGATTTGATGCACTCCTTTATACATTATTGCTGCAATCTTTTGCCTTTGGAATGATTTCTCCAAATAACTTTGCTGTCAAGAACCTTGTTAGAACACTGCTCTCTACTAACCTTTTCTGGTGATCTGAAAACATATGGAATCATGCCTTTTTTTCTGCATCATTTTTGCTTCTTCTGTGGATGAACAAATCCTTGCTGCATCTTTCCTCTTTCTATACAGACCTCTTTGATCAATAGCCATGGTTGGCTGATCTTCTCTTGTTGAGATTATATGGTGCCTTTCTTGCTGCCCAAAATTCAACAGGTGTGGTTCACCAAAGTATTGACGAGTGCAGTCTTTTGGGGTGGATGCTCATGAGAGCAAAAATCCAGAAACTGGTGGGTGTGCATAGCTTTTCAATGTACTGAGTGTCCAAGACTTCTGCTCTGTTTTCTCCTCACCATTACATCCAAAATGTCAGTTTACTTTTGTCTCCATGGTGAATTTGATCATATGATGTTGTTGGTTCATATGCTCCAATGAAAACTCAATTTTTTCTCTGCCATATATCGATGCTACAAATGAGCCCTCCACACACCTACAGGGAACCTGCAGAGAAAGTTTCCTCCAGAAGGACTTTCTAGCCTACTATTCAAAGTTTTCCATGTAAAGATCGACCAATGCAGGTGACAAGGGTGGATGCATGGCCTCTCCATTATTCTGCTTCCCCCTTTGAAATTCCAAAAACTAGAAGTTTTTGAAGCGAAAATCTGTCATAGTAAAATAAGTTATGAAAATGTTAGGCTGTTTTTGGAATAATTACTTGCTAATGCTTTCTCTTTCAGCTGAAATATTTGTTTTTTAGTACTAGCCTAAATATCCTAGAATGTCTTTATCATTCAAATTTTCAATCTTGATTTTCATATCATATTATATTCTGGGGTGGCTCAAGATATTGCAAAAAGATTTTTGAAGTGCAGAAACTTAACTTTCAGATGCTCCTGCAGGCCTCATTTTCATAAGCTGTAAATTATGTTACAGGCCGCTCTTTATGTATACAATCTAATCTTATTTGTTTAGAATAACATGCATATGTACGAACAAAATCTAAATACTCATCATTATCATACACTTACTAAGCTTGATACTCATTGAGGCAAGTTCGTCTAATTTGAGGAGTGAGGGACAATACCACCAAGGAACCAAATTTTTTTAACCTGCTTCTTCCAGATTTGGAAGCATCTCCATCAAATATTTTCAGGCTTAATCAAAAATGATACTTGCTTATTAAACCTTGGTACTCTATGGATGAATTTTGCACCTTATATTAAGAAAAGTTGAAATGGTGTTTTGTTAAATAAAAAAAACCATAAACACAGTAATCAACCCAAAGGTCGGTTTAGTAGGTGATGGTAGAGTTCACTCATGCACCAAGCCTGACGGCATGTGAATATTAAATAACTTTTTTCCAAGTGATGTATACTAAAAAAATTTATGCCCACTTTTTTAATATAAATCCATGCTAAACCGGCCAATGGTGAATGAAGCAATAAATAAATAAATATGAGCTAAAATAAAGCATCATGTTTGGAACCACAACATGTAGATTGCAGTTTATACTAAGTTTCCTAACTTGTTGTTTCCCATCCTTTGACCTGTTTAAGAATGTTTCCCACTCTAAATGGTCTGCAGGGGTAGGATTTGATGTGAAAAGGCAGAATAAGGGTGAAGCAGAGAAGGTTCTGTTAGCAGACTCTAGAAGGGATACAACATCATGATAGGCATGTATTTATGTGCACACATATTGTGACAAATAAGACACAAATGAAACTGAGTTTCAATCCCCAATATTTGTAGCAATCAAAAGGTTATTCAGGGAAGTGACTGTGAGTGTAACTTTGGAACTTAATTCCTCCTAATTTGCAGACTTTAGCTTGGCTTGTATTAGCTCCATTCAGAATGTTTTTTTATTAAAAATGCTAATGACTTCATTATTTTACTTTAGATCCATTTGGTCCAGAACCTGTGGAGAGTATGGACTGTGTTTTCTGCCATGCTATTATTTCAACAAGAGTAGAGCATGTAAGCACATCTTACACACATTTCATGTGTGTTGAACTCTGCCTTTTTGGGTAAGCAAAAAAGGCCACTCCTTTTGATCCTTTGGTTTGAAATATGTTCTCCTTACCATTGTGAAAATCAAGGTTTGAAGTGAGAAAAGAGTGCAAATGCTTTGAACACTCATCTTAATGTGACTTTACCATTATTTGTCCACAAACATTACCATGTCTTTGTTGTAATAGGGTGAAACTGGTTTAACATACTATTACTGAGTAGATACGCTGTCCTATCAAGGTAATTCATATTTCCCAGTCTCATGAAATTGATACTAAAGTAGTAAAATCTACCAATTGAAACTAATGAAAAATTTACTATCAAACTCTGTCACATTTTATGATAACCATTTGTGCTCATTCCTTGAGGCTCCAAACCACTGCAGATGATCATCCCATAAAGGGGAAGAAAAGCCAACTGATTAAAAATGGCTCTTATGTGGTGCAGAGTCATCCTGTTCTCTTCTAATTCCCCTTGTCTCATTCACCAAATGCATGTGATTCCTTATTTAGTCATTTGGAGTTAGATTGCTTTGGTAGAAAGTCTTCAAGTGTGTGTACACTGTAAAGTTTATGCTAAATAAGAGGAGAAGTTGTGAATGCCACAAAGCATTCCTCTCTCCATCACTTTCAGAGGTAATTCTAGGAAGGGATTGATATATTGATGATTATCTGTGGAAAAATATTAGAGAGGAAACTTCATATTATGTACTCCAACAGAAAAAAATCCACACAGGAATTCCAAGATTTTTCCTGGGATTGGGTTGTAGTGCTGTTTATTGCTTCATGTTTACAAAGAAAACAATGGTGTTCTGCATAGGGTAGGTAGACATTTGTCAATGCATATAATCCTTTTGTATAAAAACAGAATAGGTAGTTATCTCAAAGTATTTATGCAAAAAATACAGTCCTCCCATGTGTATTGCCTAAAGAAGTTGAATTTAAAATACATAATTTTTCACATTGAATACTCTTTGTGCACAATAATATACTCAATTCTATTGCATTTTGGTCTCAAGTGTCATAATATACAGGGTGTGGCAGTTAAATCCAGACAAACACGCATTTCCTCAAATGAGGTTTCATTGCCAGGATAGCAAACCTTCCCCAGACTTCTCCAAAACATTATACTTAGCCACAATATCTTAAACAGTTGATTTGGGGTACCTGGAAAGAATCAAACTATTTCAAAATATAATGCCTAGTGCAAGCACCTTCGATAGTGGCTCTTCAATCAGACTCCACACTTGTACATAACATCTCAGCCATTTCGAAGTTAAGACTGTTTACTAGATCCCTATAGCTTTCAAGAATGCTTATCATACCTCCAGTGGCTCTACAATGTGGCGGGAAATTCAAATTGAAATTTGTCCAGATCCAAGCGCCACACCTTATATTATTCACCCTGTACCAAAACTACAAGATCTACAAACAAAATCCATTTATCAACTCAAAGGTTATTAGGAATACATATGAAATGTTACTACTATGTGTCCTGTTACAGGGGTGAAATGATGAAGTCGAGGAGTGTTCTCCTCATTTGCATCCAGATTGCTCCTGTCAGCAGCTAAATGTTCTACATACTATGCTATAATTCAGCCTGATCTCCTTGAGTATAGCATTTATAATGATTCACAGAGTTGCCTAAACATGGAGTGTGTGACCGTATGGATGGTGTGAGTAGGCTTTAATGAAGTTTTGCTGTGTGTCTGTTTCCTATAAATGTCAAATTCAAGTACCTCTTGAATGGTGGCTTCAGCGGTTTGGAGCCTCTCGTTAAAAAATGGCAGCTTTCAATTTTCTGATACATTGGCTGCCTATGGTATCCCTGAAAAAACAGTATTATTTCAACAAGCTTAAATGCATAAAAAACATTGCCACAATCAATAGGAACCAACCTTAATAAATAGACAAATTGTTAGTAAAGAAAAATAATAAACTCAATTTTTTATACGCCATGCTTACACCACAAAATAATATTCCCTAAAATAATTTATTTCTGTCTCCTACTTCCTCACCCTCACCAAAGGACTCCAGAGAGTGTTTAAACACATTGACACAAACACCATGCATGTAAACATGAACACACTCAAGACTCTTCTAGGGAAACCCAAAGACCAAACTCCCATATTAGAAAAATCATAAATTTATGAGATTAAACGCATCACTTGCCAATGCAGATATGCAAGACAAACTAGACGAAACCCAATCATCAGGTTCAAAGAGCACCTACCTCATTGTGAAAACAGTTATTTTAACTGATCATTTGTTACAAAACATTTCAATGAACCAGGCTATGCTATCACACTCAATGATTTACGGTTAATACAACAGACAGATAATTTCAAACTTGAAACCACCAATAGCATACACATGAACATGTGCCAAGAAAACATAATGAATTGCAAGTCTGGCATCATAAGCAACACAGTTATCCAATTGGTTTTAGATTTTTAACAAATCAAAATTCGAAATACATCACTGGAAATTTGTAATTATGCACCCCTTTCTCTTAATTCCCTCTCCCCCACATTGCTGCATCTTCCCTCTCTCATCACACAAGTCACACTCATTTGACAGCAAACAGTGCTTCATTTTGTTCATCAAACTTCTCTTTATTGCTGTAGGAATTAACCTAACTTTGCAAGTGAAGGTTTGTTTGTTAGACATGATTTTACATGAGTTTGCCAGTTCCTTGAGATCTTGATTTAATTTGGGTCAATAAATAACCAATATAGCTAAAGATTTTATATTCATAATGTTCACGTGACCTGCATGTAGTGGATTACAGAGTGGACAGTATGTAGTGGCAAAGAGTGGACTCTTTGAGGACATATTCTCTTCATTTCTTTGGAATAGCTAGAATATTTTCCCACATGATTCAACCCTGCTTACCAGTAATTTCCTTTTGCTTTGAAAGTATAACTTAAATTCATTGAAAATCTAATCTTGTCACCCTATCATACAAAAGTCAATTAATTGGCCAGACTTTTATCTACTCTTGGCTGTTTGTAAGTGTCTAGAAGTGTATCAGAAGAAGCTCCTCTTAAGCAACATCTAAGTAAGAAACTTCCTCTATTTTATCCCCTTATTTTTCAAGGGGAACCCGACACAGACTCTCTACCAGTTTGTATAATTGCATCATCCTCTAAACTAAAGCATAGGCACTGAGCAGCTGAAAATTTATTTATATAATAATTTTAAACCGATTTCTTTTCCTCCACCCCTACCTTCTCAATGCATTTCCCATTGTTGGCCATAAACAACTTAGAGTAGCATTTTTTCACCAGTTGTGTTCCTTGGGTTACATCAATAATACAACTAATAATTGATAAGATTAGAAAATAAATGACATATCTTGTCTATAAAGTTTGGGGTAGTTCAGTGAGTGGAGTGGGTTCAATTCCAAGTGATGCCTCTGCCACACTGCTTCACCTGAACTGTGTGAACATTCAGGTACCAGATCTTCACAGGAAATCATAGGCAGTACAAGAAAAAAACCCCTACCCTGATGTAAGAATTTCACTTGATGTTGAGTTTAATGCTTGGACAACTCTGCCCTCAACTACCAAATCAACCTTTGGGCTGAAAACTATGTTTTTGATATTATGATAATATATTATTATCTATGGGTAAGTATATTGAATTTTATCATTTCAGGCTTTGGCCATGCTGCCTACTTCCATATTTCCTGAAAGCTTGCCGTGATACCATTCATTATTGTCCCGAATGTGGAAAATACCTTGGGCGCTTCAAAAGAAAATAGAGAGGTAGATGCAACAGTTTGAATAATTTTTTAAGCCCATTTTACTTTCGTGGAGATTTGAGGTTTTGGCGTCATGTTCAAAGTTGGAGTAAAATATAAGGAACTGGATAATAAATCACAGAATGAATGGATTTGCTGTTTCAACAAATATGATTTTAAATAAAGCAAAATTAGCGATAGGTATTTCTATTGCTGATTTTTCTGGAACAACAGTGGGAGTGATTCATGAAGGGAAATGATCTCTGCATAAATACCAGTACGACAATACCACGAAAATTGAATTGGCTAATTGAATACAAAATATATAAGGCATCAATTCATGGTGTCTCACCATTGGAAAGAATCAAATTGTCATTGATTTCTAGTCTCTCTGGTTGGTTGAAAGTTAACAGTCATAATGACTTTTTAATAATGTGGAATAAGCAATGTGCTGGATGGAAGTGAAGATGTCATTGTATATGAGGGAAGTGAAAATAACTTCAAAAATAATTTAGCAGCAATGATGAGAAATTTATGAAATTCTACAGTGCATAAATATTGATTTCGCTGCTAATTTTTAATGCAACAATTCCATTTTCTTCATATTTAGTGTTGACATAAAATATTTTGATTTTTTTTGAGTCGGATTCAAATTTTTTGTAAATTCTAGCCTGGAAAATCACAGCTTTTGTACAACATCTTATCTATCTTATACAATACCTTATAAGCTGGGAAATACAATAATTACTTTGTTCTATTCAACCATTTAAGATAGGATTTGGATGGATACAATTGCACAACAGTACAATGATACATTTCCTTGCCTCTCCTAAAAAAATTCACCCTGATATCCAAATTTACAGAAAAGTCTTCTTCAATTCTGCATATTTCCTTCTTCTCTATATAACATCCAACATGCCTATCCTTCCCTACCCCTATCCAGCTTGTCTAGTATGAATGAAAATGTGTACATTCCAGAGAACTTTACTATGCAAGAACTGTCGTTTCAATGTTCAAACATAATATACAAGTTGGAAACTTTGTCAACTTATTTCATGGATAATAAATACCATTTGTCTCATTTCCCTAGCATCCATTTGAAGAGGAGGAGTCTAAAGCTGACTGAACTAACTAGAAACTGTTGTTGCTCAAGAAAATGTTTCAAAAGATTAATATTTAAATTTGATGATGTAATTGTGAAATATGTATTAAGAATCACTGTGAATCGCTGAGTAAATGGCTACAACTTCTCTCCAACAGAACTTTGATCATTCTCTTAGTGACATTTTGAACACTAAATAACTTCCCATTTCAATCAACTTTGAAAACCTTCCTGATTAATTGTACATTATGTGCATGCAAATGATACAACTCACCTAATCTCCTCCAGGAATCTAAACCATGCAAGTAGTTCAGAGTAACATTGGCTGTATGAATAAATGTTAGAAGATAATGTATACAATTTCATCCTCATCAAAGGAAAATTATAGGATTGATGGGTCCTCTCTTAAATATTCTACTGTGACAAAATTTCTAGTGGTGCATATCCATAAGACTCTATCTTTGGAAACTCATGTTGACAAAATAACCTCTGAAATGTCCATAGAGTGTTACCTTCTGTGTGATCATGGTTGTTGCTGTTATGGTTCTCATTGTTTATCATGCATTCATTCATTCATAGTCGACTGAAATATAGAATTGCCATTAGGAGGCACTCATATCATCCCATATGCCACTTTAGGCTGCAAAAGTGGACAGAGAGAATTCTAGGTAAAGTTCCAAGGGCATGTAGTTGTTGAATTTAGTTTAAAAAACTCACAATTTTAACTATTTATTGTATCTATATTTTCCATGCTATTATTATTGTACAGCAAAACAAAGCCTCGTAGAATTTGATAGCCAATGCTGATAGGCACAGAACAAGAGGGTGTAATGACTTCAAGATAACTACTCACAGTTCGGCTACGTTTGCTAAGAACTCCTGTTATTTCAGTTACAAATTCCTTAAAGCATTACCTAGAGAACTAAGGGAAATAGAAAATTTGTCGTAATTCATATCTAAACTTTATCATTTCTTGTGAGAAAATTTTTGCTATACGGTGGATGAATTCATGTCTCTCTCTGTTGATACATAATTTTATTCTTATGTATGGTGTTTATGCTCATGTTTACTGTTTTATTTTCTATTTGTATTCATACTCCAATGCATTTGTATTTGTGACTTTCTGGAATGTTTGCAAGCAATGTGATATGTTCCATACATGTCTTTTAGGAACCAACAGACATCAATTACATCGATCATCATCATCAATTCTTTTATATTTGGTGGAATTTTGAATACCCTAGTTCAAGTATTTTATAATTAAATCCTATTCAGAATAATTTCTAAATACTTCATGACTTTCCAGTGTTAGAGGGTAAAGAAATCAGCAGTCAAAGCAGGGTTTTAACATGAATTCCCACTGGAACTATGTCCTTGAATATTTGAAAAATCATGAAAAGCTTTTAATTTTATCAATTAATTCAGAAATTGTGTACTTTAGACAAACTTGTTTTATGTAATTTGAATCTCAAAGACCTAATGCAGAACTAAAACAAAGATTACAAAATACATAATTTAAACACTGCCCCAAAATAATACAACTATAATAAAGTTTAAACATAATTCACCTTGACCAGAGCTCAAACTCAAATCCCTTTGTGTCAGGTCAAGAGCTTTAGTCAGTTAATGTACCTAGGCAAAATTTTGAAGTGTACGTAAGAGGAAATTTATGCACAGATTAATTCACATGGGGAGTAAAAATGCACTTCACTATCTCCTAAAGGAACAGGTGATTTTCAATAAAAAATCCATTGAAGGTTAATAAATAAAACAGTTTCTGGCGTAACTTGGTGGAAAATCTTCATACTGACTTTTAATAATCAAACCACTTTACTTTTCCACATAAGTTTATGTGGAAAAGTAAAGTGGCCTGATTATTAAAAGCCATTGAAGTTTATCGAATAGATTCATTACCAAGGGATAATAAACATATTAAGTAAGGGTTTTTGGATTCCTACACCTGTTTTACAATCTTTAAGTGTTGAATTTCATAATTCATATTTAATTCTTGCCAGAATGAAAACCAAATGTTTTTCGTTGAAATACCTGGGCCTATGTTTCTCAAAATGGAAACCCAACCAGTTACTTGGTCTCAGAGATAAATCTGATCTATTTTGTTTTGGTTTCAGTTAAGCACTCTCATTCCATTGTTAAAGTAACAGTTTTTAAACACAAGTATCATTTATAGTATATTACAGGTAGTAACCACTTGTTATCATAGATGTACTTTCTGGCCCAAACTTCCTCATACTCTTTTCAATGATTGGTAGTGATCTATTCAAATGAAAAGAGAACAATAATACATAATAATCTATTAGTGCTGCAACAGCAACGATTGTGACAAAATGCAGCCTTGCCAACTGAGTTACTTATTTCCCAGAAAATATCCCTATTGATTGAAGTAAGAACACATAAATTAGTGATATTTACTGCATTAGCATGTATAAAACACTTTTCAAGTTAAAAATATAAGTAAGTCCTTTATCATTAGCCTTAAATTCTAAGGCTAATTCTAAATTCAATTTAAAAGTGAACTGAATCATTTTGTAATAGGATAAAAGATTTCTTTGTATGTATTATTACATATACTCATTTTTTAATTCATTTCCTTTCTTTAAGTGTGAAAGAGAATGTTCATATGGAATAGAGGGCACCTTCCCTCCCTTCTCTCACACCCTTCTTCGCCTCCCATGTCCGAATCTCCATCAATGTCAACGCGGCCATGGGAATGGAATAGGTCAGCACAGCTGTAATGGGCCTCTACTGACTCACACTTATTAAAATTCCGGTCAACTTCTTCTTCTGGAGGTTCTGCGTCTCCGAAGTGATGCTCTTCATTAGTGTCGACGTTGAATAAGGCTTTTCGGATGCAGTTTTGCATCGTTAGCGGCGTTGTTTAACCCACGGCTCCTACGAGAATAGTTAGAAAGGATCTTGAAATCACCAACAGATGTCGGCGCATATGGAACGAGTCTCCCATGAAGTAATAGGTAATCCTTTACGAGTTAACACCGAACGCGTCAGTGCTCTGGGAAGAGATCCGTGAGGTGGACGCCTCTCCGTCGTTGTCTCCGTCCAGTGATTTGCGAAAATGGAAAAAATTGATATTTGAGCATGATTAAATACTTAGTAAAGAAAGGTATCAAAGCAAAGGAAATTCATGCCGACTTTCAGAACAATGGGGGACCCTGCTCCTTCATATTCAACTGTTGTCAAGTGGACAAACGACTTTAAGTCGGGACAGCTTAGATGATGATCCGTGCAGAGGTCGGCTAAAATGTGCCGCCACCCCAGAAATTATTGCAAAAGTGCATAAAATGGTCATGGAGGATCGCCGACTGAAAGTACAAGAAATTGCTGAAACTGTAGGGATGTCATCTAAATGGCCATATCACAGTTTAGCAGCGAAATTGGATGTGAGGAAATTATCTGCTAGATGGGTGCCGCGACTCTTGACGCAGGATCAAAAACACATCAGAATGGAGACCTCGGAACAATGTTTGACCCGTTTTAAGTGCATCCAACAAATTTTTCTACACCGATCTGTGACCACAGATGAAACTTGGGTCCAATACTGTACCCCAGAGACAAAACAGCAGTCAAACCAATGGAAACATGTTGAATCACCATCACCAAAGAAAGCAAAGCCATACGGTCGGCCGGAAAGATGATGGATTCAGTTTTTTGGGATGCGAAAGGGATTCTGCTGATACACTGGTCAAACAACTACTGGACTACGCTAACCTCCTGGACCAGCTACTGCAAATTTTTCACGAAAAAGACCAGGTTTGGCAAGGAAAAAGTCATCTTTCATCAAGACAATGCACGCCCACACACAAGTGTCATTGCCATAGAAAAATATGTGAACTAAGATACGAATTATTGCCACACCCGTTTTTCCACCATCAAATTTCCATCTTTTCCACAAGCTCCGAATTTTCCTCGGTGGACGGAGATTCTCTTTAAACGAAGAACTAATAGCCAAAGTAGATGGATAATTTGCAGGCTTGGAGGAATCTAATTTCGAGATTAGATCAAGACATTAGAACATCGCTGGACCAAGTGTATTAGTGTAGAGGGAGACTACAATGAAAAATAAATAAGTTTCACAACAACAGAATCTTCCTGAAAATCGAGAATTTACAGAAAAAGAATCTTAACCGATCCAGCCAACCATTGGTAGCTAAAAACCCTTAAATGTACGGACGGCTACTAGCTATTTTCTCCGCTTCTTCGCATAGATGCTGACCACTAAGGTGGTTGTCGTTAGCCCTAGCAGAAATCCGTTTTATTATTTTGTATTCATCTTTGTGACTGACGGGTCACTGGTATAGGAGGAATTCTTGTAAATCTTGAACGAGTGAGTGAAGGCGATTCACAAAGATCTAACACTTCCGGGTGATTGAGTAATTGCGACCGTGAACTTGGGCCTTTTTCTTGATTATTTTATTTTTATTTCAATTGTTTTTCATTCCTGTGTGAGTACAACGGGTTCCTGCCATAGGAGATATCCTTGCAAATCCCGGGTGTGTGTGTGAATGCGATTCACGGGAGTGACTGTTATTCTTGCACATCCCAGTGATCGAGTGGTTGTAAGTCTGTTTCCTTATTTATTTTTGTATTGTTTGTGTGTGAATGAGGAACATGTTGGTCACTGTTTCTCAAACATACCCAAGTGACTGAGTGTGTGTTTCCCATCTTTCCCTTGCTCGCCGCTTTGTTTTTGCCCACCCCCCTTAAGCAAACCCAATGCTAATCAAGTTTACGGTCACGGCTATTTCGTTTCCCATATAGAGATAGTGTGGAGAGGAGACTATCAATCTATATCTATTACTAAAAGGATGAGAGCAAGGAAGACTCATACAGCAGAAGATGTTGAGGATATTTTTAATTATTATCTATTTAGAATAAAAATTTGAAAAAGCCCTATGCTGTGAGGCGAAGAAACTCAACAAAGTATATTGCTAAGGATCTATCAGAAGGATCTATGCTAAGAATCAATCCAGACGATAAGCGGCGAAAACATCTACGATCCTACGATGTGCACAACAAAAAATGCCATGGTTCGAATACAACCAAATCCAGTGTATGAAGAGGTCGCCGATACCATCAAATTCGTTTAAACAACGTTTACTGTACCTATGGTTTTCCGATGGAATTTTGAACCTTCCGAAAAACTATGTAATCGTGAAACCTTCATAATGTAAGTCAAAGAAATATACACTCCCAAAAAGCATCAGTAGGTTAACCGACACAAGATAAGAAATAAGACTCCGAAGCCTATTGAACATGTACACACTGATTCTTCCTTCGGCGATAGCCATATAACCACGGAAAAACACAAGATAGAAGTTGTTACAATTGAACAATTTTAGAATGTAAAAATCATTCGCCTTGACCGTCACTATAAAATTGTTGCATTTTAATTTGCATATTGCGGATGACTCCGTTAAAAGTTACTGGTGCGTCATCTCTCACGTTTTCTTGGAACAAGATGGAAGGATCTTTGAGCACTACACAAAACACGGAGACTTCACAGAATAATTTCATTTATCATACCAGACAATATGATATATTCTTTAAATATAATTATATATGAATTTTTTCCGAACACCATCTGATCCATGGCAATGTGACTGAAGAGCTATAGACGCGAATCTTTGAATAATAAAACCTCATAACGGCGACTCAGCTATTCTTGAAAGTCATCAATCCAAATTTAAAGTATTTTGAATTTTAATAGAGGCTTTCCACCCTAGAAGTCCGAGTCATTGTGAGAACTCATCGTGACCCTTGGCATTGTCAGTCAGTTTTTCAATAATGAAGGACAACGTTTATTCTTTCCTCTACTAACGCTGCTAGTTTTATTGCGTGAATTAGGAACTTTGCTGGGCCATTTCATGAATTGAGAAATTATATTTCAAATTATTGCAAGTGAACTCATTAATATCAAAAGATATCTGTTGGTTTTAATTAATCTGGTTGGCATTAATATTAAAAGATATTAAAGAATATCAGCTTCATAGTTGATGATTTTAATAGATGGATGGTGAAGATGACATTTTTCTACATAAATGAAAGTCATCATCTTCAAGTAACTTCTCAGGGCCATGCTTGCTCGTACCAAGCACGTCCGCAATCGCCACCTTTAATTGTGTGAAGTGGGAAAGAAGCGAGGGTAGAGTGTGAGTAAGCAATCGTGTACGATGAGCGAGCGCATACCGAGAAAGCACTTAGAGAGGGAAAGGTAAGGACCTAAAGTGATGATGCAGTAGGGCCGCCATTTGAGTGGGTGGTGGTTGGTTAAAAACATTACTGAGGAAGGCAACAGGTAACGATGTCAGTTACTATAACCCTTATTAACATAGACGGATATTAAAATTAAATAAATCCTGGCAACTATGGGACTCGGCCCATTGGGCCAGGTGTCTTCTCTGGCAGCAAGGAAGACAGGGTGGTCGTCGTGACACAAGACCCTTGCACGACCTAACTGAAAGCGGACGAAATAAAGACCTAGAAGATAACTACAGCGGATAGAATAGGCACAAGGAATATTAAAGCGTCGATGTGGACAGCGAATCTGAAAAACAACAAAAGAGAAATAGAGAAAGATGTACACTAGTGCTAGTAAGATAGACTAAAGTACACTAGTATACATGAGCTAGTGTGAGGTAAGCTGGAGAGATGCACGCAGAGTGGATAACTGAAGCGATAGATACGAAGTCATTTATAAATGGGGAGGAGAGTCCAATTGGAGTGACGATAGTACTAAATAGGAAAATGTGGGGAAGGGTAGTGAATATGGAGCAGGTTAGGAATAGTGATCTGTTGATAGAGATATAAGTGAACCCGACCTATCTAGTGATCTTATAGGTGCACATGCCGGCTATTAGTCGACAGGAGGAAGATGTAGTCCTCGCAGAATTATTACAAATTTTCGGAAGAATGGAAGGAGGGAGCTCTTTGAGATTACACGCAGTATTTTCGGAAACGTAATTAGGCCTGAAGATTTCCTGAGGTCAACTTTGACCCACATCCCTAAAAAGAGTATAATAGCTGCAGATGATGAATAAGAGGATAAGTGTAACTTAACACGCAGAAAAGGAAGTTTTGAGAATCATCGATGGAAGGCTACAAAATGGTGCAAACGACTACCTAGGCGAAGATCAGTTTTTATCTGGCTTTAGAGAGGAGGGAAGAACATGTATGGGACGTTTCAGTGGTAACGGACATTGGATATGATCAGCATATAGAGATGAGGGCACATGTAGAGGTGTGTGCCTATGGAACGAACTTCAGAGGTCGATCAGATGATTTTTACCGGCTGTGGTGAGTTTGGTGGCGTCTCAGTCACCAAAGTTTCTGGGAATATGACCAGATATAAGCATGCTGGGCAGGTTACTTAATATGATGTGACAAATAAATTCCCAATTAAGTTATATTTTTTCATTAATTTCATTTTTTTTACTTTTGCATATGCTGTAACTATTTTTGATGGGAAGAATTCCTTTCAATAACAGTTTACAGTGTTTTGTAATAATTTTCGACGTAATAACTCATATCATTCACATTGAAATAAAATATTCCCGGTGAGTAACTCCTAAGGTAAAATATTTTTGCCTGAAAAAATTTGATATAAAAACAGCACCACTCTATTTGACATGGGAAGCATTTTTTTAAAATTGGGGATTCGCTGACTAGTTAAATTTATAGTTGACATTGTTTGTATATTTATTTCAACGATATAATGATTGTACCCGTAGAATAATAAGTGACTATGGAAACGAATCGCGGACGACTGCGGAAAAGGAAATGTTGGGAGCTTTGTGCATAAATAGGGAATCATGGATCAAATGCACGGATGGGATGACTAACGAAGGACCAACTTCCGTGGCGAAGAAAGAAGTTGTTGTAGAAGAGCGATAGGAACGTAAGGTGACGAGAAACCCATCGTACCATATAGTTATCCTACTATAAGTTAGCTTGCTGATGAGGAGGGATGCATGAGCAGGGAAGGACCTCAAAATGATATCCTCCGCAGATAACACAGCAGACTCGAGAAGTGAGATCGGAATATAAAACAGAATAGGAATGGGGAAACTCATATTTTTTAAAATGACGAGGTGCTATTCGACCTTTGGGCTTGGATTTAAGGAAGAGAATAGGGAGTGATTTACTGCTCAATGTATGGTGGTACAAATTGAGAGAAAATAATGGGGTTAGAAATTTGCGTGATGCGAATATGGTGGTGAATCTTAAGGAAGGAAATATTGGGTAAAAAATAAGATGGTATTGGATGAATTCAAGGAAAAGAGAACACTTTTGAGGGAACAATAAGGAAGAGGAAAGTGAACTGGATGGAGCAAGTGGTAAGAGGAAATGGTGTGTCAATGAATACAATTGGGGACATGGTTTGAAGAAGAGAAGAAAAGAGGAAAATAAGAAGAAGAGTCAAGTTGCTGGACGACTTGAGAGGAGGAGCTATGACGATGATGGAGATCAAAGCGAAGAATCGTCTGGAAATGAATATCCTGTAAGAAACAAAATTAGAGAACTGTGTTATATAAATCCTAAAACTAGTCACCATTGATTATGGAGCCAATCACCTACCTTTCAGCAAAACTCTTTCCAAGTAAAGTTTGGTGGTATTCCTTTCGAATAATAAGCAAACTCTGGCATTGGACAACGAAAATATTTTATTAATACTCTATGGAACTGAGTGGTTACACATGAAATACATGAGAGGTGAGAGAGGTTCTGAAATGTTTAATTCAAAATGCATGATTTGAGGGTATGACGACCCATTTAATTGAATTGGAATTACCCATATGGCTCATTACACCGTTATACCGTACGTTAATAAATCAATATTCATAAGCAGATCGTTCAATATAAAAACTGCATGTGCTGTATATGACGTCAATCCACACATCTGAGCGGAAGTTAACTTTATATCACCTATTCTATAACAGGTATAATTTGTGCCCTAATGCCACTTTCACTTCAAACTGTGAGTCTCGTACACAATATTGAAAATTCCTTGATCACAATGAAACGGTTGCGTAATGTGTTGCCCAAGCGTAGAAAATTGTGTCGTTCGCGCCGCACCATCCGACCCGTGCCTCTCGTTCTTCATCCCGCATTATCTTGCCCGCGTTATTCGCACTTCTGATGTGGGATTCAAATCCTGTGGTTCTTGCCTGACGCATTCCACGGATTCCTCGTGACGTGTTGGATTCGTTATCCCTTGTATGTGCCCAAGAAAGCGTTGCAGGTTGGGCAGTAGTGATTTGCATTCTTGCAGCTGTTCATACAGTATGGGATGATACAGCAGGGCCACAGTCTGGAAATAGTCAAAGGTATCACTGTTAAGTTCGGCGGGTGGATGATGAAAAATAAAATTGAAGGAATATCCTTGGAGTATTGAGGGTATCGTAATAAAGCTATACAAGTTTAGTATAAAAAGTGTCGATACAATTTTTTCCTGACGTGTGAGTGAAGTGCGGAATTCAGACCGTCGATTAAGTGTGCGCATGGCCACAGATCGTATTGACATTGAAAATATGACCAGTTCACACCATTATCATTGAAAATTTGACTGTGCGAAAATTCTGCGCTAAAAATTTGGAAGTTGCTTTGCAAGGATATGGAAATTTTACAGAGAAAGGGTGAAATTGGTACAATATTCAGAATGTGAAAGCACTGCCAGAAGGTAAGAAGGGAAATTCATACAAACAATCAAAGATACGTCAGGAAAATTATAAATTGAGCCGGAGAAGATTCAAGAGGAATGGAAAGAATGCATAGAAGATGTGTACGGTTAAGAAATTGGGCCAGAAAGGTCCAAACACAGAAAGAGAATATGACGTTGATGAAGGACCAGACTTACTCGGTGGCGAGATAGAAAGTGTATAAAGAGATCTGAAATCAAATAAGGTTGTGGGGGTAGACAACATTCCTGCGGAACTACTTAAAGATTTAGGAAAATGTGGGGGGAAGAGTTTTTATAGACTAACTCATAGCATTTAAAAAAAAACTCAGTAATCAACCCGAAGATCGGTTTAGTAGGTGATGGCTGAGTTCACCCAGTACTAAGCCCGACGGCGTGTGAATATTCACACATCAGGGTAGTGGGGTCGTAGCATTTATGATATAGGAAATTAGCCGGAAGACTTTGTGAGATCAGGATTAGTTCCTATTACAAAAAAAAGAAATGCAATGGCATGTGAGGAGTAGCGAACAATTAGTTTGTTTGGCAGGCAGCTAAAGTTACTCTCAAGATCATCAAGAAGAGAATGGAGAGCAGAGCAAATGATTACTTAGGGGATGATGAGTTTGGGTTTAGGAAGGGGAGAGGCACACGTGATGACATTGCAGTAATGAGATCACATTTCGAGGGGAATATGGAATTCAATCAGGGTGTATATGTCTTTTTCATAGATTTCGAGAAAGCGTTTGATAGAGTGAATTGGGAAAACAAATGAGTATATTGCAGAAAATAGGAATAGATTGGAGGGATAGGAGACTAATCCGCAACCTGTACATGTTTCAGACTGCTTGGGTCCCAATGGGGGACAAAATGTCCGAAAAGGCAGTGTTAGGAAGATGATGTGTAAGGTAGGGTTGTCCATTATCACTGGTGCTGGCCAACTAATATGCGGAGGAAACGTTTAAAAAGGCATGAGAAAAACTGGAGATAGAAATTAAAATAGGCCGGGAATTTATAAATTCAGCTATATTTTCTGATGATCAAGCTTTGGCTTGTTAGTCGGCCAAGAGTTTGGAAGCATCCTCAGTGCATTAGATAGTCAGTGCGATAGATATGGGATGAGAATACATGTAAATAAAAAAAAGCTTTTGTGGTTTTCGAGAAAGAAAAAGGCTAAGTAAAACGTGACAAGAGGCGGGGAAAACTAGAGCACGTGGGAAAGTTTACGTATCTCGGAAGTGTTTCGGACAAAATTGGTCAAAGTAGCAGGGACATAAGGAGAAGAATTTCATTATGCAAAGAAGCTTTCACAAGGAGGAGGGATTTAATGACTGGGACGTTGAGTAAGGATGTTAAGAAAAGGCTTGTTACAACTTTGAGTCATTGCGTGGTTTTGTAGGGTGCGGAAACATGGTAATCGACGCAGGATTTTTGACTTAGATTGGAGGCTTTTGAAATGTGGGTGTGGGGAATGTAAAGTGAGCTGAAAGGAAAGAAAACGAGGAAGTGGTATTTTGGGGAAGCTGAAAGAACTGGCAAGGGGGTATTGAAGACTGTGCTGGAGGGGAGAATGATAGGCAAGCGAGTTAGGCATGCTAGATGGGATGGAGGGAAGTAAAATGCATGCGGAATTGAAGAAAGGTTTATGATGTTATCTGATACTATCCAGTTTTTTGCTTAGAGAGGCAAGGAAATTGTAGTTTTACTGTTTGGCGGCGTGTGTCAATCCAATATTTGCCTTAAAGGGAAGATTGCAGATACTAATAATGTACTGTAAGGATGGGTACATGAACTCAAAAATGAGAGACAGAGCTGGTTATTTTACTCTTTAGTTACTATTTCAAGATGATCTATGCTTTTCCAGGGATTTCGATTTAAATGCAAAAGGAAGCATTGTATATTCGAAAATAAACTTGACTCGCCATCTTCACTAAGTCTAAGCTGAAATGAATCGTGCAAGGCTGCCCAGATGAAAATTATAGTAAAAATGACATATAAATTAGAATATTGACTAATTATTAATTGACTAATTCTTATTAATTGATTAATGGCATATAATTAAGAATACTTGGCGAAAAAGAATATAATTTATTAGGATATTATATCCCTAATCGTTGTGTTCAAGAGTAAATTATAAGCGTACTCCGGAGCCTTTAATTTTATAAGGCTGACTATAAAATAAACATCCGGTTGTCTGGAACGATGTTTCCTGCAAGTTTGTTTCCCTACTCGGATGTGAACGGTTCTTTTGGCCGATACCAGACATACGGGAAATAATGAGCATTTTAAAGTGGAAACAAGGAGAACATATGATATGTGCATTTGATGATATTGTCATATTGAAATCGATTTTTCCGAAATATTTAGAGTGCACCTATATGATTACACAGGAATTATATGCGCTCATAAATATATAGAAAATCCTCAATTTGCCCCTGGGCGGTAAATAGCCGTGAAGAACACCAATCAATGGTGTTGCAATTTTTAGCTTTTACACAAGGTAAATATGATGAAAAGTTCAGTTATTACACCAGTTTTTTTGCTCGGTTCATCAATTATCCATAGAGCTATTAATTTTATTCATTACGAGTTAATGTTAAATAATTTTCAGAAGGCATTCATTGTACTTCGGAGGGGTTATTGGTCAAGTACCAAGTCTAAATTTTAATGGCTGGGATAATCCGACCCTTGTTAACTCTATAAAGTCTTAACACATCTGGAATAAGAAATTCAATAATAATATTAAAATCTCCTTCGTGTTAGTTTTCAATCTGCTAAACGTCGTGACGCGAGCCGTGAAGCGCTGATTGGAGTACACTCTTTAGGTTCAATTTTGACAGCGTTAAACCAAAACTGTTTGCCGAAACATTACGACAAAAAATTACGAACATGCCTCCAGTAAGAAAAAACCTTGCATCCTTCAATTTGGTGCTTTGGCTCGCAACCAAATATTACGACTATTACTTGTACGAGGCCTGTTCTAAAAGTATCGCGTCTTTTGTGTTTTTTCCCCTTTAAAATAATCCCAATTAGACATTAAACAGTTGTGCCAACGTATATGAAACCTTTAGGGAAAAGGTGTAATCTCAGGAATGTACGAGTAGAACACTTATAACCGAGCATTTCTACATAGCATAGCGAGGAGTTCCGGGGCATAATGTCCCATACCCCGGCGAGGGAACTTCAGACAAATCCAATTCCCTTTTACGGAAGTAATATCTGATTGCCCGATTCTCTTGTCGAGTTCATAACACTTTCTAGGGTATATCTCATTTTTCCTCCCATTTCCTCCGTTTCACTCATTTACTTCGGCTTTTGGCCCGAAATATAAAGCAGCACAGTTCAACAAGACTATTTTTAATCATTTAATTCGTTAAATAACAATAAATACAAACTAAAAGGAAGGAAGGGCACTCGTAGAGCAAAGGAAGGCATGGGTTCCGGAACACTTCTACGGGAGCATAATCCTTGAGTGATGCGGAAAGTCGGCGCTGAGGAGAGAGTGTCATAACTTGGTCAGAAATAGCTGCTCATCGATTGTATACTCACCCCACGAGGCACAAAACGAGGCAGATGATGTGCGTCTTTGTGGTATTTTCATGGACCACTTTGGTGGCGACGGATGCCCGGCAGGATGGGCACGTGATATGCGCGGCCTCGGGTCCCAGCGGGATTGCGGCTGCAACGAGAGAGGGAGAGAGGGGTGTGGGGGTGGGGAGGGTGGAGGAGTAGTTGGACATCAATGAGGAGGCGCAGCGAGGATGACCATGGCATAAACGTGCAATGATTAGCACGCCTAATGTCATTTCTTCCATACCCAAAGGATACACAGCGCGAACAGTACGTAACATTATTTTCTTTCGACTGGTGAAACTTGATGAAGGATGTTTTTAATAATTCATAGACGCTTGACCATTCAAGAGCTTTCTCGGTTTATGAAAGGTGTATGAAAAGAAGGCAATATTGTTTCATTTTCAACCGATATTTAAGGTGAAATTCTTCTCTAAAATCGAGTAATCCGTAACATGTAAAAATTTTTCCCAAACATCTCTGAATTTGCTGGTATCTTAGGTGAAACTAAAATGTTTTTTAAGCGAAAAATGATCCAATTTTAATGCACTTAAAAAATAGCTAATAGCTAAAAAAACATGACCGAACATTCTACTCTAAGATAAGTCCCTTTTCATCTCCGTATATTTCCTTCCTCCCTTCATCCCGTTCATCATCCCTATCCTACTCCAGTCCTTTACTTGTTTTCCCAAAATTCTTTCCCGAAAGAGTTTTTTCTGAACATCTTTACCTAACGCCCCTGTCACCAATTCCCTCCTCCTTGTTAAGGTCACTTTGCCTAGTGAAATTCTTCTCCTTAAGTCCCTAATACTTTGACCATTTTGGGGCAAAACACTTTCCAAATACGTAAACTGTTCCACCTACTCTAGTTTCTACCCTCCTATTTTAATTTTAACCTTAGCCTTTTTTCTTTTGGAAAATCGCATAACATTTATTTTATTTATATTGATTCTCATCCCATATCTATCGCACTGAATTTCCAATTCCCTCAGGATACTCGCAATCCTTTGACTGACTGACAAATTAAAGCTTGGTCATCAGCAAACCTGGTTTTACGGACTCCCCGCCGACTTTCATTCTTACCCCCACTTCTTCCCATGCCTCTCTAATCATTTCCTTCACATATACGTTGAACAGCACCGGTGATAATGGGCAACCCTGCATTACACCTCTTCCTAACACTGCCCATCCGAACTCTCCGTTCCCCACTCGCACCTGAGAAGTCTGAAACATGTACAAGGTGAGGATTAGCTTCCTGTCCCTCCAATCTATTCCTATTTTATGCAGTGTATTGATAAGTTTTTCTAATTCACTATCAAACGCCTTTTCGGATTCTACGGAACAGGCATAAACGTCCTGATTGTATTCTATATTCCTCTCGATTGGTGACCTCATTACTGCAATGCCATCAAGCGTACCTCTTCCCTTCCTAAACCCAAACTGCTCATCCCCTAAGTAATCATTTGCCTTGCTCTCTATCTTCCTGTTGATGATCCTGAGAACCACTTTAGTGGCATGGGATATCAAACTTATTGCTCTGTAGTCCCAACATGATGTAGTCTTTACTTTTTGGAATAGGAACTAACACTCATCTCACCTAGTCTTCTAGCCAGATTCATTCGTCATAGACGCTACGAATCAGTTCATGTAGACTCTTCCTCCCACATTTTCCTTAACCTTTAAGTAGTTGCGCAGGAATCTTGTCTACCCCCACGGTCATATTTTATTTCATCGCTCTTAATATACTTTCTATCTCTTTGTCGAGTATGCCTGGACCTAAGCTACTTTCATCTGCACCAAATTCTCTTTCTATGTCTAACCTTACTGGCCCAAGTTCTTTACCATACAGTTCTTCTCTATATTCCTTCCTGTATCTTCTGTATATTCCATTCACTCTTGTGTCTTTTATATTTCTAATAATACTTTACCATATTTATCTATAACCGTTAATACAGATCTTCCGTTGTTACTTACCGATTGTATTTTAGCCTTCTCGTAAAGCGCACCAATGTCATCCTTCTGCAAACTTTCTATGTCGTCGCACTGCGTCTTCCACCACGCTTCTTTTGCTCAATTTGTTACCCGCCTCAACTTATTTTTTAATTCTTTGTACTTCCTCCTGCTTTACTCTGCATTCTTCTATTTCCTTATCTCCTAATTTATCTTTCTAATCATCTCGTCCGTAATCCATGCTTTCCGCATCCTTTTCCTATTAACAGTTCCTATAGTTTCTTTTACTTCTTCCGATATCCCTTTTCCGTATTTATCTCCATTTTCCCTCTATATTACGTCGCTCTTTACCTCACTCATGATTGTCTCTATATCCTGCTGACATTTCTTCCATGTCATTTCAATTATTGCCTCTAAATTCCATTTTATAACCCACCACCCCCCCCTGCATTATCTTTTTTCGTCGGATGCTACACTTCATGAGTACTAAATTGTTACCAGAGCCCCCACTCGTCCCCGGGACACTGCGTAAATTAATCACGCTGTTTCTAAATCTGTGCCTAGCCAAAATACATACATAATCGAACTGCCACCTACATGAACCACCTGGCATATTCCATGTATACCTACAAGTTTTGTGGTGTCTTAATCAAGTGCTCGTTATCATATGACCCCTGTCTCCCCCAGAATTCAATTAATTTCTCCCCGCAGTCATTCCTCGTACCTGAACCTTAGTCCTCCACCTCAACACCATCTCGTCCTTCGCTTACCATCGCATCCCTATCAAGTGTTTCCCTGTAAGGACACACACTACGTATTATGTCCTTTAATTGATCGTATACCTTTTCGACTTCTTCCTCCTTATGATTGATTGCTTGGTGGCGTGTATATACATCAGCAATGACCAAGTTCATCGGTTCTGCTTTTACTTCTACTAGTAATATTCTATGCGTGGCTTGCTCCTTGTTAACTACGCTTCTTCCTACCGCTTTATTCAATACAAATGGCAACCCCTCGTTAGCTCTCAACCCCTCTGCCGTATATTTGCAGTACTCCTAACTATCACTCCAGTAATCCCTGTTTTCCTTCCATCTCACCTCGCACAGACCTAAAACATTGAAATTTCCTCTTCCCATCTCTCGCTTTACATTCTCTAATTTTCCTGTCCCCACCACTGCTCAAAAACCAAGTTCCCATTCCAAATAATTCGGCTTTATCTACGTCTTCTGAGCTGCCGCGGTAGGATTTTTTTCTACTCAAGGCTTTTGTGAGATGACGACCGCGGAAGCCTGGCCTCTCTCGCTGCCGGAATGTCGGCTATTAGGGAAGTGCTGATCTCATCCGTCTACCATCTTCGCTCCGCTTTCATAAATCAGGCCGGCCCGCGCCTCAGGGCGGCCCCCCTCACATGGCCACCCCAAGGGGCTCTTCTCCACTCTCGAAGGCACAAGGCGGTTCCTCGGAGCACGACACGGTTATTTAAACACCCAAGGGTGTCTTGAGTGCAACTGTGTCCGACGCCATGGAACACACTATCGGAGGAAAGTTGTGAGGGGAGATTTGTTGTCGTGATTGTACTTCGATTGAGATCTTCAAGCATGGACGTGAGAATTAAAAGATCATCATAAGAAAATAACAAATATGATGTTTTTTTGCGACTGCCCCCTCCATTTTCTTCTATTCCAGTCTCTCCGTATCTCCACAAATTCTTACATTGACTCTCTCATAAATTCTCAAGGCATTTGATTCTTTTTGTTCTTCCTCTCCATAGCCTTATCCGTCCCTGATTGTGTTTGGCTACGCATTAAGTTAAACCTCGCCTTAATATTTTTTCTACTCTTCTCCGCTACATTAATAAAACTCTTATCCTCTCCTATTTCACACATGCTATTATTTTCCGCTGGCAATTAACAATCTCCATTTTATCCTCAACCTTTTTTTTCTGTAGTTCACCACCCTTCTATTGCTTTAAAATTCCTCCGTTCACCATCTTATTGTCAGTGCCACACACCACAGTTATCATGCAACGACCACCACAGTAATCAACCAGGGGGTTAGTTTGATATTTTATGGTAGGGTTCACCCAATCCGAAGCCCTATACGGCGAGTGAAATTCACACATCAGGGTAATTAGGGGGGCCAATTCCTTTCCCTGCGCCGGTTATGGTTTCCCAGGAAGATCAGGAACCCGAAATTAACACAGCTTGAGTGCAGCTGTGGGTGTTTGGGAATCAAACCTTGGTCTTCCAGTCAGTAGTCGAACGTTCTGGCCACTGAAATATCGCGTATACAATAGCATCCTCCATATTTCGTTTTATTGAAGTGTTTCCTTACCTTATATTGTTTTACTCTTATTAATTATTTCCCGTGGACATCTTTGCAACGAAAATTCTGATTGACATATCTTTAATGCGTCTGCAATAATTGTGATATTACTAGAAAAGTGGAACAACGGCACTAATCAAGTTTTCGCAACCTTGATCTTGACTCAATTCTCCCGTTAACGTTGTCTTCTCTCATAATTGTAATCTTTAATGCATCGATATTCAATTTTTCTTTCCTTTTATTTTTGTAGTAGTCAAAACGCTACTCGGATTTATATTTCTTTTGGGAAAAACAGGTGAAGGAATAAATTTAGAAAAACAAGAATCCGCTTGCACAATACACTTTGATAATTTTCTTAATTTTTCTCCGGGAGGAGAAAAATATTTGATTAAACGTATTTTAGTGTTGAGTTTTCATTGTGTGAGGATGTTTCATCCTTCCACAATGCGTACTCTTGAGTAAATATATCTAGTATAGTATGATGTATAATTAGAACTAAGCGTATCTCCGAAAAAAAAGCCTGATGGTAGAATGAGGAAGGCAAATATTTAACAGGACAGTCAAGCCTCTCTAAGAAACTCCTCTCACAGCGACGGACGTAAATTTCAATGATTTAACTGATTAACTCAAGCAAATTGTCCAATGACCCCAAGAAGGTCCACTACGAGTTCACTTGGACCTCTAAGGGCGATTCCGAGGGCGCTCCTGAATGAAGAGACAGAAGATGGAAGAAATTAACTGGGGCAGAGTCCGTATAGGATGTGAGGATTGGCGTCGTTATGAACAGTTTATTTATTTATTTCTAAGTTTTTCGTATGCGCTTGAGCTAGCGTGAGGAAACAAACAAATGAGAAGCGTGAACCGACAAAGAAGGCTTTCTTGTGAAAGAGCTTGCAGCTGGGCAAACAAAAACAAGCTAACAGCAGACGACTGCCTTTTGTTTTTTGCCTCCACTCCCAACTGCCAAATCGTCGTTCCCACGGGCGTCCGAAGACTAAAGTGGCTGCTTAAGAACGAAAAATTTAGCAATATTTTCATCTTCAATTTGTATTAAAACAATAAATAAATCAGAAACCAAAAATTAACAAAAGCAATTAGCTTGAAAACATATATAATAAAAAGGATTTACATATACAAAATGATTATTTATTTTTTAATTATTTATATGCCTCATTTGCTTTGACGAGGGCATGCGTAGTCGAGTGCTCTGGTAAGTCAGCAGGCTGTGTTGTAGTCATTTATTATTGTTTCTGTCACTAAAGTGATCAAAGTTAGGTTTTGTTGGGCCCAGGAAAACTACATGACGCCGTGGTCGTCCTTTTAAATACCGACTGCAAAACATTGGCTCTCTTTCTGCGGTATAGGCCCACGGCAGTTGTCAACATCGTCCTCTCTCTGTCATACTACGCGGAGTCGAAAATGCGGAACATTTTTGATGCCGGACTTCTAATTCGCGATGTTTTTTTTCCTCACTCTCGCATGGAGATCGTTTCCAATCAGTACTCGCCATTAATCTTGCGAAAGTATTCGATCTGGTCCAGATCGAATGGATCATAACCACGATCAAGAAGATGGTCTTCCCCGAGTACTTCATTAGTACCATCTGAACAAGTGTAGACCGGTACGTCTATGATTAGGATAAAAAATGCCACCTCACCGCACATCCCCCCCTTAACTCCGTTCAGCAGCAAGTTTACCAGATGTCAATGTTGCTGTACGTCTTTGCCTTAGATCCCCTACTCTGGGGACTGCCGGACAGTGGGATCGGGGTACTCAGCCACGGCGCCATCTGCCTGTGCGTCTATATGCTGACGACATAACGCTCTTTATTGACCACTCGCCCCACATGGCGTCATCCTAACATATTATGAGGCTGACGGTCTCTTTCTTAAGCGCAGGAAATTAAAGTTTCTCCTGCTAAGGGGCAAAAAGCCCCCGACCTCCATCTGTTGGTCAGAAACGTTCTCCCGTAAAATCTTTGCGTTCTGGTAAGAGAAGGAGTTGGCTCCCACGAATGAGCGGAATGACTGTGCTTCAAACCCTGTTAACGATCATTTACTCCTATCTATAATGTTCCATTACTAATTTAAATCTTCCTACTTTTATTTGTAAACATTTCCTTCGTTCATATTTTCCCACAGTATTTTTTATGGTTATATATTCATTCACACAGAAATAGAGATAAGGAAATGGGAAAGGAACACACATAAAGAGAAAAAACAAGAGAGGTGGGGATGGCGGATGTATATATATATATATATATATATATATATATATATATATATATATATATATATATAATAATGTAAATTCACTAACTATTCGACACAAACACAGAGACTAAAACACATAAAAGAGGGACTCACTGGTTCTCGAATTTTCGGTGGTGTAACCACCTTTCTCAAGAGGAATTAGGAAGAGAACTCTGTTCTGTTCCTAATTCCTCTTGAGAAAGGTGGTCGCACCACCGAAAATTCGAGAACCAGTGAGTCCCTCTTTTATATGTTTTAGTCTCTGTGTTTGTGTCGAATAGTTAGTGGATTTACATTATTGTGCACGTTCGTGGGTTTTTCAAGACAGTGACTTTATATATATATATATATATATATATATATATATATATATATATATATATAAATTCACTGATAGTCATAACAAACACAGAAACCAAAACACACAAAAGAGAGACTCACTGGTTCTCGAATTTTCGGTGGTCCAACCACCTTTCTCAAGAGGAATTATATATATATATATATATATATATATATATATATATATATATATATATACATATATATATACATACATATATATATACATATATATACATACATATATATAATATGTATATTTGTATATATATATATAATAGATATGGGTCGCGGTAGTCCAGAGGGTAGAGCGTTGGACTACTGACCTACTGACTATTGACGGAGGCTCCCGGATTCGATTCCCTGCACCTGCAGCTCCACCCACGCTATGTGATTTTTCGGGTGCCAGATCTTCCTGGGAAACCATAACCGGCACAGGGAAAGGAACTGCCCCCCCCCAACCCTAATGTGTGAATATTCACACGCCGTCGGGCTTGGTACATGGGTGAGCTCTACCATCGCCTACTAAACCGACCTTCGGGTTGATTACTGTGTTTATGGTTTATATATATCTGATAACGACGGTCGTGCCGTCGAAACGTAAACTACATACTGTGAGTGTCCTTTCTTTGTGTCTCTATGTTTTGAATATTCTGTATCTGTGTGTTTGTGTCGCCGGAGAGCGTCCATTTCAAAGATATAACATATTTGTTGATTTATTGATTTATTTAATTATATATTGAATGTATTTATTTATATTTATTTATTTGTATTTATATTAATATTTTTACAACATACATGCATATATATAAACATACAAACACACACACATACATATATATATATAAACAAAGCTTAATATTAAAATAGGCGGGGAAAAAATAGAGCAGGTAGAGCAGTTTACATATCTCGGAAGTTTTTTGGACCAATACGGTCAAAGTGGTAGGGACGTAAGGAGAAGAATTGCGCTAGGCAAGGAGGCTTTCTCAAGGAGGAGGGAGTTGATGACTAGGACGTTGAGTAGGGATGTTAAGACAAGACTCGTAAAAACTCTGATATGGAGCGTAGCTATGTACGGCGCGGAAACGTTGTCACTGAAGCAGGAGGATAGACGTAGATTGGAGGCTTTTGAAATGTGGGTGTGGAGAAGAATTGAGAAGGTGAAATGGACCGAAAGGAAAACAAACGAGGAAGTACTAGAGATGGTGGGTGAGGAGAGGGGTTTGTTGAGAGAAATCCTCTGGAGGCAGGAAAAATGGATGAAAGGCGTATTGAGCGGTAGTGGAATGTTGAAGAGGGTAATAGAGGGGAGAATGTTAGGCAAGCGAGGTAAGGGCAGGAACAGGATAGGGATGTTGGACGGGATGAAGGGAGGAAAGAAGTACACAGAGATGAAGAGGGACCTGATATAGATTAGTTTGCTAGGTGGGGAGTCACAAAATGTTTATTTGATAGTTGTGTCCATCCAAAAACCTACCTTAAACGGTAGATTACCTAATAATAATATATAGACAATGATGTAGATTTTTAAAACATAGAAACACAAAGAAAGAACACTCATACGCAGTTTTGACATTTCGACGGCACGACCGTCATCATGAGAAGGTAACCGAGTTGGTGAAGTGGATGTTGTATCTATTGTGAAGGTTTTTGATGAGGGAGGCGGTGGTAGTGCAAATCCGGTGTCCGCAGATAGAGAGAGAGTTTGGTATCGGGCGTTTTGTATGACTGGGGTCACAGCTGGTAAAGTGAAGATATTTCTGATGGTTATTGAGTTTGATATGTACTGTGGTGGTGAGTTTGTTGCTAGGAATGGGATGTCTGTGTCAAGAAAGGTGATGCTGGAGTCTGAAATGGAAGAAGTGAATTTAACAGTGAAAGAAGAATTAAGACCGATAAAAAATCGTTGAAGGTCATGAGAGCCATGTTTCCAGAGAATAAAAATTTCGTCTACAAAGAGAACCCAGAAAAGAGGTTTTGAGGGGTTGTTGTGAAAGGAAAGTCTCTTCAAGGTGGCCTTTTGTTTGTATTCTTCTCGGTTGTTTTCACAAATTTCACGTTCAAACATATGATTCCTAGTAATGACGACAATTGAATCATATTGTCAATAACTCTCTGTATGGCTATTATAGGGACACTTAAAATTGATGGTAGTGCAGCAAGTGTTTGAATTCTCTTTTAGTAGATAAACATTTTAAAACAGCTCTATAAACACATCTTGTTGATAAGCAACACGTGCGAAGTCCTTCAGGGCATTCGCAAATCATTACATAATTACGATGTTTATATTAAAAGTATCGGTGGTAATTTAATCCTGACGTGTGCGTGAAGTGCTGTATTCAGACAGTCGGTTAAGTGTCCGCATGATCGGAGATCGTATTGGCATTGATAATATGACAGTGAACACCATTTTTATTGAAAATTTGGCTATGGGAAAGATTTCCGCTGAACTCTTCCCGAAGGTCTTGACCAAGGATGACCAAGAGGAGAGTCGAGTGTCTGCTAGCGAAGACCTTCTGCAACGGCATCGCGCCGATTCCCCAACTCCCTTAAAGTCCCGACTTGGCACCAGCAAATTATTTCCTATCCCCAAATGTGAAATCCATCCTCCCTCAAAGGACATCACCATAATGGGACCCTAGGTCAAGCCGTCAAAGAAATTTGCACTCGTATCCTTAAAGACCTTCCGGAATCCGCCTACCAGGGAGTTTTCGAGTCATAGAAAAGTCACTGGAAAAAGTGTGCCGACGCTCAAGGGATGGCTCACTTTGAGGAATTTTGAGCCATTGTAGCAATATCAGAAATAAACCTGTTTTCCTGAAACTTTTTATAGGAACAATTTAGCTATGTATAATTCCATTTTATGCATTTACATCCAAATTATCCGCCGGATATTGGGTGGGGTATGATGTTCCAAAATATAGTGTACAGGTTTTCAGAGCGAAAGCGGTTCTTTGCGGAGAGAGGCAGTTAGGGGATGCTGTATGCATGTGTGTGTTTGTGCGGGGAGGGGTCGTCAAGCGCCACCCTCCTCTTCTCTGTCCCTTCACTCCTTTCCTTTCTTCCCCTTTGACTTTCTTAGTTCTGTCCTCCCACCGTCTCCTCCTTCCTCCCCCTTCCCTTCCTATCCTCCCTCCCTACGTCTAAATTTAGAACGAGGCCCACAAGCTCTTCCCCGAGGCGCCGCTCTTGCCACTGCTCAAGGTGCTATACTATCGTGCTCAACTCCTCCCCTCCCCTCTCCATTCTCTCTCTCGGAGAACACCCGCTGGACTCGGTGGACTGAGGGCCGGGACCTCGCCTCGCGGGCAAGAAATTCACTCCCGAAACCCAGGTGTAAACAACGGGTTGGGCGTCACACATTCATTCCATATATTAAGGACGCTCCAACATTTAGTCATGGATAACGATAAAATAAATTTTTTTAAGGCTTCATATTCAACTCATCTGAATTACCAGGCAGATAAAAAGGGAAATGTCCCGATATCCTGCAACGCATTTAATACTCAACCACCAATAAAGCCGCTGCTATTCTGTGACGCCAGTTCTCTGCAAGTTTCAAGCAATCACTGCGAAAATGTCTATGTTTCTACGGCGTGCCGTTGACTATTGGATGGGGCTGTAGCGTCTAGAAAACAGTCAAGGAGGGTTATTCCATGGTGCCGAGACTTAGGATTGACGTCAACTCTCGCTCATTTGGAAGAAAAAGAATCGTCATGTGTGATAATTAGTCTCGATGGTTTGTGGTAATGATGACCTTGTAGGCAGCCCGCCTGCGCGGAACGCGCGCCTAGTGTGAAAGGAGCATTGGCGCTATTACAACCGTTAATGCCAATGTACCGTTTGGGAATATGTTGGATCGATGCACTGACCAACAACCACTACTCTTCTAAATCTCGACTAAACCTATTCCGAAATTAAACTTTATTTAATTGCGCATATCGTATTTTCTGCATGGCTTCCTTTCATGCGGCGTTCCAATATTCTTCCTCTTCGTAGTATGAGACGACGTCAAATATTCGCCCTTATTTGGTCCATCGTGAGAGGGGTCATCGCGCGGGGATGCTCCTAGCCCAATCAGCATTTCACGTCTGGCGCGAAAGGAACCGGGGAGAAGATCCGCTGGCCCCTATCACTGGCCATTCGGACTCTCCGTCCCATACTCGCACCTGAGCATTCTGAGACATGTATAGGTTGCGGATTAGTCTCCTATTCCTACGATCTATTCCTATTTTATGCAATATATTCGTCAGTTTTCCGAATACGCTCTATCAAATGCCTTTCCAAAATCTACGAAACAGGCAATTACGTCCTGATTGTATTCTATATTCCTCTCGATTAGTTATCTCATTACTGTAATGGCGTCATGCGTGCCTCTCCCCATCCTAAGCCCAAACTGATCATCCCCTAAGTTATCATTTGCCCTGATTTCCCTCCTTTGTTCGTTGATCCTGAGAACCACTTCAGCTGCGTGAGAAATCAAACTAATTGTCCTTCGGTCCTCACATGAAATAGCCTTTACCTTTTTAGGAATAGGATCAACACTGATCTCGCGAAGTCTTCTGTCCAGATTCCTTCCTCAAAGATGCTACGAATCAGTCCATATAGACTCTCCCATATTGTTATAAAACTTTCAGTAGTTCCTCAGGAATGCTGTCTACTCCCACGGCCTTATTTGGTTTCATCTCCCTTAATGACCTTTCCATCTCATTGTCGAGTATGCCTGGACCTAAGCTATCTACGTCATATTCTCTTTGTTTGCCTAACCTTGCTAGCCTAAGTTCTTTACCATACAGCTCTTCTCTATATTCCTTGCATCCTATCTATACTAATATAATCGATACTAAACTATAATAATACTACCTGTACTAATAATAATGGACATAGCTCATTTAGACAGCCAATACAGCTTGATGAAATACTTAGGTATTACCCTCACTCACTAACTCTCCTAGCTGGAACATAAACGGATCATATTTGGTAAAACTGACAAAAAATTAAGATTTGTTAGAAGAGTATTGGGGAGATGTGACCTAAATTCTCCTAATCAACTCCTTCCTCTTTGTCAAACCTTTTCTACCCTGTGTAATTCTTCTAATTACGTCGCTTCTGCCCACTGTTTTTTTTCGCCCAAACTCTCCGGAATTACTGTAAGAGGAACTTTCAGAAAATCTCGACAGGTGTAAGTGGTCAGTACATCTCCACCCTGGGTGGAACTGCAACTAGCCTGCGCAGCCCCTGTTTATGGTTGAGACGCACGTGGATAACTACTCACCGGTTGTCTGAATCACGGCGACCGTGGCAGGCTGCTGACCAGGCGTCATTGCGGACGGGGATTGCAGCGACGCGTCGTGGCCGTAGGCCGGCGGTTTCATGCCATGCTGTTGCGATTGACTTTCACCATATTGCGGTGGAAGCGGGGGATAAGTACCACCTATAAGTGAAATAAGTAAGGGGGCAAGTTGTAGCAGAATTTACCGTGAAGACTTTCGAAAGCTATGATCGTCATTTGATTCAATGGTTCATTAGTTTGTCATTTGTTATTTCAGTACCACGCACGCAACCGCTAGGGTACTTGGTAAGGGATGAATACACCTTATGTGTATTCACCTTTAACTCTAGGTCATTGGGGTATTGGACTATTCTCTTTAAGTCATTGGACTCCAATTTTTTATCGCATTCCCCCAAGAGAGAAAAAACAATACGTTATACACCCATAGATATATATGTCTACGATTACCACGAAGAAGGTGATTGCTAAACCGAAATATTCCTTTCAAAGTTATGGTTTTCTTTCTGTGCTGAGTTATATGGCCAAGCCGGTGGCAATATTACGCGTATAGAGTTACATGAAAATGTCAATGGTTTTAACATACATATGTTATTATACGAGGGGTGCTCATAAAGTAAGGGCCGTTTGGTCACATGAAAATATACTCATATGAAACACATTTTATTGACACTTTTAGTTTACTACAAACCTACTTCACTTCTCTGCATAATCGCCGTTCACTTCTAAGCATTTATCGTACCGCTGCACCAGCTTCTTTAACCCCTCTGCATAGAAGCTCGCCGCCTGAGAACTGAACCAATTGATAAAGCCGTTTTGAGTTCCTCTTGGGTTTCTAAACGTTGTCCACCAAGCCACTGTTTCAAGTGCAAGAAGAGCGAATAGTCGCTAGGTGCAAGGTAGGGACTGGATGGTGGGTGGTCAAAGAGCTCCCAACGACCCAAAAACTCTCGTCCACTGGACATTCTTTGCTCTTTGTGGCGGTCGATGAGCATTTTCAGTACCCATCTTGACACAATTTGTGGTATCCGAGGTTTTCCGTGACAATATTGTAGTCGGTAGTGCGTCCAAGTTGAGGAAATTGATCAGCCAGGCCATTAATCGTCAATCGACGGTCACATCACTGTTTTTGTTCCACTTGCGAAACAATTTCATCGGCCAGAATAATGGGCCTACCACTTCGCTCTTCATCATGGACATTTGTTCGTCCATTTTTAATATCACGGCACCATTGTCTAACCTTTCCTTCGCTCATAACTGTAGGTCCATAGACTAGCCATAGCTCCCGATGAGTTTCAGCAGCCGATAATCCTTTTGCATTCAAGAATCGTATGGTAGAACGCACTTCACAGCTGGCGGGATCAACGATTGTCGCGGACATTGTTGTTTGCATGCACGGACAAGCAAACGACTTCTGATACAAAACAAATGCTGCTATAGCTTCTCAATGAATCAGTAGATGGCACTGCAGGAGTAAAACTGTGTTCTGAAGAGCCAATATTTAGATATAAGCAAACGGTCCTTACTTTATTAATATGCCTTGTAATTGATATTATACTAAATAAGGTAGGCTTTGCATGGATACGGCCCGTGCAACGCTGCAATGATAAATTTCCTTGCCGCTAGCTGAAGAAAACACAACCTAACACCAAATATAAAAAAACATGTCTAGCATTCTCTCCTCTATCTTCAACATTGCATCACCAATCAAAATGCTCTGCATCCGTCTTCCCTGCCTCCTTATGATTTCTCCCACTAATCCCCTCTCTTCTCCATCATATCCAGAACTTCCTCGTTTGATTCCGTTCCGTCGACTTGAACTTCTCCGTCCTTCTCCACGTCCACATTTCAAAAGTCTCGAATCTACACCTATCATCCTGCTTCAGCGACCATGCTTCCACGCTACCCAAGACCACGCTCCATTTCAAAGTTTTAACGAGCGTTTTACTTAACATCCTGACTCAACATCTCTGTCACGCATTCCCCCCTCCATATGAAAGAGACTTTGCCTAATGCAGTTCTCCCTATGTCCCTACTAATTAGGCCATTTTGGCCCAGAACACTTTCGAGATACGTAAACAGCTCCACATGCTCTAATCCTTGCCCTCCTATTTGAAAATTTAAAGAAGCCATTCTCCCTCTGGAAACCCGCATAAACTTTGTTTTATAGACATTTATTCTTGCCCAATGTCTATCGCACTGACTTTTCAAAGCACCTTGCAGATTTTGCAACCACTTGGCCGACTAAAAAACTAAAGCTTGATCACCCACAAAACTGATTTTATGAATCGTCCACCGACTTATATTCCTATTCCTTTCTTCTCATTCCTCTTTAATCAATTCCTCCACATACCTATAGAGCAGCACACGGACCTGCGCATACACGCACCCACACGCAAACGAGTGTGTCACTTAAAAACTGTAGTTAGTGACATGCTTTCATCCTCGAAAACTTGGCGAATCATGCCTCAGTCTCGGCGAAATGTCTCAGTATCCGATTTCCCCAGTCCAACACAAGATTTTATGTGGTACCGCAGTTCAATCGCTCGCTGAATTTTGCTCTTACACCGAGTCACTCAATAATGGTCCACTAAAACACGGTCTAACCTTAACAAACGCTCGAAGGCGATTGGCGCGTGTTGAAGGTCAGACCCTCCCCACCACCTAGCCTGCGCGCTGCAACGTACATTCACGCCAGGAAAAAATTGTTTTTGATTCTTTTTCCCTTGTTCAGTGAAAGGAAAACTTTTTTCACTAATTTTCTTCCGTAAATGTTCTAGAGAAGATTCGCCGAAATTTCCACACACAAAAACACTACACTCAGTGTTTGGTATTACTCCTGGGAAAATGAATGCAAAGTTATCCAGTAAAAGTATTATAATATAATGCAGCGAAAATTTTAGTTCATCTTTCACGATAGTAATTTGTTAATTTTTGAAAAGTATCTATTTTTCGTTGTGAATTTGCCGTTTTAGCTTGAACAAAAATGGGAAAACTTATAATAGCTTGCGTACATTTTATATCTTTCATGTAATACAATCTAAGATGGGAGAATGCCGTCAGGTATACCAAGAATCCTACGGAGAGAAAAGCGGCTACGTCCCTTAGCGCCCCCGGCGCCGCTAGAACGTTTGCCTGACAGGTAGAGCTCACCACGTATCAAGTCTCACCCAGAGTGTGAAATTTACAAATATACGGAATGAAAAGGTAACTTCCTTTCCCTGGGGTCGCATTCGGTATCCGTCGAAGTTCTAGCGACGGGCAAATCTAAGGTGAGAGCGATGGTGGATCCTCAGACAGTATTAATTAAACCTGAGACCGCAATTCATTCTGCAGTCTGAGCTCCGTGCTCGCCACGACCCCAGGTGTGAGATTCTAAATTCGAAAAAGCACTCTTTTGGACGCGATGTTAACATCGCCGTTATATTCTTTACACGCTATGCCATAGACTATTACGGTTATCGCTTGAAAACTCGCGAAGAGATGGGTGAGACGCATCGATAATATTCATTTGATAATAAATATCGTCTCGGATATTTACCTAACATTGATATCGATTTTGCATTGGTATTTGTTTTAATACTTTAGAGGACTTCCGATTTTTTAAATTCCCATATATATGATGCTTGCGTGTACTATGTATGAATTGAAATAAATTTGAAACAAGATATACATTTAGACATGTTTTTGTTAATATATATTCTTCAAGACAATAACAAATGCCACGGAAATTTCAAGAAAAATATTTTGACACTTTTCATATTGATATTTCGACGAACATTCCACCGATTACATTGAATAAATGCTAGAAGCATACGGCATACATACAAATATTGAATGTTCGGGTACAAATATAGTAGTATTTATAGATGGCATTAGCTCAAACGCAGTAGAATCAAAGAGAAATGTTATCTTTGGCAGGATTGGCTTCATTTAAAATAAGCTTCTAGTATATGGGATCCTCACGAAGTCGGATTAACTGTCAATTTGCATCGTATTCAGCTAGAGGAGCTAGATATGTAAAACATTGTTGTGATAAACTTAGTAGCTTATTCAAAATATTAGAGGAGCTAGGCTGGGAATCACTAACGGAGAGAAGGTTAAATTACAGATCAAATCACTTGCGTAAATATTAAGGATGTCTCTATAGCAATGATGTTGAAAATGTATCATTGCCCCCGTCGTACAACGATAGGAGAGATCATGCTAATAAAATTAGAAAGATAGATTAAGATGTCATTTTTTCCAAGAAGGATAAGGGATCAGAATAACATTTTCCGGTCGCGCTAGGCGTTATATTCGGGTCAAAAATAGTCTGGTGTGTATTCACTCCCTGTCACACACCCTAGCGGTAGCTTGCAGAGTGCTAAAATATCAAATAATATCAGTATCAGAACTTCCGGCCGCTTTAGACAGGATCGAGCGTTTAAATCCGAGGGGTGCCTTGATGGCGGAGGAATGTGTGATGCACGAAACAAATGAAAAATTGGATGGTCATTCAGACCTCACTAGAATGAAAAAAAAATACTAAATTGTTTCTCAATCTAACCATATGCTTCCCACAAGATGGCCGTCCAGCAGAATTAATGCGGGAGCAATAGACCTCAAACTGGAAGGTTATCATTACTGTCAAATTCCGTTATCTCCCGGCGTGGCTATTCTAGAAGGGTTAGCGGCTATAGTTCCAATCTTGGCATAGGAAAAATGCTCCATCCCTAACTATAAGTCCACGTAGTAAGCCAAAAGGTCAATTAGAAAGGCAAAACACACAGTATTCACCTTCTACCACACACCTCAGCGTTGGCTTAAAGTGTACTTAAATAAATAAAATAAAAAATAAATCAAATATACGAGGTTTATTCAGAAAATAACCTAATTTCGACCTGGTATGATGGTGGGTAGGACCAGAGCCACCATCTTGGTGTATAAACGTCCATACACTCAGCACACATCCTGCTGTGGTAGTTTGCAGACTGTGCCTCTTCTATTTTGGTCACTACGAACAGTTACTATGTGCGTTGCAATAGAAAATCCTGCGACATCTGTCATTAGATTTTTCCTGGCATAAAACCACAAACCAATTGAAGTTCATTGGCAATTCAATTTGTTAAGTGTACGGAGAGGGAATTATGAGTGAAGGCGAAATGAGGTAGTGGTTCATTCAGTTTAAGAATGGTTGCACCAATGTTCAAGATGACCGCAGCGGTCGGCCTAAACTTGCTACAGATGAACGGACGGTGAAAATCATCGAAAAATTCGTGAAAATCGCCGATTTATGACTATGGATCTCTCGCTAGACTTGACTCGCAATACAGCGCTTTGACAGTGACGCAGAATTGCATGCCAGTGTAAACAAGTGGTTAAAATGTATGGCGGCAGAGTTTTTTCAGACATGTAATTGAAAAGTGTATATATTATATGGGTTAGGCACGAGGAATGAACGCGGGGAGAAAGCAATTGAATTCTGCAGGAGACAGGGGTTAGTCATCACTAACACATGGTTTTAGACACCACAAAAGGCGTAGAATATACATGAAAATGCCAGGTGACTGAGAAAGGTATCAGTTAGATTATATTATGGTTAGACACAGGTTTAGGAACAGTGTGATAAATTCGCACAGTTTTCCCAGGAGCGGATGCGGACTCTGACCACAATTTAGTTGTTATGAAATGTAACGTTCGTTTCAAGAAGATAAGGCAAGGGCGGCGGGTTAGGAAATGGAATTTAAAAAGCATTAAATGGATTAACGAGGAAGGAGTATCAGCAGGCTGTAGAGAAAATGATGGATGACGGTAAAGAACTGAGTACTGTCGAAGAAAAATGGGAATGTATCAAGCAAGGGATATTGGAAGCCGCTAAAGACACTATAGGAACCGCTAACGGGAAAAAGGATAAAGAAACCATGGGTAACGGATGAGATGATTGCAAAGATGGATGAGAGAAGAAGATGGAAAAATGTAAACACAAGAGTTAGGCAAAATGAAGTACAAAGAGTTAAACAATAAATTGAGAAGGGCCACAATTAAAGCAAAAGAAGAATGGTGGAAAACGCAATGCGAGGATTGGTGCTCTATACAGCAAGGTGAAGTTATTATCGCGTAGTAAGAAGGTGTGCTGTGCAAACAGTTAAAGATAAGTGGGGTAAGATAATAGCTGAACCAGGAAAAATCCAATAGAGATGGAAGGAATATATACGAAGAAACACTGTATGGTAAAGAACTTAGGCCGACAAGGTTAGACATAGAAAAGGAACATGACGTAGAAGAAAGATAGCTTAGGTCCAGGCATACTCGACGATGAAATAGAAAGGGCATTAAAGGAGATGAAAGCAAATAAGGCTGTGGAGGTGGACAACATTCCTGCAGAAATGTTGAAATGGTTAGGAAAAGGTGGGAAGAAGGCCATATATGGACTGATTCGTAGTATCTATGAGGAAGGAATCTGGCCGGAAGATTTTTGTGGGATCGGTGTTAGTTCCTATTCCAGAAAAGGTAAAGGCTTCGTCATGTGAGGATTACAGAACGATAAGTTTGATATCCCACACAGCTAAAGTTATTCTCAGTATCATCAACAAAAGGACACAGAGTAAGGCAAATGATTACTCAGGGGATGATCAGTTTGGATTTAGGAAAGGAAGAGGTACGCGTGATGCCATTGCGGTAATGAGATCACTAATCGAGAGGAATATAGAATACAATCAGGACGTTTTTGCCTGTTTTGTAGATTTCGAAAAAGCGTTTGATAGAGTGAATTGGGAAAAAATTAATGCGTGTATTGCAGAAAATCGGAATGGATTGGAGGGACAGGAGACCGATCCGCAACCTGTACATGTCTCAGACTGCTCAGGTGCGAGTGGGGAACGGAGAGTCCGGATGGGCAGTTGTTAGGAAGAGGTGTAAGGCAGGGTTGCCTATTGTCACCGGTACTGTTCAACGTATATGTAGAGGAAATGATTAAAGAGGCATGGGAAGAACTGGAGGTAGGAATGAAAGTCGGAGGGGAATTCGTAAAATCGGTTAGGTTTGCTGATGACCAAGCATTAGTTGCTCAGTCAGCCAAGGGGTTGCAAGCATTGATGAGTGAATTGGAGGTTCAGTGCGATAAATATGGGATGAGAATCAATATTAATAAAACAAAGGTTATGCGATTTTCCAGAAAGAAAAAAGCTAAGCTAAATATTAAAATAGGCGGGGAAAAAAAAGAGCAGGTAGAACAGTTTACATATCTCGGAAGTGTTTTGGACCAATACGGTCAAAGAAGTAGGGACGTAAGAAGAAGAGACTCTGATATAGAGCGTAGTTATGTACGGCGCGGAAACGTGGTCCCTGAAGCAGCAGGATAGACGTAGATTGGAGGCTTTTGAAATGTGGGTGTGGAGAAGAATGGAGAAGGTGAAATGGACCCGAAAGGAAGACAAATGAGGAAGTGCTGGAGATGGTGGGTGAGGAGAGGGGTTTGTTGAGAGAAATCCTATGGAGGCAGGAAAAATGGATAAAAGGCGTATTGAGCGGTAGTGGAATGTTGAAGAAGGTAATAGAGGGGAGAATGTTGGGCAAGCGAGGAAAGGGCAGGAACAGGATAGAAATGTTGGACGGGATGAAGGGAGGAAAGAAGTACACAGAGATGAAGAGGGACCTGATATAGATTAGTTTGCTAGGTGGGGAGTCACAAAATGTTTATTTGATAGTTGTGTCCACACCAAAAACCTGCCTTAACCGGTAGATTACCTAATAAAAATAAATAAATATATATATATATATATATATTATTAGGTAATCTACCGGTTAAGGTAGGTTTTTGGATGGACACAACTAACAAATAAATATTTTGTAATTCCAAACAAAACCCAATCCAGG